>CALYLW010000697.1:0-317972 GCA_944989445.1 Ampullaceana balthica | reverse complement strand
TCTCTCTGTTTTTGTACTGGCCACCCAATTGTCTAAAACTTCTAACAATTTTGATGTGAAATAATCTAAAATCTGTTTCTCGTCATACTCTCTCTGTTCCCTTAACCTTTCCTGTGTTTGAAAATCTTTCCATTGCTCTCTCACATATTCGTCTAGTTCCTCCCCTCTGAGTGCGAGTTTTTCCCCTTGTTTTTTAAACGACTCTAATTTCTCGTCCATGTTTATACCCTTACTACTGCTTCTAGTTTCCATTCTACTTCTACAATAACTTACAACTTACTTATAATCTAGCTTCCCTTATTGTCCGTTTATATCTGACAGGTATGCTATATCTATATATATTATCTAACAGATCAATCTTGCTATAGCACACTTCCCCAATTTAACACTATTTTATAAGTAATTAAGTACGTACTTACTGTGGGTTATATTTCAGACATAATATCCATATACAATGAAAGTCCCATTACACAATAAATATCCATTCGTAAGAAGTTCACAAAGTCACACTTTTTGCAGTTTCCTTGTCACTTAGTAATGTTTTTCTCCACCTTGAATATCTTCTCGAACTTGTCCCGATTTGAACTGTGGTGCTGTGGGTCGTCTCGGCTCCTCAGGGTCCCACTGTAGCTGGGGCGGGATGGTTGGTTCTGCAACTTGACCTCCCGGTACAGTTTGTAATCGTCTTCTCTCGTAGTTGGCACCGTCTGGTTCAGACGTCGTTGCTGTGCTGGTTCCGACGTCGTTGTTTTGCTGGTTCTGGTTCGAGGTATCTCTTGTAGTTGGTCTTCTGGCTGGTAATGTTCCGTACTGGGACTTGCTAGGCCTCGTCTATCAGAAAATCCGCTGATACGTTGATCGTTGCCCTGTCTGCCCGTGTTCGTCGCTGGTTGATCGTCGTTGTGCTGTTGTAAGACGTATGCCCTACGATGGATACAGTAGTCTGTATCAGAGGCGCTGTACTGAAAAGTACAGGCGCACATACCGCTGTGCTGATGTGGTTCCGTCCCATCTCTCGTAGTGTTTGGCGGTGCTAGGCAATCCAGAGACAATTCGGGCCCCCATGTTAAGTCTCTATGTTTAGGTGGATTGTACCTTGCTCTCCGCTACACACAACATACACAAGAGATGACACAAGTCTGTGTAACGATGCAATGTTTATTCTACTATAAACAACTGTACAACTGGCTGTCTTGCCTTGACATAAAATACATCTATATATAACGGCTGTATGCTCAAGCATGCCCTCGGTCCGACCCGACCGCTTCTGGGCGACGTTAAACTCAACTCTGTTTTACTGCAACCCTGCAGCTCCCCGGTCTATCCTGACCGGTCTGACCGCACAACACTGTGCGAACTACACAGCTTTCTGCACACCCCGCACTCGTCTCGACTACTCTCTTATAAACCCCCCCAACTGGTCTCAACTGACCCTGGCGTGTCCTCTGGTCATGTCCCTGACATATCCCGTGTGACCAGAAGTTCACTCAGACATCACTAGACATTATTCCCGTGATAGGAGTTCATACCCGTCAACAACGCCTTGACCCGACTCCAACACTGGCTCACAACAATCTCACAACAATCTCACAACAATCATTCGCAGTGATTCTCATACCCTGACAGTGGGCGCCAAAAATCTCAATTGAAAAAAACGAAATTTGTACAGCTATACCCTAACAGATGTTACAGCTATACCCTAACAGATGTTACAGCTATACCCTAACAGTTGTTACAGCTATACCCTAACATATGTTACAGCTATACCCTAACAGATGTTATAGCTATACCCTAACAGATGTTACAGCTATACCCTAACAGATGCTACAGCTATACCCTAACATATGTTACAGCTATAACCCTAACATATGTTACAGCTATACCCTAACATATGTTACAGCTATACCCTAACAGTTGTTACAGCTATACCCTAACAGTTGTTACAGCTATACCCTAACAGTTGTTACAGCTATACCCTAACAGATGTTACAGCTATATCTTCTGTTATGATAGTAATCCCTTAACAACTATTAAGGCTATAACCTAACTGTTGTTGCAGCTAACCCCTAACGTTTTTTACTTTTAGTATTTTTGTTCATCATATTTGAATTCATATGATACAATTTTTTTATATTTATTTCCTATACACTTGCTAACACAGATGTATCGACCGTCACTGTCGAACGGTACACGATTTCAGCACCTTTATGTTACTTTCTGGGAAATATTGATCATTAGTTAAGTTGTTCTTGTCTAGGTCAGCAGCATAGCAAGTTCCTTGTTCCTTATTACAGACAGCCAAAACAAGGTCCATGTGTATGGAGGGGCGGGTCGGGGCGATCTATTGGCTTTAGAAAGCGACTATTAATCCTTATAGAGACACAATTTGTCATCTACCAGCACACCACTCTCAATTGAATTACACTTTCACTAAATTGGATACGCCTAAGGTTTTCACCTTACACATTCAGTGTATTAGAGAATCTCCTATGATTTACAATTATAATGAATGAAAGAATATTATATGATCTTCATTCTACATCTTCGTTCAATTGGAAGATATCCTATGATTTTACATATTTAATTAATTGGATTACATCACGAGATTTAAAACTTTAGTGGATTAGAAGATCTCCTTATGGTTTCCACCTTCAGTAGGATTTTAAGGTAACGAAAAGTGTATGGATTTAATTTTAAAAGAGCGTCATTAAGGGGTTGCGGGAGATGCGGACCACACCAGATGACGCCACCAAAAGGGGGGACACCAAGATGTGAAATTCAGTAAGTTCCCGTTATTTGGCATGGGCAGACTCGGTGGAGGTCTATGGGGTAAGTCGTGAGGGGATGGCACCATAAGCTAACGCACTGGGAGACACCAGCCTTAGTGACGCCTCTGATTAAGTTCACAAAGTGTCAGCCCCACGCCCCTCTTCACAATACGTCAAGGCCCAGATAACATCAAAGTCTTTGCTTTTTTTTCTCCTTGAGAAATTTTAGATGGAAATACAACAAAACCGAGCTGGCCTGACGCATGTCAATTTATCATCAAAGTACGTCACAATTGACCATGAAGTCAGTAATTATTATTGTATTGCTGTGTTCAAGTGTTTTTGACCGTATGCTGACGCATGAGCGGCTATTGAATCAACAGAATTCTTCTTAATGAAATGTTTACTAGAATGGTTTTTAAGGCGATACGAGTCCACTTTTGTTGTTTTTTGTTGTTGGTTTTTTTTCTCTCTCTACCACTTAGCGAGAATTTTCGTTCATTGTAACAAGCGAGAGATGACTTCTCTGCCCTTATGTATAGGAAACAACCCAGATAAGTGGCTTTCTGCGCATGACTGGCACTCCACAGCTGTCAAGGACAATGTGACATTTCCCCGCGGTTAATTACTACACAAGGCCAGGGAGTGAGAAAAGAGGCAGAAAAGGGGACGGAGAGAGAGAAAGAAAGGGAGAGGGACAGGGAGAGAGGGAGTAATAGAGAGAGAACGAGAGGGAGAGCGGGAAAGAGAGGGAGAGAGAGAAATGGAGAGTGAGAGAGAGAAAGAAATAGAGGGGGAGAGAGAAAGAAAAAGAGAGAGAGACAGAGATAGATAGATAGTAAGAGACGGAGAGAGCGAGAGAGAGAGAGAGACGGAGGGAGAGAACGGGAGTGAGAAATAAAGAGAGACAGTGAGAGAGAGAGAGGGGGGACAGAGAGAGATTTATAGAGACAGAACGAGAGAGAGAGAAAGGGAGAGGGTGAGAGAGAAAGAGAGGGAGACAGAAAGAAAGAGAGAGAGAGAAAGAAAGAGAGTGAGAAAGTGAGAGCGAGAGAGAGAGAGAGAGAGCGAGATGGGGGGGACAAAGAAAGGGAGAGCAATAGAGACAGAACGAGGGAGAGAGAGAAAGGGAGAGAGTAAGAGAGAGTGTGAAAGAAAGAGAGGGGTAATTGAATTTCAAAAATTCAGAAATCGCATTTGTAATCCCCGGGCAAATCGGCAAGAATATTTTCGGGATAAAACTTTGTGTTATTTAATTTCTTAAGGAATTCTATCAAACGAATAGAACGGGAGATATTCTACAAATATTACGTACTCTTCTTTCCAATTCTCCCCCAACCTCGTCATTAAATCCCTTATATTAGCTTCACTGCCGTCTCTGTCTCTCTCTCTCTCTGTCTGTCGTTCGTCGTCTGACAGGCGGGCGGGCGGAAAAACAAAAGTAAAAAATGACACACTTCTCGTGATGCCATCGAGCTGAAATTTGGCACATGGACTCGTGTCACCTAACAATGCATCGTATCAAAATTTCAGATTGATCGAAAGTACCGTAATTAAATTAATGCATTTTTAGTTTATCTCTATACAACGTATGTAATTCAATTTCACAGTTTGTTATTGTTTTTGTTTATGTGACAATTCAGTTGAAACGTTGACGCCATCCGTCGATGTACCGGCGTGCTTTTGTTTACACTTTACGTGTCACGCTGAGCTCGGTCCAGCGATCGGTGACTAGACCTTTCCCCTCTGCATAAAATACATAATTTATGAGTCAAAGCAGTGAGTAATACTTAATGGTGTTTGGATTTTTAAATCTTTATAACACTTTTTTTAATGTTTTATTTTATTGTATTTAAATGTTCGGTGATTTTTAAAAAAAAACTATTGCAAATTCACAGCTCCTTGAGGTCTTCGAGCTAAATTACATTTATAAATTTCATTAATGCCTTTAAAATAGTTATTCTTATAAGTACTATAAGTATATTTTGTAATTTTAAGGTAAGTATTACAAGAGAGCTTCCGATAAACTTATTTCCAAAGAAAAAAAAACTTGCCTTGCAAGGTCTTTCCCGTTGTACTGATATGGAATATAAATATAAGTAGTTTAACCAAAAAATATTTTTAAAATCGTTGTCAGTTAAATCTCTGAGTTGATAAGACTAGATGAACTAGACATGATGTGCTCTAAAATGTATTGACACTGTAAAGTGACCCTTAACCTCACATTCATACATGTCAAATACATGACATATTTACGTGATTGACTCAAGGACGAGAGCATTATTGCACCAGGCAGTCTTCATGCCTTGCACATGGAACATCATTAAAACAGGCACTCTTCATGCCTTGCACTAGGAACATGAACATAATTTCTGCTGGTTTCTCAGGATACTTTTTTTATATTAAAAAAGATATTGTTATTTTTTTTTAAATCAAGAATCCCTGACCTATATTTCACTCCGTGTGTTATGTGCCCATTTCTTCATCTGACCTATACAGAACTGCATTCATGTCCTCATTACACCACCTGGCTTCCCACGGTCGACTGCCAGTTAGACTGTTATGAAAAACTGGGTATTATAACGAGAAACAATGGAAAGTAGCTGGCATCGTTCGTTGATATTTTTACAAAAATTAATATTTTCAGTTCGTTAACGTGAATTTATTTTTTACATTTTGCACGTATAATTTTCTGTTTTATCATTACTATTATTAATTATATTTTTGCATGGTTGTAGAAACTTACAATTAATTCTAATGTACTACAGCTTTGTTAATTAAATGACGAGAAATGATAAATTATAATAACAATGAGGGGACAAAGGTAGTGATAATAAATGAGAAAACGTGAATCACATAATAATCCCCAAGCACAGACGCCATATTAATTTTAAAAATTACCGGATGAGGTGGGGGTATATATATTTATAAATATTTATGTATTAATCATTTGTTGAAAGATTTAAAATGTACGCATTGAAAGGATAATCCAGACACAATAATATAATATTTTTTAAAAATTGAATGCACGATATAAACTTTTTTTTTAATCCTTAATATTAACTCGTGGTGTCTGCTTGAGGTAGGCGGGCTGGCGGTGCCGAAAAAACTTTGGGTCGATATTTAACCCGCTTCCTCGTAAGCTAGTGAGCTGAAATTTTGCAGGCAGACTCGTGCTGGTGATAAAAATGATGAATCAAAATTTCAGATAACTCGAATGCACCGTAATTAATTTAATGAATTTTTATATTATCTTTATTTATCTCTATGTAACATGTTAACTTTTTAGCTATAGTGTCGTTGTGCGTATTATATTGAACAACCTTTCCTGTCGCGCAATAAGGTGCGTATTTTATTGAGAATACTTTTTATGAACAAATTCCTGATCGGTGCGCATTATATTAAACATGTTTTACGACACATAACTACAATTTTGTATTTTTGGATGGTCTTGCGCTGCGTATTATAATGAACATTCTTTTAGTTATGTCTCGTACATAAAGGATTTATAGTCAAAAACTTGTTTTTTACGGGTTTTGTTTTTTGTATTTCCTATCACTAGTTTGCCCCTCCATAGAAGGAATAAACATTGTGTTAAAATGTTTAGCTGGCATTAAAAATGTTTATTTTGAAACTTGCTTAAAGTAATATTAATTGCATAAAGTCGCTTAATATATTTTTTTTTAATATGCCATCGTAAAACGTATCGGGATAGAATTGCTTGTGTTTATTTTATCCTCTTTTGAAGCTATTATTAGCTACAAAAGAGTTAAACTATTTAATTTTTTTACGAGACGTAACTAAAAGAAAGTTCATTATAATACGCAGCGCAAGACCATCCAGAAATACAAAATTGCAGTTGTGTCGTAAAACATGTTTAATATAATGCGCACCGATCAGGAATATGTTTATAAAAAGAGTTGTCCATTAAATACGCACCTTATTGCGCGACAGAAAGGTTGTTCAATATAATACGCACCGCGACGCTCCATCTAAAAAAATAGCATGATACATAGGAATAAATAAAATAATCTAAAAAATCAATAATTTAATTACGGTACATGCGATCGATCAGAAATTTTGATACATTGTTTTTAATATCGGTACGAAACTGCCTGCAAAATTTCAGCTCGCTAACTTACGAGCAAGTGGGTTAAAAATCGATCAAAAGTTTTGGCGACAAGCAAGGGCGGGCGGCCGCAGACACCACCAGTTAATATAAAGGATTTAATAAAAACAAAAAAACTGTAAAAAAACCAAGTTTTGACTATAAATCCTTTATGTATGAGACGTAACTAAAAGAATGTTCATTATAATACGCAGCGCAAGACCATCCAAAAATACAAAATTGTAGTTGTGTCGTAAAACATGTTTAATATAATGCGCACCGATCAGGAATATGTTTATAAAAAGAGTTGTCAGTAAAATACGCACCTTATTGCGCGACAGAAAGGTTGTTCAATATAATACGCACCGCGACACTCTATCTAAAAAAATAGCATGATACATAGGAATAAATAAAATAATCTAAAAAATCAATAATGTAATTACGGTACATGCGATCGATCTGAAATTTTGATACATTGTTTTTATCATCGGTACGAAACTGCCTGCAAAATTTCAGCTCGCTAGCTTACGAGCAAGTGGGTTAAAAATCGATCAAAAGTTTTGGCGACAAGGCAGGGCAGCGCAAGGGCGGGTCGGCCGCAGACACCACGAGTTAATATAAAGGATTTAATAAAAATGAAAAAAACGTAAAAAAACAAGTTTTTGACTATAAATCCTTTATGTATGAGACGTAACTAAAAGAATGTTCATTATAATACGCAGCGCAAGACCATCCAAAAATACAAAATTGTAGTTGTGTCGTAAAACATGTTTAATATAATGCGCACCGATCAGGAATATGTTTATAAAAAGAGTTGTCAATAAAATACGCACCTTATTGCGCGACAGAAAGGTTGTTCAATATAATACGCACCGCGACGCTCTATCTCAAAAAATAGCATGATACATAGGAATAAATAAAATAATCTAAAAAATCAATAATTTAATTACGGTACTTGCGATCGATCTGAAATTTTGATACATTGTTTTTATCATCGGTACGAAACTGCCTGCAAAATTTCAGCTCGCTAGCTTACGAGCAAGTGGGTTAAAAATCGATCAAAAGTTTTTGCGACAAGGGCGGGCGGGCGGCCGGGCGGGCGGCCGCAGACACCACGAGTTAATATAAAGGATTTAAAAATAGCTGGATAGCGAAGTAAATAGCGCACTTCCCACACAAGCTGAGGGGCGTGGGTTTTTGCCCACGTTAAAGCCACTATAAAAATGTTGATGAATTACTAACGCTAAGAAAGTCCTCCTCTGACCTGGAGAGGGATGGGCGCCGCCAAGGTCTCTCTAAGCCCGAGAATTTTCTAATGGAAACATTAGAACCGCCTACGACCTCGAAAAAAGGTTAGGGACACACACACACACACACACACACACACACACACACACACACACACACACACACACACACACAGACACACACACACACACACACACAAATGATTTCTTCTCGCACAAATAAAATAAGTTATTCAAAGTAAAACTATTTTCTTACGTGTCTTATTCTTATTCCTATTTGTTTGAATTAAATGTCAGAAATCAGACGCCGTTCTCCTTGTAAAATAGTTTCCCTACGAGATGACATATGTTTAGTCCACTCTATTTACTGATGTCCCCAGCATGCCACCACCCCACCACCCACCCTCACCTACCACAAACAAACAGACAACAATTAGAAGAACGACTCAACCGATCTCACGTTACTCATGCCGACTTCCGACCTGGCCATGGAGACATTCTTGACCTTGAGACCACACCCTGCTATCGCCGGAGAGTACACATCATGGTGTTTGTATCCATGATCCTGGTCTGTTTATCCGTGGATTTGATTTCTCACGATGGGTAATCAGACTAAGAAATGTGATACCTAATTATTTGATAAAGGAAAAACAGTTGTTTTTTTTTGGGGTTCTTTTTTCGAAACTTGTTATTATTAAATCATTTCAAAAGTTATTTTATTACAACTATATTTTGTGTGAGTGTGACTCTAATAAGGGAAGGAATGTATTTGGTGGGGAGGATGTTGAGAGTTGCGAAGGATCATTTCTTTTGGTTCAAGAGAACATGGAAGCACAGCTTTGGGTGTACTGCTATGCTATTCATACGGCGGTTCATTTGTGCAGAGCTTTGTTGAAGAAGTGAATCCGCGATAAGATACCAGGTAAATTGAAATAAGTGACATCTGACATCTCAGGTCATTTGCTCTTTATTATTTTATTTATTCAAACTCTGACAGCCACCACCCACACACACACTTCTAAAAATTTCCTTTCCTCAAAAAAATTCATTGCTTATGCTGATTACTGTTGTTGTCGTTGGTTTTTTTTTGGTTTTTTTCCCCTGCTTTCTTTTCATCTATCTCCTCAATAGTCAAATTGAATACAACTGATTGTTCAACATTTCCACCTCCTCCCCCACATAACGATTATCCACCAACTTTATAAGATATTACAGTCGGAGCTCAATAAGTCGAACTTCCCTAAGTCAAATACCTCCCTATATCGAATTAATTGTTACATCCCGCCAAATTCTGCGCCTATTACGACATTTTCCGTAACTCGAAAACTCCGTAAGTCGAATATTTTTTCGGGTCCCTTTGAGCTCGACTTAGCGAGGTCCGACTGAATTAATGTTGGTTTTTAAATCCCTTATATTAACTTCGCGGCCGTCTCTGTCTTGGGCTCGGCGGGCGGGCGGGCGGAAAAACAGAAGTCAAAAATGAACCACTTCCCATGATCCGATCGAACTGAAATTTGGCACACGGAACCGTCTGACCAAAAAAGAATTGTTTGGCCCACTTCATAACATTACACCGTAGAACAGTGATGGCGAACCTACGACACGCGTGCTACAGTCGGCACGCAGAGCATCATTAGCCGGCATGCGACTAAAATATTACTTCCATAATCAAGCCACCTAAGCCAAATCTCCATATTCGGGTTTCATTGGAGTGTTTTAACTCTGCTATAAATAAGTGGGTTTTGCTTTGATTGAATTTTGGGCACGCGGCCCCAAAAAAGGTTCGCCAGCACTGCTGCAGTTAAACGATTATCCTATCAATACTCAGTGATCCTAAAACTGCACCTTGGATCAATATTTGGTTGCCAAATTTCTGTAACTGAAGATTGCTCTATATTTTTAAGTACACTGGCTATTTTTGAAGGCCCTCTCCCCGCTCCCCCACCCCACCACCCCAACCAACAAGACAGCAATGTCTCAACCATTCTCATGGTACTCATTTTTTTAACAACGACTTTACAATAAGCGAATGCTCGTTCGCAAAATTACTGTTCAATAGTGACGTGTTCGTCTTCAACTCAAATATGTATTTATTTTTTATTTGAAAATTGTTCGTTTTGAATGTATAGCGTAAGATTGATTCTAATTCTTTAATGTTATACTTGTATTTATTCGTATTTTTATACTATTTAATAAACCCTTAACAGTATTATTGCCTCCTCCATGACCCCACAAGTAACTTACTCCCAGCATCCCTCGGTGACGCTATAATGAGAGCCTCCTTCCTGTCACATGGGAAACAAGTACCGGAACGTCGTGAATAGTCGTACCACATACATCTACCGAAAACAATGCAGTCTCTGTGGGTATCTTAAAATGTTGTGAAAAAAAGCGGGGGAAAGGGGGGGGGGACACTTACAGACTTTAAGTTCAATTCGTCATATGTGTAAATGGACAAGAATGGTCTTCTACAGAATGATTTTACCTGATCATTGAGTTAATACTTCAAAGATATTCATTAAAACATTTTGATTCTAAGAAATGCTTATAATAAAAGATATCTCACCCGGATACACAAAATCATCAATTTATTTAACACAAAATTAACCCCCTAACTTTTGTAAATACAGTAACATAACTAGTACGTGAGAGAAGTGCACAGTTCTTGTCAATTATAAAAAAAATAATATTTATAAAAACCTTTGTATACATTTTATTTGGGTTTTTTTATTGTGCATACTAAAATGGTAAAACTCAAACTCACAGTAATTTGTTGTTTTAAACACTTAGTGCACAAATGTGCCAACTTTACGGATTCAAATAAGCAATTGATTCAATAGTGTGGGTTTTTTTTCAATGCACCTATGATCTTTCTGTTATCATTTTGTCCCGAAATTTACACGGCTTTGAATTTGGTAATAACCTCAGGCCTTGCACCCCCTTTAACTAACTGTTCTCTTGTGTTATTTCCTTTAGGGGAATCCTAAAGTCTCTAGGACTTGTGCCTTTTACAACACCGTGGAGACATGCAGTGTATTTAAACAAAAGAAAAAATAAGTTTACACTTTCAGAAGTTTTTTTTTAAAAATCAACTCAATATTGACTCTGCTCTGTTGCTATGTTTTTTTTAAAAACACAATTAGACAGGAAATAATATTTTTAATGGGCTGAATAAACTGATAGGTTGCTATCTTTCTGTCAACAGTTCTCTTGTTAACCAAATGCTTCCGTGTTCTTGGGACTGCGAACATTGAACAGGGTTAACCACTTTGGTGTTGAGGTTACGCTAGCAGAAACTCAATGCAGGATATTTTAAACTGCTTAATATTCATTCCTAAGTAGGCCCGAAAAAGCTATAAAAATCTGTCTTAAACTTTAATCAAACAAGAATAATACTTTTTTTTTATACTTGTCCATATAAAGCAAGTTTATGAGATTCATAAAAAAAAATTATTCACTAACAGTGCATGCGTCAATGGGGTTGACGTAAAGCAATTATGTGGCGTAGCCACAATGGTGCGGGGGGAGGAAATGGTGTGGGGGGTGGGGTGAGTTACTGGTGGAGACTTCACGTTCTCTGTCTATTGCCACGCAGACACACGCAAACACTCTCGCACTCACACACATATGTAAACACACACCATCACACAAACACTTATACACATACATACAAGCACTGACATATACCGCAGATACCTTTCCACACACCCATACACATACACGCACAGACACATCGCAAACACTCGCAATGCATAATTTTCATATTTTGGACGGATGCGAATCTTTTGTTTTCCGAGCAGATTTGCGCCGAAGGGCGAATTTAATGAAGAACCACGCCCTTATTTATAATTAGATTTTTTGTGAGTATAAAACACAGTGCAATCTGTACGCTGAAATCAGACCGAGATTTCATGGGTCAACTTGCCTCTAGGTTCAAGTTTTGAACAGAATTTAAAAACTTTTTTTTAAAAACATATTTTTCTAAGAAAACCGTTTTTTTTCGAGATTAGGTGGTCACGTGACATGCCACGAAGCGCGGTTACAACCGCTTGTACGTGTTCTTTTGTATCTCAGTTTCTTTTTACAGGAAATTTATGTTAGCGGTTCTCAAAAGGCTTGGGGGGAGGGTGGGATTAATAATAAAATGCTGTACAAAGTATGCAGAAAGATGTAGAAGTGGGGGAGGGGTTGGGTATCACTGTTGACCGGGGCTACAAATTGTTGGCCGTTAATGACAGTCGAGAGCTTTTTTATTTACTGCGGAAAGGGGGGGGTGGGTCGGGTTGAGGGGCGGAGAGGAGAAAGTAATGAGATTACAGAGATAGGAATTACAGTACCAAGCGGTATGGTCAAGAGACTCCGTCCAACTACATGCCATCTCTAACAATGTCTCTAACTGTCTCACATAGCAACTCAAAGCAACGCCCGGTCATCTCGTTATGATCTGGTTCAGATAAGTCCCGACTACCGTGTCACAGCTAACCAATCAACGACTACTTGACCCCGTATTTCAATAGATGCATCTGGTGTGATGGTGTGTTTATATCCGATAGATTGTTTTCGCTATGACCAAGATGCTCATTGAAACTATCTACAATATGTTCATACCCCACCCAATTTCTGACGAATTATTCCTATGAGGCGTTATATTAATGACACATGCGAAGATGGTGCGCAACATTTCCTATGGTTTTCCGGGAAATTAAATTATGTTGATGTAAAAAAAAATTGGTTAAATTCGTGTAGGATTAAAAATAATTCCGCTCCTGCGCTTGATAGCAGTGTGCAGTGGTAAAACCCATGGGAAGTCTTTACATTTACCTAAATTATGGCTTTTTTTATGTCAAGTAAATTCAGAAAATAGAATGTTCACGCAAAGATACCGCAACAATTTGGTCGGGGTTATTTCTGACCGCCACAAATTAATGGATATTTGTCTTGTTACCATCATTTGATGTGTTCATGCCCGCTACGTAGCAATCGCCTTCTCAAATTTTGAAATGATTTCTATTCTTTTGCTTACCTCTTGTTTTTGTCGTTGTTGGACGAATACGGCGTTAAGACGGCGAGTTCTTCTTGCAGTGTCCCGACATTTCATTTTTAATCTTCACTTGATCCGGTTTCCCGGAATCATAATCCTTTGGTCCATTATCTATAAGTACACTCCAGCACGCACAGCACTGGCAGACGGCTGCCTGTTTATTCGAGTTGTTCTTGAAACTCAAGTTTTTCTAACAGCACTTGGCAACTAGGGTGTCATGGAACAGTCCAAAGAGCATGTTGCTATTCAACGGCCAGTTTGATAAACTGGACCTATTAATTGGTCAGCTGTAAAGAAAAATTGAGCTTTTTAAAAAAAAATATGGAACTTTCTTTAAGTGCAATCATTTGAAAATCACACTTTTTTCGATTTGAAGAAATAAAAACTATCTATTTATTATAGCTTAAAATAAAAATATTGTATTTCTCCGGCATCGATTACATATTTGTTTTAGAACCTCTGACAATAGCCCTGCTCCAGCTAAAAAACGCTCTGCTATTTACATTATAACCAGACCTTTTATTAAAAGAACGCCGTGAGGTATCGGAATGCGGGGAAATGACTAACGCGACGAACGATAACAAGGTAGCGAGTCAGTGGGACAAAGTCTCACCCATAGGATAACGTATCGGCCTAATTTTTTTGTTTATGTTACTTGTTATCGTCTTGGTTATCGACCTGTCACAATGATGTGTTATCACGAAAACGTTGACGCCAACTTAAAAGGCATGAATCGTAAACAAACAAAAGGAGAATTAAACTCTTCACTGGAGGGGGGGCGGTGGGTCACTGATGGTATTGGAAGAAATCACAACTCTATCCAGTTGCTATTTGTTTTAATCTCGTTTACAATCAGTCTTTAGACGGAGGAGATGGGGAGAAGATATTATTAAACTGATTTGACTAACGTGTTTGATTAATTTTCAAATCTCGATAAAACTATAAGTCTTATATAAATATCAATTAAATGAAAAATTATTATTACACATGCGTTCCAATGAAACACTGTTAGAGGATCATATACACCGTATGTCTACTGTGGCTCAGCCTACACTACACGTATTATACCATATGTATCTGCTATACCCTAGTCCTACTTTATACATTATACCATATGTATCTGCTATACCGTAGTCCAACTTTATACATTATACCATATGTATCTGCTATACCGTAGTCCAACTTTATGCATTATACCATATGTATCTGCTATACCGTAGTCCAACTTTATACATTATACCATATGTATCTGCTATACCGTAGTCCAACTTTATACATTATACCATATGTATCTGCTATACCGTAGTCCAACTTTATACATTATACCATATGTATCTGCTATACCGTAGTCCAACTTTATACATTATACCATATGTATCTGCTATACCGTAGTCCAACTTTATACATTATACCATATGTATCTGCTATACCGTAGTCCAACTTTATACATTATACCATATGTATCTGCTATACCGTAGTCCAACTTTATACATTATACCATATGTATCTGCTATACCGTAGTCCAACTTTATACATTATACCATATGTATCTGCTATACCGTAGTCCAACTTTATACATTATACCATATGTATCTGCTATACCGTAGTCCAACTTTATACATTATACCATATGTATCTGCTATACCGTAGTCCAACTTTATACATTATACCATATGTATCTGCTATACCGTAGTCCAACTTTATACATTATACCATATGTATCTGCTATACCCTAGTCCAACTTTATACATTATACCATATGTATCTGCTATACCCTAGTCCAACTTTATACATTATACCATATGTATCTGCTATACCCTAGTCCAACTTTATACATTATACCATATGTATCTGCTATACCGTAGTCCAACTTTATACATTATACCATATGTATCTGCTATACCCTAGTCCAACTTTATACATTATACCATATGTATCTGCTATACCGTAGTCCGACTTTATACATTATACCATATGTATCTGCTATACCCTAGTCCAACTTTATACATTATACCATATGTATCTGCTATACCCTAGTCCAACTTTATACATTATACCATATGTATCTGCTATACCGTAGTCCGACTTTATACATTATACCATATGTATCTGCTATACCGTAGTCCGACTTTATACATTATACCATATGTATCTGCTATACCGTAGTCCAACTTTATACATTATACCATATGTATACTATATTTCAACCCGAAATAAACTTTTTTTAAAAAGTTAATTTCTGAAAAATCAATTTTAAATTACGTTAGACTGAGTGTATTGGGGAGGGGGGTATGATTTAGACGCTGATAGGTGCATTGACCACATGGTCAATGAAACTATGACCTTCAGAACACGGTGTCGGAGACAAGTACTCGTACTGGACTCAAAGATATGGCGTGGTGGGAGATTAAGGGGGGGGGGAGTACTGTTCAGTAAACATTAAGAGAAACTGTTTTACTAAACATTGAAACTTCAAACAATGTGAAGTTATCCAGAGGCGTCTCCTCATTAAACAGTGATGACATCACAATGGGTTGATTACTGCGATTCAAACTTGATATTCTCCGTTTGTCTTCACGTTTTCCACATCTGCGTGTGAACTACTTATTTCACCTCCGCGATCGGATTTATTTTTTAACCTTTTGGCTTCAAATCAAAGTGCAGCCAACAATACTAGCACACATTTCTGTTGCCTTGCACTTTCATCACTGTGAGTTCACTCTAAGAATAGTGTCAGGAAATATCATTAATAATCGATCAAGTGTTCACAGTGGAGGGAAAACCGCTTATAAAAATAGAATCGTTAAGACAATATGAAGTGAATATATCATGTATGAACTTCGTTTAAAAAAATAAAATTCGAACAGAATGCACCACTATCTGTGGGAATGTCTTTGATTACCATTACCCATGCTGAACCTCGTGTCAGGAAAGTTTGAAGTTGTATCAGTCGTCGTCAAGAGTTACATTTCCGGCGTGTCAATAAAACTTTGTCGCCAGACCAGAGGCGTCACTGGGGGGCGGTTGGGGGGGGCTGCGGACTGAACCGGGTGACACCATCGCAAGGGGTATTAACACCAGAGTGTAAAAGTCTGTATGTTCCCGTTATGTTGCACTGACAAACTCGGACGGAGGAGGTTTACGGGGTAAGTCGTGAGGGGGGTAACACCATGAGCTACTGCACTTGGCGACACCAACCCTAGTGACGCCTCTGTGTCAGATGATTTTTTTGTAATACTTGGTTAAAATGTATGCTGTTTTGTTTTTTTTCTCTAACAAGGTCGGTTCAAGTTTTGGCGTGGGCGTCCTCTAATTATTTTACTGGTCTCATTTTGGGGTGGGGCTGCATCAGCTACTACTCCAATATTACTTCTATTTTTATGGATTGGTGTGCAATGGCAACGCAACTGTTCCGCGATTTTCTTGTATTTTTAGAGATGGGTATGCAATGGATGGTAAACTAATACGCACTTCTATTTGCGGGTGTGTTTGGTGATGAGTCGCACGTCAAACGTGAAGCGGTGACGTCAGACGAAGTCATGAGGTGTGTAACATTGAAACACTTTAGGGGCTTATGCGAGCCATGGGGTCAAACAAAATAAAAAACGAGTTGAGAACCACTGGTTTTGCCTCAACCCTTATTGCATCGATTTTGTTTTGTTTTTAATCTCTGTATTGTGCATGTCTCATTATGATATCATTGATAACAGACAGGCGCTCGATTGCAGACACCTGATAGTCAAGATAAAACTTATTTAATGGTCCATTCATTGGGAAATATTATTGTTTCTAGCATTTTTGTTTATTTTTTTATTATTTTACAGATAGTTTGGGTACATGATGAGAGACACACAAAATGTCAAAATGTTTTTTGACATTAAAAACTACAGTGATTTCCAACGTCATAAAAATTCTACACTTATTCCAGAAAAGTTGATTGTCTTTTATATCCAAAGTTCAAAGGTTGATTTTTTTTTATATTAATTTTTTTTAATTGCCTTTAACACTTCTCAATTAGAATACCTAATGTGATTTTGCCGTTAATTTTGATCTCCTCAGTAGCCCGGGTCACCGTTCATGGATATTTTTAACCCGATAACACTTATTGGAGCAAGATTCGTTTAGCTGGCATCAGTTATGGTTTGAGCGCCGGGCATCGCGTTAGTCGTAACCAAGCAAGTCAACAATATAGTCAGTTTTATTGGTCGGATAGCAAGGAGATCAGCAAGGAGAACAATAAAATAAAATGTTAGAGATACTATTCCAAAACGGTGTTTAACTACTCCGCAGGTTAATTTTAACAAATCTAAAGTCTCGTTTATTTTTAAAAAAAAACACTAACTTGACCACACTTATGATCTAGTATGTAATAGCACATGTGTTCTAGGAATCAGTAACATTTATGGGGCACGTAAATCTAGGCCTCATCGTAAGATGTTTTATAGATAAAAAAAAATATATAAATATATGGGTAATGCTTTTGTAGGGTAAACGTTTTAGGGTTGGTCCCATGACTGACCTGCGATGGCTAGTGTGGATATCTTGCTTCTTGTGTCTGAATGGCCAGAAAATTTATCAATGACTATAGCTACTGTACAAAACTAGCATGGCTTGATTTGTACAAAACTACCATTGCTTGATTTGTACAAAACTACCATTGCTTGATTTGTACAAAACTACCATTGCTTGATTTGTAAAAAACTACCATTGCTTGATTTGTACAAAACTACCATTGCTTGATTTGTACAAAACTACCATTGCTTGATTTGTACAAAACTACCATTGCTTGATTTGTACTAAACTACCATTGCTTGATTTGTAAAAAACTACCATTGCTTGATTTGTACTAAACTACCATTGCTTGATTTGTACAAAACTACCATTGCTTGATTTGTACTAAACTACCATTGCTTGATTTGTACTAAACTACCATTGCTTGATTTGTACTAGATTGCAGAAGCAGGCTCTACAAGTTCATGGAAATTGAAATAATTCTTTAATGGGACAGAGATTCTTCTCGGCTCATCCTATACCATAATCCTTCCTTATATAATAAAAGGCTAAGTTCTGTCCCGTCATCAATAGCGATTGGTCTCTCAAACACACATGACTCCTACAGCCAATCATATGAAGTTTACGCGGACGTTCAAAACGAGTTATTTTTTATGCAGTATTTTTTCCAAGACTTTATTTTGAGTTATGCACGTTGGGATTTATAGCAAAAAACTCCGTTTTTACGAGTTATTTATTTTAACTATAATGAATAGTATTTTTGACGCAATGCACATGTAATGCCGGTCGAGACGGCTGTTGGAGGGGAGGTACAACATGCCACCGAAGTGGCGGAACGTCCTTGGACGGGCTTTGTTGCTCGTTGATAATAAGAAGCATGGCATAATGAGGTCTTCAGTTTTAACGAAGCAATGGAGAAAATAAACTTTTCATGTAAAGAAAAGAAATTAATTGATGTTTAAAAATTATTTCTTTATTTTCTTTTTTAATTGACAGCTACCA
This sequence comes from Ampullaceana balthica, assembly GCA_944989445.1. Taxonomy (NCBI): domain Eukaryota; kingdom Metazoa; phylum Mollusca; class Gastropoda; family Lymnaeidae; genus Ampullaceana; species Ampullaceana balthica. The sequence continues at coordinate 299,294 of CALYLW010000697.1, read as the reverse complement.
CGAGTTGCTTGCCACCATCAATGTCCTTGACCTCGTCCTGACCTTGATCCTGCCAGTGCTCCTTGTGTCCGGCCTCATGCTGTTCACCTTGGTGGCTGTCGTCCAGGCGGTTCAGAGGAAGAACAGACTCCATGAAAGTCTTATAGGCCAACAAAGGTAACTCAATGTTAAGCAAGGAACGTCCGCTTTTATATGTTCTAACCACCGATAACTCAATTTTAGTCAAGGATTTTATGCTTCTATTTGTTCCAACCACAGGTAACTCAATGTTAGTCAAGGATTTTATGCTTCTATTTGTTCCAACCACAGGTAACTCAATTTTAGTCAAGGATTTTATGCTTCTATTTGTTCCAACCACAGGTAACTCAATTTTAGTCAAGGATTTTATGCTTCTATTTGTTCCAACCACAGGTAACTCAATGTTAGGCAATGAATGTCTTCTCATATCTGTTCATAAGTTCCAATTAAAACAATAATAAGATGGAGAAAGGGAAGCGGTAACACGAGCCTTTGTATTTCTATCTACATGCTTCGTGGAACGTAATCCGATATTACGAAAAAAGCAATAACATATTTTTAAAATCTTTTTTTTTAAAGGACACGCTTTTATTTAGATATAGAAAGTGACATAAAAAGAAGAAAATAAAATATTTCTATGATAACAGGTGAAATCCGTGAACCTATCCACTGCACATAAAAGCGTGGGGCTGGGTAATGCGTGGAACCCTCATAGTCGTGGCCTGTGAACTCTGCATCACTTGCCAACAGATCATCCGTCATGGTCTGTGGACGCAATTATCTTCTGCATAGAAGGAGCGACTGTATAGATAAGATAAGATAATCTTTTTTTTTAAAGAGTTATGACTATTTCGTTAAATTTCACAATTGTTGAAGTAGAGACAATGAGGTTTTGTTTAACTTTTGGTGTGTGCAAGAGAGGTGGGGTGGGCTGGGGGAAGGCAAAGAGAATTTGGACAGGTGGATCAGACATTAACAACGCTTAGTGAGGGACTATTAGGGAGTTAACCTGTTGTCACATCTACAATATTTTCTTTTCCATTCTTTCCGATTCTTTGGCTTATTGGATGTAGCTGTTGTAAAAGTTAATACTTTTCTACGATGCTAACGAAATTGTATAAAACTTAGTGTTGGAAATTGGTTCAGACATCCGGTTGTACGGTAGCCAAACCCTGGACGGAAGATGTCGGGACAGAGTTCGATAGATTGAAACACCGGAATTTTTTTATTTTTTATTTAATGTTTAAACATGGGAGATAACAGATGCTTGACCTGCAGACGTGCGACTATCAGCTACAGACGACAGGGTAACGATATGCCAGTATCCATAAAAACCAGGTACTGTCCGTATCAGAACTGGGAAAACCGTGACGTACGAGGTGTTGTAATTATGCGTATTCAACTATTGGTGCTAAATTTGTCTCTACACCCAGTCCTGTCCCCTTTCGGAAAAATTAGAGATTTTTAAATATATTTTTGAAAAAGAAATTTATTTTATTTTTTAAATAAATATATAATATGGCTGTCAAAATTTAATTGATATTTCAGTCGTCAAGATTTGCGCCTATCTCTTAAAATGTGAGGGTTTTTTAGCATATAAGATCAGTTTACCACATCGTTGGAAGGTAAAATTAATTAGTTTACCGTATATACTCGTTCGCAATCCGACCTTTTTTGGACTAAATCTAGGGGGGAAAATTGGGGGGGTCGGCTTACAAGCGTGTCATTAACGTATTTCTGCATAGATATTGAATATCGGTGTTGTTATTTTATATCATTAAGGTCCTTTTCTACATTCTACAAGATTCGTCTGCTCTACCAGAAGCTATATTATATTATCAATATCTGCACTTACCTTGTTTAATCATTTTATTTATTTTTGTGAACTTTTTAATAAATTGTTTTACACATTTTGTTTTCAACAACGATTTTTTATGTACGCGCTTTCGTCACTGTTTACAAATTAATTTAAAGAAGAAAAAAATACCGGTAACACTTGCCTAAAAAAGAGTACAAAGACAAAGATAGTCAGTAAAAAGTAAACAATCATAATGACCGATTTAGCTAGTAGTTTAAAAAAAAAGTGATTAATTTTGTTTAAGCTGTCTATTTTTTTTGGGGGGGCTCGGCTTGCGAGCGGGTCATACACTTTAAATACTTTTCTCTTCTAAAAGTGTCAGATTATGAATGGACGGGCTACAGAACGAATGGGCTATAGAACGAGTGGGCCATAGAACGAGTGGGCCATAGAGCGAGTGGGCCATAGAACGAGTGGGCCACAGAACGAGTGGGCCATAGAACGAGTGGGCCATAGAACGAGTGGGCCATAGAACGAGTGGGCCATAGAACGAGTGGGCCATAGAACGAGTGGGCCATAGAACGAGTGGGCCATAGAACTAGTGGGCTATAGAACGAGTGGGCCATAGAACGAGTGGGCCATAGAACGAGTGGGCCATAGAACGAGTGGGCCATAGAACGAGTGGGCCATAGAACGAGTGGGCCATAGAACGAGTGGGCCATAGAACGAGTGGGCTATGGAACGAGTATCTACGGTATGTTCAAAGACATCCGACCATAAACATCAGACCGATTTACAGAATTAATGTTAATATATTTTTTACTCTGAGAGCACGTTTCTTCTCACTGACCAGTCTCTTTGACTGACAATAAAGTTGACCTGAACACACCTGGGCAGCGAGTAACATTGAACATCTTTATAAAGAATATTCTATAAAAAAAATATTTTTATAGGAGAAAATAACATGACAGACCGCAAAGTTTTCGAATATTTTAATCTCCTTTCGATCCCAATATTACGAGTGAGGCCCATGGTTGGATCCCAAAACTAACGAGTGCGGCCCCTGAGTGGATCCCAAAACTAACGAGTGCGGCCCCTGAGTGGATCCCAAAACTAAGGAGTGCGGCCCATGGTAGGATCCCAAAACTAACGAGTGCGGCCCCTGAGTAGATCCCAAAACTAACGAGTGCGGCCCCTGAGTGGATCCCAAAACTAACGAGTGCGGCCCCTGAGTGGATCCCAAAACTAAGGAGTGCGGCCCATGGTAGGATCCCAAAACTAACGAGTGCGGCCCCTGAGTAGATCCCAAAACTAACGAGTGCGGCCCCTGAGTGGATCCCAAAACTAAGGAGTGAGGCCCATGGGCTGATCCAATCTAAAGGTTGTAGCTCTCGATTTTATTGGGGTTCGCGTTAGGATGACTATTCTAAGAGTCAAGGAAGTAGCTGGCAAACATGTTCCACGTTTTTCCGAACATCTATTCATCTTCTAGGCGTGTTTCAAGTTTGTGTCAATATGTATGACCTTGACACCGATACCCGGATACACGGAGAGAGAAAAATCAAAACATTTGCACACGTCGGAGATAACCGTTGGTCCAAAGACCGGACTTTCCATCAGCTAAACCTGAACTGATAAGTTTCTCATTGGACAGAGATAAAAATTTAAAAAAGAAGAGAAACAATGAACCGAATCTATATATAGATTTACGTTTTTTTAATTTGTTGCAATAAATGACTGTTTTTGTTTTACAAGGAAATAAATCATGAGTAGTCCGCTTGTACACAAAAGAATATAATAACATTCAATGAAGTGTGTCTTAATAGAGCAAGGGTCGGAACAAGGGTCGATAGGGGCAGAAACTCGGTTTTTTCAATCAATTTTTGTTGGATTGTTTGTATGCGAGCATATGTCTGTTAGCATTCTTGCACGCACACTTGGTACTGTTTGTATATGTGTGTAATTGCGCATGTTTACGCTTGCGTTTGTTTGTGTGTGAGTATGTTTGTTCTTTTTGTTGATTTTGTTGTGTTGTGTGTTGGTGAGTGAGCAGCCAAATGCAGTATTTTTTCTTTAGCGGTGAGTAGTATATTGAATGAGTCTTGTAACACAACACAGTTTCACATCTGAAGTAAGATCTGCCCTTTGCTCTCTGTGTCACACATTTAAAGTGTGTTATTGTTTTAAACGCTACTAGTGACTCCTGGTATGAGTGGAAGCGAACAAAGTCAACACCCATTGTTTGTTGAGGAAAACTTTACTTCAAGTACTACAAGCATCACCATAATTAACTTAACTAGCCACACTTGCACCTCTGCCAACACTACTAATACTACCATCACTACTATGACTGCCATCCCTATCAACACTACTAATACTACCATCACTACTATGACTGCCATCCCTATCAACCCTACTAATACTACCATCACTACTATGACTGCCATCGTTATCAACACTACTAATACTAACATCACTACTATGACTGCCATCGTTATCAACACTACTAATACTACCATCACTACTATGACTCCCATCCCTATCAACCCTACTAATACTACCATCACTACTATGACTGCCATCCCTATCAACACTACTAATACTACCATCACTACTATGACTGCCATCACTATCAACACTACTAATACTACCATCACTACTATGACTCCCATCCCTATCAACACTACTAATACTACCATCACTACTATGACTCCCATCCCTATCAACACTACTAATACTACCATCACTACTATGACTCCCATCCCTATCAACACTACTAATACTACCATCACTACTATGACTTCCATCCCTATCAACACTACTAATACTACCATCACTACTATGACTCCCATCCCTATCAACAGTACTAAAATTACCATCATTACTATAATAATAATAATAATAATAATAATAAATTGATAATTTATATAACGCTGTACCCCGATAAGGACTGGGCTCACAGCGCTTTACATGAAGATAATAACATACATATAAGTATTACATAAACATTCATATTATAATAATCACATAAATGAAAGTACATTACACATACGCTACGTTAATCATTAAAAAAAACGTTGTTTCAATAACTTTGAAAATAGATTTTGAAAAGATGTGTCTTAAGTGCAGTCTTGAAGGACTTTTTTGTTTGAATACTACGGATGTGTAATGGTAGAGAATTCCATTCTTTGGCTGCACAAAAAGAGAAAGACCTTTCGCCAAATGTTTTAGTGTGTGTCTTGGGAACAAAGAGAATGCATGTGTACTTCCATCACTACCAAGAATACTAATACCCAGTAACGTAGCTAGGGATTTGGGGTCCGGGAGGCTGGCCTCTTTGAGGGGGGGGGGCTGTAAACATTGCGGTGGAGTAATATTTAATGTAAAACATTTCGGACACTCCTTTGAGGGCCCCCCTCAAGTGGGGTTCGGGGGGACTTTCGAGTTTGGACACCCCTCCCCTAGCTACGCCCCTGCTAATACTATCACCACCAACACTAACATCACTAATATATTTGCCACTGGAGCTCTTCAAACCCTGAAGCTTTTGAAGTATTTAGTGTTATCCTATTCCACTCATCTGTTTGTATAGAGAATTTAAACAGGAATAACGCCCATTCTTCCTACCTTTTACTCACACAACTTTCTCCCGCCCAAAAAACGAAAAACTAAAAACACAACAACCTAAACACGATATCAGTGAGTCACGTGGTAAGATTGTGATATATAATGATTGAATTGTGTATATGAGCCATACGATTGAGTCACGTGATGTTAAGTTTGTGTCACGGAATGTTAGGATTGACTCGCGGGATGTTAGGATTGAGTCACGTGATGTTACAATTGAGTCACGGGATGTTAGGATTGAGTTGCGGGATGTTAGGATTGAGTCACGTGATGTTAGGATTGAGTTGCGGGATGTTAGGATTGAGTCACGTGATGTTAGGATTGAGTCGCGGGATGTTAGGATTGAGTCACGGGATGTTAGGATTGAGTCGCGGGATGTTAGAATTGAGTCCCGTGATGTTAGGATTGAGTTGTGGGATGTTAGGATTGAGTCGCGGGATGTTAGGATTGAGTCACGTGATGTTACGATTGTGTCACGGGATGTTAGGATTGAGTCACTTGATGTTAGGATTGAGTCACGTGATGTTACGATTGAGTCACGGGATGTTAGGATTGAGTCACATGATGTTAGGATTGAGTCACGGGATGTTAGGATTGAGTCGCGGGATGTTAGAATTGAGTCACGTGATGTTAGGATTGAGTCACGTGATGTTAGGATTGAGTCGCGGGATGTTACGATTGAGTCACGTGATGTTACGATTGAGTCACGGGATGTTAGGATTGAGTCACATGATTTTAGGATTGAGTCACGTGATGTTAGGATTGAGTCATGGGATGTTAAGATTGAGTCGCGGGATGTTAGGATTGAGTCACATGATGTTAGGATTGAGTGACGTGATGTTAGGATTGAGTCGCGGGATGTTAGGATTGAGTCGCGGGATGTTAGGATTGAGTCGCGGGATGTTAGGATTGAGTCACGTGATGTTAGGATTGAGTTCTGGGATGTTAGGATTGAGTCGCGGGATGTTAGGATTGAGTCACGTGATGTTAGGATTGAGTCGCGGGATGTAAGGATTGAGTCGCGGGATGTTAGGATTGAGTCGCGGGATGTTAGGATTGAGTCACGTGATGTTAGGATTGAGCTGTGGGATGTTAGGATTGAGTCACGTGATGTTAGGATTGAGTCACCTGATGTTAGGATTGAGTCGCGGGATGTTAGGATTGAGTTGCGGGATGTTAGGATTGAGTCGCGGGATTTTAGGATTGAGTCGTGGGATGTTAGGATTGAGTCGCGGGATGTTAGGATTGAGTCACGTGATGTTACGATTGAGTCGCGGGATGTTAGGATTGAGTCGCGGGATGTTAGGATTATGTCGCGGAATGTTAGGATTGAGTCGCGGGATGTTAGAATTGAGTCACGTGATGTTAGGATTGAGTCACGTGATGTAAGGATTGAGTCGAGTGATGTTAAGATTAGTCACCGGGATGTTAGGATTGAGTCGCGGGATGTTAGGATTGAGTCGCGGGATGTTATGATTGAGTCGTGGGATGTTAGGATTGAGTCATGGGATGTTAGGATTGAGTCACGTGATGTTAGGATTGAGTCGTGTGATGTTAAGATTGAGTCGTGGGATGTTGGGATTGAGTCATGGAATGTTAGGATTGATTCGCGGGGCATTAGAACTGAGTGAAGGAATCAAGGGAAGTTAGGATATAGTCACAGGATGTTAAGATTGAGTCAAGAGATGTTGAGATTAAGTCAAGGAATGTTAGGATTAAATCACGTGATGTTCGGATTAGGATAGAGTTACGGTAAGATAAGGTTAAGTCTCGTGGTGATTATATAGAATAACTGGTTGATAGGACACGGACAAGAGATGGTCGGGTTAGGTCCTTGACATTGGTTGTGATTTAGGTAGAGATTTGAATGATCTAAGGACTTTATTTCCTATTTGACTTGGTCCAAGCGTGGAACTGGAATCGGAAGAGACAATCTCTGTTGCGTCAACCTGTAAAATGAACAGGAAATGCTGTGTATATCGGGTGTCATTCAAGCATGATGATCACGTATGTGTGTAGAGGGGGGGGGGAGAGCGGCCGGTTGTAAACGTCGGATGGAGGGCGTCTATGAAAGTTTGTCACACAATGTATGCATTCTTGTTGTTCTAATATCACGCGACATTGTTCCCGTGCGGAAGTCCTGTTGATTGGCAAGTGAAGGAGACCAGCCTCAGACACGTGACTAACGATTCGTCACATTCGGTCGTGTGTATATCATGACATAATAGGGACATTTGAAAGGTGAATAAAACATTTTAATAAATAACGGTACACAAGGATTTTTAAAAACCACGTTGTTATAAGCAGACTAAAAAGAAGAAAATAATTTAAAACTTATAAGTTCAAGTCCTTTGATTTAATATGACTAAAAACGTGGGGCGGGCGCTTATGAGGTTTTACATATGCAGTTCACTCATTCTCTCACTTATATATTTCTCTTTTGCCTTCCAAATGCTTTATCTGTAATTTATATACCAGACACCCACCCCACGTTTTTAAAAATCCTTTTTTACTTTTATTTATTTTATTCTTTTTAGTCTAAGTGTATGCTATGGTGAGTTTTGAAGTATTGATTAGCAAAATATGGACCTATTTTCCATTTACATAGACCTTACGAAAGCTTTTGAGAAAGTCTGCAGAGAGGGACTATGGAGGATTATGGCCAAGTATGGGTGTCCAAATAAGTATATAGCCATTGTAAGGCAATTCCATGATGGCATGCAGGCTCGAGTCCAGGACAACGGAGAGGTCTCTAAACCATCCCTGTCACAAATGGCGTTAAGCAAGGCTGTGTTCTGGCCCCAACATTGTTCAGCCTCATGTTCTCAGTCATGCTTACAGAGGCCTTCAGGAATAGCAATGTAGGCATGGACTTTAGGTATCGCACTGATGGTCGTCTGTTCAACCTCAGGAGGCTTAAAGCTAAGACAAAAGTCAAATCAGACAGCATCTTATAAATTCTTTTTGCTGATGATTGTGCCCTTAACGCGGGCTCTGAAGCACAACTGCAACTAAGTGCTGATAAATTTTCCAGTGCGTGCTCTAACTTTGGGCTCACCATACATGAGCCTAACATATTCATCAACGGCAACAAAATCAACACAGTGAGCCGCTTTACCTACCTTGGCAGCACACTGTCCCAGAAGGCCAATATTGATGACGAGGTGAACTCGAGAATCTCAAAGGCCAGCGCAGCATTCGGTAGCTTGCATGACAGTGTCTGGAACAGAAGGGGAATCAGCACCCAAACAAAACAAAAAGTATACAGAGCTGTAGTGCTCCCCACCTTATTATATGCATGCGAAACTTGGATTGTATACCAACGCCATGCGAGGTAGCCGAACCACTTCCACACCAAAAACCTTAGAAAAATTCTCAAATGTAAAATGGCAGGAAAAAGTTCCAGACACCGAAATATTAGCCAGGTCAGGACTCCCCAGCATCCACACTTGCCTCATGCAAAGTCAGCTGGGCGGGGCATCTAGTGCGCATGCCCAACCATCGCCTCCCCAAGAGGCTCTTCTGCGGTGAGCTTACAGAAGGGCAAAGAGCACGCGGAGGTCCACGTAAGCGCTACAAGGATTCACTTAAAACTGCTCTGAAGGCCTTCGACATCGGACACGATTCCTGGGAAGCAGCAGCCAGTATCCGAGCCCACTGGCGCTCTATGATAGGGAATTTGCGCAGCTGTCTGTGAAGCTAATAGACAACAGGCTGCCAAGTTAAAACGTCAAGCCAGAAAGGAACGTATCCAAAACCCTCCTGAAGGGATCCCATCCATCTCTTGTCCGACATGCGGACGCCTTTTTCGTGCCAAAATAGGGTTAATAAGCCACCAGAGGACACATGTGGCAGCCCAGCAAATATGATGAGAGTGGTCATCGTCGACCACGACGGACGTAAAACATGTTCAAATATAATACGCATTGCCCGACAAACATTTACAGACTGGAAATGACTGATCTCCCCTTGGTGTTAGACATGGTTGATGTGGTCGGGGTTTGTGTGAACTCCGCACATGAATGTAATGTAAACAAGAGCAGACGGAAAATACATATGCTTATATATAGATAAACTAAAAATTTCAATAATTTAATAACGGTACATGCGATCAATCTGAAATTTTGACATAATGCAATGTCATACAAGATCTATCTGTGGTAAAATTTTGTGATCTCTAGGATCATCAAAAGTGGTTTAATTTTACGTTGGCAGATTTGAAAAATTGTGGACAGACAAACAGGAACGAAAGTGAGTTAATAAAAACGTGGTAAAAAGAATTAATCTCTTATTTATCTACGTGTGTAGCTCGTATAAACTGCGTAGCTTCCCTAATTGTTTGATTACTGAGATTTATAAAATTAATAATTTAAAAAGAACTATTTCCTCCTGATCTAATACGTTTGATGACATGCGAACCATGACGTCATTATCTTATAAAAAATCAAAACTGCCCATTGCTGGTAGAGCTGAGACTGATTATATGAATATGCAACACTGGGAAGTACCGTATCCCTTATAAGGTACTTTGTGGACATGATAATGTCACTTCCTGTTTGTGCGCCTACAGGTCTGCATGAATTCTTACAAGTTTTATGTTTAAACCTGCTTTTTCTTTTTTTCTTTACTGAAGATGTCAGTCTCTTAATTGCGCCCCCCCCCCACACACACTTTTGTAAAACAATGTTTACATTTTTTAAATATAGAATGCATAGGCAATGTATAGAATGCCTAATGGTTTTAGGCAAAGCATGAAATGATTGCTATTTCATACATTGCCTAGGCATTCTATAGAATTCCGATTTGTTGTCCTGCAAAGTATGTAACTGGCCTACCTCCGCCATTTTTCCCGCCACTGATGTTGGCCGTTGCGCTTTGGTCGTTGTTTTATGATGGCGATCGAAGCCTGTGAGTGTTGAAAGTTATTGTAAGACAGCGTTTAGACGGTACGAGGTTCCGCTACCACATCACAGACAATATCGCCAAAATTCTTCTTACGACGTAAGTGTATATCATCTGGCTGAGATTCCACAGATGTTCTCCCATAAAGTTTCCCCTTGGATTGCTGTGTGACCATGTCGGAAGAGAATGTAGTGCTAGGACAGGAATCACGCCATGTTGACATGCAACGACGGTTCTACGATGAGTTATCTAAAGTAAGAGCCAATGCAGCTAAAAACAGCGTTTTTTTTAAAAAACGAAACTAGTAACCAAAATTAGTGGACAATGTCAAAAAGGCTAAGACGACCATTAAGCAAGAACCACGGGACTATTGGCTGGTGAAACACTATGATGTCATGATAGAGGAAAATAAGAGTAAGTTGATCTACCCAGTTAAAGAATGTGTGAGTGCCATTCAGTTTTGCGTCACGGATTCCGAGATATTATACGTACTTCATTAGGCCCATTTGGCCATTTGGTCATGGAGGTCTGGACAGAATGTTGAAAGAACTTTAACCAAAAACAAGAACGTTGCCCGTCATGACATTAAACTGTATATTAACCTTTGTGAACCTTGCCAGATCATTAAAAAGGCGTTTAAAACTTACAATGCGCTCAAGCCAATGGGTTTTTTTTTCTGAATTCAACTCTCGTAAGGTCGATTTCATCGACTTTCAATCCCATCCTGATGGGGAATACAAGTTTATAATGGTGTATCAAGATCATCTCACCAAGTTCGTGGTTCTCAGGGCCCTGAAGACAGAGAGGGCACAAGAAGTAGCATACCAGCTCGTAGACATATTTACGTTGCCTGGTGCTCCAATGATTCTTGAGTCCAATAATGGCAGGGAATTCGCTAACAATGCGGTAAGAGGCCTAAAGGAGTACTGGCCCACCTTGAAGATCGTTCATGGTAAGCCGCGCCACTCACAAAGCCAGAGGAGCGTCGAAAGAGCTATCAAAGACATTAAAAATATGCTGTTTGCTTGGATGCAAGATGAACAAATTGGCAACTGGAGTGAGGGGTTACGGTTCGTCCAACTCATGAAGAATATAGCTTTTCATTCTGGGATTAAAAGGTCCACATATGAAGCTCTCTTTGGTTGCAAAGCTAAAGTAGGCCTCACAACGTCGTCCCTACCTGACGATGTTTTATAAGATGTGGAAACAGATAAAGACTTCGAAAAAATAATACAGAGCGTACAAACAACACAAGAGCAGGAATGCAGAGATGATGGAATGCAAGAGACAGCGATTTCTGCAGAAGACATGCATGAAAATGCAATCCATGATGATGGAAACCAAAGCAGGGGTGAAGCCATGGTTACCGAAGACCCTTTTTCTTCCACTACCTGCTGCGTCTGCTTAAAAGAAACCAGCGGTGCTGATACATGTCGAAAGTGTAGTAAAAATGTTCATGCCATCTGTGGGCATTACGCTAAAGACAATGACGACAACGAAGTAGAAGGTTATGGGGTTAGCATTGTGTGCACTGTTTGCTTCAATATTGAGAAAGCTATCCAAAATAAAATGGAATCGAAATCAAACCTCGTAATGCAGGCAAAAGAATGAAAAGGGATTCTGACAAAACATTTCCTCCTGCGCCTTTGGGAGCCACTTTTCGAGTTCCGATTCCCGATGTTGACAAAGGGCGGGGAGACTCGCGAAATCTGTTGGCCGTTGTAATGAGCATGACAGAAGATGGCTTTTACCGCCATGGAACTGCACAAAGAATCTTGAAGCAACCTTATGCCAGATCAGAATTCACCATATGTCCAAAAGATTTCATGAAAGCGGAAGACGTTCCGGACCATGAAATAGCTCTCTCTGATCTGCTGCTACTTCTCAGTCCACAGGAAGCGGACAAGGATTCGTCAGGTGTATGTGCAAGACAAAATGTCTAACTAAAAAAATGTCATTGTGTGAAAAGAAAATTAAGAGCAAATCAAAATGCCATTCTAGTCTTACATGCTGCAACAAGAAGTTCATTCCAGTTGTGTTCTGCTTGTTTACACCACCGGAAACAACATCATCTACTTATTATTTATAAATGCATCACTAATTCGTGAAATACTAATATGCAGGACAAAAATGCTAAAATATTAAGTGTTTTGTGCCTGTGTGTGTGTTTGTGTGTGTATGTGTGTGTTTGTGTGTATGTGTGTGTGTGTGGGTGTGTGTGTGTGTGTGCGTGTGTGTGTGTGTGTGTGTGTGTATGTGTGTGTGTGTGTGTGTGTGTGTGAGAAAGAAGAATATTAATTACAGTACAGTTATAAGTGTCATTCCAGTCTTACCTGCTGTAGCAAATACTTCAATCTCAGCTCTGCTGTCGTTGTTTGAACATTATATGCTTTATTTTGTATTACGTAACTTCCAATTGAAAATACGTAATTACCAATAAAGGCTATTGTTGTGCTCTTCTGACACTTTGCATAAACGAAATCTGGCATGCTATAGAATGCCTGGGCAAAGTATGTAACAAATTTCATACTTTGCCTGAAACCATCAAACAAATTACATTGCCTGTAACATATATACATCGGTTCCGTAGCAACAGATGTTTGCGATATGGACTTTTGACTACTTTTTTCACTTGCCAACGCCGAGTAAGTGACAGCGGCCCTCACTAAGAATCTCTTAGACATTTTGAACGTACCGGGAGCAATAGAAGGTTTGTTCAGCTATCGAATGAGAAGATTTAGGTAAACGCTGTTAAGGTTTCGAGGTTGACGATGAAATTTCCAATCAAAGCAGCAAAACCATGTTTGAAGCAAATCTCTACCGACCCGTTTGCTTTCGTTCTAAATGGTAATTATCTCTTCTCTCCATCTCAAATTTTGTTTTCCATCGATGATACGCCTAACCCTTGGTTTATTATACATGTAATTCATCTTCCGAAACAGCCAAATGACGTGACAGTGACCTCATTTACATTACATATTGACTCCCATTTAAGGACTTGCAACAATATGTTCTTCATTACCGGTTTGTTTGATTCGTTTCATAAGCTTATATTGTTTAATCTTCCAGTAAAATTTAAATTTGATGATTTGGTTAGACATATGTTTGCCAGGTCGAACACACAAAAATGGGGGTAATTTTTGTTTCAAATATACTTTTTCCCCTTAATGTTTGAACCACCCATTTTATTGCAATACTTAAAATAACGATCAAGGAAGCTAAAAACCTAACAAGTTAAAGTAAATCGAAGTAAGAACAAAGATGGTTGTTGTAAGATCGAAGTAAGAACAAAGATGGTTGTTGTAAGATCGAAGTAAGAACAAAGATGGTTGTTGTAAGATCGAAGTAAGAACAAAGATGGTTGTTGTAAGATCGAAGTAAGAAGAAAGACGGTTGTTGTAAGATCGAAGTAAGAACAAAGATGGTAGTTGTAAGATCGAAGTAAGAAGAAAGACGGTAGTTGTAAGATCGAAGTAAGAACAAAGATGGTTGTTGTTAGATCGAAGTAAGAACAAAGATGGTTGTTGTTAGATCGAAGTAAGAACAAAGATGGTTGTTGTTAGATCGAAGTAAGAACAAAGATGGTTGTTGTTAGATCGAAGTAAGAACAAAGATGGTTGTTGTAAGATCGAAGTAAGAACAAAGATGGTTGTTGTAAGATCGAAGTAAGAACAAAGATGGTTGTTGTAAGATCGAAGTAAGAACAAAGATGGTTGTTGTAAGATCGAAGTAAGAACAAAGATGGTTGTTGTAAGATCGAAGTAAGAACAAAGATGGTTGTTGTAAGATTGAAGTAAGAACAAAGATGGTTGTTGTAAGATCGAAGTAAGAACAAAGACGGCTGTTGTTACATTTCTTCTATGTATCTCTATAATCTCAAACGAGTGTAGGACAATCGTTTTGAACCTTAAATTCCAGTCTAAATATATCCCCCTCGCGACATACTTGTGTCAAGAAATTGTATCCAGTGTCAAGGTCGGAAGTGATCCATTGACTGTTTGATCACTTCAAATCACGCGCGCATAGATGCTATCGCGTGCGATCGAAAACTACTTTCTGTTCCCGTTTGTTCCCAAAACTTCCCACAATGTTCCTTGTGTCTATAAGGGATTCACCGTTAGCTCACTACTTTCTTACAACGGCAAATTTGGAAAGTGTGGTAGGTATAGTCCAATAGATAATGTTACACTCTGAAATCTTCAACAATTTCATTTTCGCTGACAAGAGTCTCGGGTTGGGGAAGTAAAGCCGACTGGGCCTTGAGTCTCGGGTTGGGGAAGTAAAGCCGACTGGGCCTTGAGTCTCGGGTTGGGGAAGTAAAGCCGACTGGGCCAAGAGTCTCAGGTTGGGGAAGTAAAGCCGACTGGGCCAAGAGTCTCGGGTTGGGGAAGTAAAGCCGACTGGGCCAAGAGTCTCGGGTTGGGGAAGTAAAGCCGACTGGGCCTTGTGTCTCGGGTTGGGGAAGTAAAGCCGACTGGGCCTTGTGTCTCGGGTTGGGGAAGTAAAGCCGACTGGGCCTTGAGTCTCGGGTTGGGGAAGTAAAGCCGACTGGGCCTTGAGTCTCGGGTTGGGGAAGTAAAGCCGACTGGGCCTTGTGTCTCGGGTTGGGGAAGTAAAGCCGACTGGGCCTTGTGTCTCGGGTTGGGGAAGTAAAGCCGACTGGGCCTTGAGTCTCGGGTTGGGGAAGTAAAGCCGACTGGGCCTTGAGTTTCGGGTTGGGGAAGTAAAGCCGACTGGGCCTTGAGTCTCGGGTTGGGGAAGTAAAGCCGACTGGGCCTTGAGTCTCGGGTTGGGGAAGTAAAGCCGACTGGGCCTTGAGTCTCGGGTTGGGGAAGTAAAGCCGACTGGGCCTTGTGTCTCGGGTTGGGGAAGTAAAGCCGACTGGGCCTTGAGTCTCGGGTTGGGGAAGTAAAGCCGACTGGGCCTTGTGTCTCGGGTTGGGGAAGTAAAGCCGACTGGGCCTTGAGTCTCGGGTTGGGGAAGTAAAGCCGACTGGGCCTTGAGTCTCGGGTTGGGGAAGTAAAGCCGACTGGGCCTTGAGTCCCGGGTTGGGGAAGTAAAGCCGACTGGGCCAAGAGTCTCGGGTTGGGGAAGTAAAGCCGACTGGGCCTTGTGTCTCGGGTTGGGGAAGTAAAGCCGACTGGGCCTTGTGTCTCGGGTTGGGGAAGTAAAGCCGACTGGGCCTTGTGTCTCGGGTTGGGGAAGTAAAGCCGACTGGGCCTTGTGTCTCGGGTTGGGGAAGTAAAGCCGACTGGGCCTTGTGTCTCGGGTTGGGGAAGTAAAGCCGACTGGGCCTTGTGTCTCGGGTTGGGGAAGTAAATCGGGATCAAAGAGAGAGAGAGAGAGAGAGAGGAGACTGAGTAAGAGGGTAACATGAGGAGGAGGGTTGAATAATGAGAGAGAAAGACAGAGATCACATCAGAGAACTCCCGACCCATATATCAGTGATGATCTCACCTTGGAACAAATCTTTCCCCAAATAGTTTAGCGCTTTCTTATTTATACCCTCCCACACCAAAAAAATAATAAACATAAACAATACAACTGCGGCCTACTGACTTCTCTGCAGTTGTGCGGGTTAGCGTGTTAGTAGGTCAATGGAGAATGTTCAATGGAACCCGATAGCCACGGGGCTCGACGAAGCGAAACTGACTTGAACAGACTTACCGTCTCAATGAGATCATCTTCACAAATATTGTACGGCGAGTCATGCTAATCAGAGGCGTAACTTCCATTTGTTTTGCCAGGGTAAATGCTGGCGTAGAAAAAAACTGTAGACCCAACAAAAACAATCCCGAAGTTTGACAGAGATTGCTTCCCTTTCATTATTCGAATAAGAGAAATCACCGTTTCGCGAATGGACCGCTGTTACAATGGCTAAAATCTTTGTTCACTGAGAGCCACCTCTTCACAGTTTTGGGGACATAAACCCGGGGTCTGTGATCTTATCTTTATGTGGCGGTGTGCCCAAGGTTGTATGGACCGGTGCGGACGGGTGTGGACCGGTGTGGACGGGTGACACTTTTATAGCCGGGAATTGCCGGACAAATAACGATGGTTGAGACTGCGTAATATTGTAAGCCGACACGTGTGTCCCAGGGCATGGGTTAAACAATGTATGTTCAGTCTCACGAGCCTAGTCCGACTTATCTTCACTCATCTGTATATATCCCTTGTCCGAGACACTGACCATAATAGAAGGAATGTGACCAAATAAGGTAAGTGTGGCGAAGTGTTGAGGCCCTTTTATGGCTGGGATTGCCTGGTGAGACCTGACCAAATACGTGCTCGGTATTTTATTAAGAATACCCGACAAGCTGGGATACTGTTTTGAGTATCTACATAGACTGACTAAGTGACTGGGTCGGAAAGAGAGAGAGAGAGAGAGGGAGGGAGAGGGGGAGAGAGAGGGAGGAGAGAGAGAGGGGAAGAGAGAGAGAAATTGAATGAGAGCAAGAGAAGGATATAGTCAGGTATAGACCAGGTCATCCATAGGGCATGGCATAGTAGACTATACTTAGGGCTGCATACTGCCTCTACACTTGATAGTTTAGCTTAGAGAAGTGCTTCTCAAAGAGGTGGTCCGCGGACCGGTGCCGGTCCGTGGGCCATCTGATGCCGGTCAGCAGAAATTACCAAGAAAGGACATTTCGATACCACGTAAGTACAAGGAAAATAATTCACTGGTCCCTGGTGCAATGGAAAAAATTCCTGCAGGTCCGCAATGCTAAAAAGTTTGAGAAGCACTGGCTTAGAGTACTTATTATTAACTGTGTTTCATTCGTAACAAGAATTATTCCTACCAAATAAACTTTAAGCAGCTATAGTACCAATATACCCATTATAGGTATAAGTATAAGGATCGTACAGCGGTTCAGTAGTTAAGATCAAGTATGCATTCACGAAAGTAAACACTTCTTTTAAAGATTCCTAATGAAAAGCATCTACATGAGCGAAACTGAAAATAAATGCTACCCAGAATATTAAACGTTTCTTGTTCACTGGCTGAAACCTTAGACCAAACGCCCTGCTATCAAAGGGAGCGAAACGTTGTTTGGAGGATATTTCTTTTTCGTAACTTGTGATCAAAACCCACCATTCCATGTAACAATATACACCAGACCACGACGCCCATCAGGATAATGAAGTTCTCTTGCGGGCTCATCTGTGACGAGGTGAGGTGGGTGAGTCATAGGTTTTAGACAGGTGAGATGAGACCTGGGGGGGGGAGTGGCTCTTTTAATGACGTCAGTGGTGTTACGACAGGGTTGTAAGTTATCAGGTTGGCTAACATACTTACACCTGTCATTGAGGTCAGCGAGTTGGGTCGACACATATCACTGGTCAGTCGAATACTGGTCATTCAAACACTGGTCACATCACACATTTTCGGTTAAAATTGTCACACAGTTAACGTTAAACTGTCACGTCAAACCATTCAGGTAAAAAATGTCACACAGTTGATGTTAACTGTCACATCAAACCATTCAGGCAAAAATGTCACACAGTTAACGTTAAACTGTCACGTCAAACCATTCATGTAAAAAATGTCACACAGGTCATGTTAAACTGTCAAATCATTCATGTTAAGCCGCCTCAGCTTGTTGCTGTCATTTCAGTGTTTGGGCTTCTCAAAATAAGAGAAACGCATTGTTTGAATTTGTTAACACATTTTAATCCTAAAAACAATACCATAACCCGCTTTGAATTTTACTCTTAGGTAATCGGCTCTCGGGGTGTGGGGAAAAGCTAATCTTGGCACGAGTTTCAAATTTGATCATTTCCTGCCGCCATTGTTTTCTGTTTCGGAGGCAGCGTGGGAAATAAAGTCCCAACTGACAGTATTCTCTCTGTCCCTTATTTGTTGTTTATATATCTTAATCTCCAAAAACTAGTTTCGTCATTTAGTCCATTCGCCCTTTTACTTTTGAAGGTAGTCATCTTAACTCTGAATGATGAGCTATTGTTGGTCTTTCGGTTTTGTTTACATGTACTGTCATGCCAACCTCTCAGCGATGACTTCGATCAGGTTTCTGTAAACATGGTTTCGGGGTATCATCTTGATATTTGACACTAGTAAGACGCCTGTACCCAAAATAAGCAGAACGGGGTTTACCCGATTAGCATGGTTACATTGGATACTAAACAATCAAACTATAAAATAAATTTATTATTGCCTCAATGTAGCAAAGTGGATAATCAGGGATAGA
Source organism: Ampullaceana balthica (assembly GCA_944989445.1). Taxonomy (NCBI): domain Eukaryota; kingdom Metazoa; phylum Mollusca; class Gastropoda; family Lymnaeidae; genus Ampullaceana; species Ampullaceana balthica. Next base: position 280,739 of record CALYLW010000697.1, on the reverse strand, counting down.
TCAAATAAAATTTAAATATAATAATTAGCCCTGATAATTGTGGCTGGAAGGGTGCACTGCAGGTTTAACAAGTAGAAGAGTTAACACAATCCAAGACCTACAGTTTTAACACGTAGATGTCTTACACACACGCCAAGACGAGACCTGAAGGTTTAACAACTAGATAAGTTACACACACAAGCCAAGACCAGACCTGAAGGTTTAACAACTAGATAAGTTACACACACAAGCCAAGACCAGACCTGAAGGTTTAACAACTAGATAAGTTACACACACAAGCCAAGACCAGACCTGAAGGTTTAACAACTAGATAAGTTACACACACAAGCCAAGACCAGACCTGAAGGTTTAACAACTAGATAAGTTACACACACAAGCCAAGACCAGACCTGAAGGTTTAACAACTAGATAAGTTACACACACAAGCCAAGACCAGACCTGAAGGTTTAACAACTAGATAAGTTACACACACAAGCCAAGACCAGACCTGAAGGTTTAACAACTAGATAAGTTACACACACAAGCCAAGACGAGACCTGAAGGTTTAACAACTAGATAAGTTACACACACAAGCCAAGACGAGACCTGAAGGTTTAACAACTAGATAAGTTACACACACAAGCCAAGATGAGACCTGAAGGTTTAACAACTAGATAAGTTACACACACAAGCCAAGACCAGACCTGAAGGTTTAACAACTAGATAAGTTACACACACAAGCCAAGACCAGACCTGAAGGTTTAACAACTAGATAAGTTACACACACAAGCCAAGACCAGACCTGAAGGTTTAACAACTAGATAAGTTACACACACAAGCCAAGACCAGACCTGAAGGTTTAACAACTAGATAAGTTACACACACAAGCCAAGACCAGACCTGAAGGTTTAACAACTAGATAAGTTACACACACAAGCCAAGACCAGACATGAAGGCTTAACAACTAGATAAGTTACACACACAAGCCAAGACCAGACCTGAAGGTTTAACAACTAGATAAGTTACACACACAAGCCAAGACCAGACCTGAAGGTTTAACAACTAGATAAGTTACACACACAAGCCAAGACCAGACCTGAAGGTTTAACAACTAGATAAGTTACACACACAAGCCAAGACCAGACCTGAAGGTTTAACAACTAGATAAGTTACACACACAAGCCAAGACCAGACCTGAAGGTTTAACAACTAGATAAGTTACACACACAAGCCAAGACCAGACCTGAAGGTTTAACAACTAGATAAGTTACACACACAAGCCAAGACCAGACCTGAAGGTTTAACAACTAGATAAGTTACACACACAAGCCAAGACCAGACCTGAAGGTTTAACAACTAGATAAGTTACACACACAAGCCAAGACCAGACCTGAAGGTTTAACAACTAGATAAGTTACACACACAAGCCAAGACCAGACCTGAAGGTTTAACAACTAGATAAGTTACACACACAAGCCAAGACCAGACCTGAAGGTTTAACAACTAGATAAGTTACACACACAAGCCAAGACCAGACCTGAAGGTTTAACAACTAGATAAGTTACACACACAAGCCAAGACCAGACCTGAAGGTTTAACAACTAGATAAGTTACACACACAAGCCAAGACCAGACATGAAGGCTTAACAACTAGATAAGTTACACACACAAGCTAAGACCAGACCTGAAAGATCCTAATGACTACATTCAAAGCCACGAGCATGTACACAATCTTTCAGCAGTTTATTGAAAACAAACAAATTAATTCACACTTCACTAGGATGACAAACCCTGCATCCCCTCCCGACTGCAAACATCCAAACGAGACATATCCACAATGTCTTTCCCCCTGCAAACATCCAAACGAGACAGATCCACAATGTCTTTCCCGCTGCAAACATCCAAACGAGACAGATCCACAATGTCTTTCCCACTGCAAACATCCAAACGAGACAGATCCACAATGTCTTTCCCACTGCAAACATCCAAACGAGACAGATCCACAATGTCTTTCCCACTGCAAACATCCAAACGAGACAGATCCACAATGTCTTTCCCACTGCAAACATCCAAACGAGACAGATCCACAATGTCTTTCCCACTGCAAACATCCAAACGAGACAGATCCACAATGTCTTTCCCCCTGCAAACATCCAAACGAGACAGATCCACAATGTCTTTCCCCCTGCAAACATCCAAACGAGACAGATCCACAATGTCTTTCCCCCTGCAAACATCCAAACGAGACAGATCCACAATGTCTTTCCCCCTGCAAACATCCAAACGAGACAGATCCACAATGTCTTTCCCCCTGCAAACATCCAAACGAGACAGATCCACAATGTCTTTCCCCCTGCAAACATCCAAACGAGACAGATCCACAATGTCTTTCCCACTGCAAACATCCAAACGAGACAGATCCACAATGTCTTTCCCACTGCAAACATCCAAACGAGACAGATCCACAATGTCTTTCCCACTGCAAACATCCAAACGAGACAGATCCACAATGTCTTTCCCACTGCAAACATCCAAACGAGACAGATCCACAATGTCTTTCCCGCTGCAAACATCCAAACGAGACAGATCCACAATGTCTTTCCCACTGCAAACATCCAAACGAGACAGATCCACAATGTCTTTCCCGCTGCAAACATCCAAACGAGACAGATCCACAATGTCTTTCCCCCTGCAAACATCCAAACGAGACAGATCCACAATGTCTTTCCCGCTGCAAACATCCAAACGAGACAGATCCACAATGTCTTTCCCACTGCAAACATCCAAACGAGACAGATCCACAATGTCTTTCCCACTGCAAACATCCAAACGAGACAGATCCACAATGTCTTTCCCACTGCAAACATCCAAACGAGACAGATCCACAATGTCTTTCCCGCTGCAAACATCCAAACGAGACAGATCCACAATGTCTTTCCCACTGCAAACATCCAAACGAGACAGATCCACAATGTCTTTCCCACTGCAAACATCCAAACGAGACAGATCCACAATGTCTTTCCCACTGCAAACATCCAAACGAGACAGATCCACAATGTCTTTCCCACTGCAAACATCCAAACGAGACAGATCCACAATGTCTTTCCCACTGCAAACATCCAAACGAGACAGATCCACAATGTCTTTCCCACTGCAAACATCCAAACGAGACAGATCCACAATGTCTTTCCCACTGCAAACATCCAAACGAGACAGATCCACAATGTCTTTCCCACTGCAAACATCCAAACGAGACAGATCCACAATGTCTTTCCCACTGCCTAGAAATGTATACTGACGCAAACAGTATCTCTCTAAATTCCCGGACCACATCATCACACTAAATAGAAGCAACTGATCAGTCCTTTAAAACTGTATCTATTGTTTACCCAAGGCCTCAGGCGAAGGAAACAAGTCCTAAATGGGGCGTTTGATCTTGTAAATGTTAATTATGATTATGATCTTAAAACGTTTTCGTCATGAACTGTGAGATGAGTTGTATAAATACGGTCATGAGATTCATTGGTTGAGACGAAATATTCAAGTATTTGTTTGTCATGAAAAACATATGATTCATACTTTGTTTTGTTTATCATTTCAGTATTACTAATCCTAACATTAAATACAAAGTTAAAATGACGAATGTAATAAAACAAACCCGTAAAAACAAAGTTTTTGACTATAAATCCCTTATATATGAGACATAACTAACAGTATTGATTATTTTCAAACGCGACAAACATTTACAGACTGAATCTGTCTTAACTCAACTTTGCTTCATAGCTCTGGGGGGGGGGTTGGGAGAGGGAAAAAGTCTGGTCACCGATCGCTTTATCGAGCTCAGCGTGACACGTAAAATGTAAACAAAAGCACGCCGGTACTTCGATGGGTCGCGTCAACTCAAACTCTCACGTGGAAAAAAAACAATAACAAACCGTGAATTTGAATTACATACGTTATATAAGGATAAACTAAAAATGCATAAATTTAATTATGGTACGTTCGATCGATCTGAAATTTTAATACGATGCATTGTTAGGTGAGAAGGGTCCATGAGCCAAATTTTAGCTCGATCCCATCACGGGAAGTTGTTCATTTTTTACTTTCGTTTTTCCAGCCGACGTACGAGGAGATGACGACAAGATTTCAAAGTTAATATAAGGGATTTAATAAAATAAACCCGTAAAAACAAAGTTTTTGACTATAAATCCCTTATATATGAGACATAACTAAAAGTATTTACAAATATTTACAGACTGAATCTGTCTTAACTCAACTTCGCTTCACAACCCTGGGGGAGGGGGGTGGGGGAGAGGGGAAAAGTCTGGTCACCGATCGCTTGACCGAGCTCAGCGTGACACGTAAAATGTAAACAAAAGCATACTGCTACTTCGATGGGTCGCGTCGACGCGTGACTGAATAATCCCGTGAAAAAAATAACAATAACAAACAGTGAGTTTGAATTACATACGTTATATAAGGATAAACTAAAAAAGCATACATTTAATTATGGTAAGTTCGATCGATTTGAAATTTTGATACGATGCATTGTTAGGTGAGATGGGTCCGTGTGCCAAATTTGAGCTCGATCGGATCACGGGAAGAGGGCCATTTTTTACATTTTTTTTCCGCCCGCCCATGAGATGACGACAGAACGACAGAGAGAGACGGCGGTGAAGTTAATATAAGGGATTTAATAAGAAATGTGTTGAATTTTTTTAAATCTCTGGCAAAATCTCACAAAGTGTGTACATCGATGCATGCAAATGCAAATGCTGCCCCAGGCACCTTAATAATTTATTTCTAATTTTTGTCAATAACTTAACAATTGCGACGATAAAAAAAGATTTCAAAATAACAAATAAATATTTTTTAATGTAGCGTTATTCATTTAAAAAAAAATAAAAACATATAACATTATATTTTAACTACAGTAACCTTTTTCAAAAATGTATATATTCCAATTTAATGTGCACCTTAATAAAGCGAATGCTAAGAAAATTTTGTTTGAAAGAATCCTGACGGCACAAAGATTTATAAAAAGTATGTTTGACCACCCTCACCCGCCACTTTCTGTACCGACTAACTAGACGCTGTTTATCATGTAGAACAGGACAGCGATAGACGCTGTTTATCATATAGAACAGGACTGCGATAGACGCTGTTTATCATATAGAACAGGACTGCGATAACGTTTTAAAATCAAATACAAGATAAACAAATAAACTGTGTGATAAAAAAACTAATTTAATTTTTATTATTAAAATTGATCGGATCACAGAGGCGCTGTTCATCTCCATAAAACGAACATCTACAAACGCTCCTTCGATACACTAGATTATTGCTTACGTCCATCGCTTTTGAGAATTGCACGTTTAAAAACAGAGACCGGAGTTAAATGTAAATAAACAGCTGTAGATGATCAGAAAAAATGAATATCTCGCATGAAATAATAATAATAATAATAATTGATAATTTATATAGTGCTGTATCCCAGTAGGGAACCAGGCTCACAGCGCTTTACATTGAGATCATAACATACATATAATAATTAAATAACAATTCATACCATAATAACAAGATAAAGGACAGTACATTACACATAAGCTACACTAATCATTAAAATATGTTTTTTCTTCAATTTTGTAAATACTTTTTGAAAAGATGCGTTTTAAGTGCAGTCTTGAAGGACTTGGTAGTTGGAATACTACGGATGTGTAATGGTAGAGAATTCCATTGTATGGCCGCACAAAAAGAGAACGACCTTTCACCAAAAGTTTTAGTTCGTGTCTTAGGAACACAGAGAATACGTTTGTCTGCAGAAGAGCGTAGCTGACGACTGGGTGAGTAGACCGACAGAAGCTCAGTAAGATAGGAAGGAGATGAGTCAGAAAAGAAGTTGTGACAGAGAACAGCCAGTTTGTAATCAATACCTGAGGAGGAAGACGTATCCTAGCAACTCCTCTGAATCAATGTATGCGTTACGTTAAAAATAAATTAATAAAAACATTTATTTAAACTGAAAACAACAAACTTTTTTTAAAAGTTTTCCGAACTATCCTGTGAATAAGCTTAAGGTCAAGGTCAAGGTGTCGTCCTTTCAAATATTAGAAGAGAAAATTGGGTTTGAACGTTAACACCGAGCTGATAACATTTGACGTTAAGTTTACCCCGTGCCGCCCAAGTTTACCCCGTGTCGCCCAAGTTTACCCCATGTCGCCCAAGTTTACCCCATGTCGCCCAAGTTTACCCCATGTCGCCCAAATTTACCCCATGTCGCCCAAGTTTACCCCATGTCGCCCAAGTTTATCCCATGTCGCCCAAGTTTACCCCATGTCGCCCAAGTTTACCCCGTGTCGCCCAAGTTTACCCCGTGTCGCCCAAGTTTACCCCGTGTCGCCCAAGTTTACCCCGTGTCGCCCAAGTTTACCCCGTGTCGCCCAAGTTTATCCCATGTCGCCCAAGTTTACCCCATGTCGCCCAAGTTTACCCCGTGTCGCCCAAGTTTACCCCGTGTCGCCCAAGTTTACCCCGTGTCGCCCAAGTTTACCCCGTGTCGCCCAAATTTACCCCATGTCGCCCAAGTTTACCCCGTGTCGCCCAAGTTTACCCCATGTCGCCCAAGTTTCCCCCCCCCTCCACACACACACACACACGACCAAGTATCACCAGCTTAACCGTGAGAAGATCTGCCGCCTCTTGTCTTGTGACTTCGTTTATGCCAATGCTGATAGGCCCACCAGTCTGCCACAATTTTCATACGTTCAGTTCCGGTGACTCATGTTGACGTGACATACGAATAAAGGCCGGGGGAAAAAGTGAACAAATTCCAACGTATCACCTGCCGCAGGAAGGTAAAAAATAAAGTGGGACGCTGAAAATGGCGGAGGATGCTGGAATTTTTCTCTCCCGAATTCATATTTTGTTTGTTTTAAATTCATGTATTTCGAAAGTCAATAAAATATTTTTTAAGAATAAGTCAACCTCTTTAAACAAATATCCTCCTTGAGGAGGGAGAGGATATCAATTACAACGCAAATAAACTGAAGCGGGTTGCTCAAAGAAAATCAGTGTTTAATGTTGAATGTTATCCGTCCCATGGAGTATCCATTCTTTTATTGGTCCACATTATCCATTAAGTTATCTGTCTGGTTACCCGTCACGTGATTTTGAAAGTACCTGCTATTGGACGAACTGGGGACAGCGGTATGCACACACTCTTAAGTTGGTGAAACAAACGTATTTAAAATATTCATTGAATTTAGATGAAAAGACGCACCCAAATGTCACCGTGATCTTTGAAAAGCTAAACACCTTGAGATAAAACAATATTTTTAGAAATGCACATTTGAAGACAATAAACATGATCGGAAACACATGCATTTTTTTTTAATCGATCAAGTTTAAGATGGAATTTCTAATTTTTCAAATGAAAATCGCAGATTCATTGTTACTCTTTTGTTACACAAGTTGGTTAGTTAGAATAAGGCCACTGACAAGATGGTGGGGAGGGGGGATGAGTGTTAGGTTTGACCTCTACGACCTTTCGGGGACATAAACATGAACAATTCCGGAATGTTCCCATGAATCCTCGCGTGGCTGCGGGGATGACGCACTGCGGTCCCCCACCGTCGTTGCCACCAGCACCACAAATAAAGCTGGTAAAAAAAACTAAACAAACATTATCAGAGAAATAGAGGTATCAAAAACATCCCAAAAGTGCCAAAAGGGGCAGGAGAAGGGAAGACGCACTTGCCGTGGGAAAATGTCAAAGCAAGATAATGACCTTGGGAATTTTAAGCCAATAAACATTTGTCACGTTAGCGTCTGTAGTTTGTGAGGAATGCGATGCATGATTTTTTCGCTTTGATGTGGGTGGTATAAAATATTTACCTAACTTTCCCCCAATTCTAAAAGTATGTTTTAATAAGATTTCCATCCGCCTTGCAGAATGCACATTATTTAAAAAATAAAAAATAATAAAATAAAATAAAAAATAAAAAAACTGTAACATTGTATCGTAAATATGCATACACATTGCAATACCCACAACTAGTGATGATAGTCTGTATGTCGTACTTGTAAACATTTGACTTTATACAAAATAGAAATTTCCAAACAGTTAAGTGATTAATTTCTCATTCTTACAGTCATCCAGTCTTTCAGTTATCTATATATCCCTAAAAATGTCCACTAAGATAAGTTCTAAGCTATGATTATTTGTAATTTATGGAAGACATTCGCTTTTGTGGCTGCGTTTTGTATCGCGGAAGTGTATCACAATTTTTTTGTTTCTTTGTGTTTTTTTTTCTTTGTTTGTTTTTGTTTTTTTTGGGAGAGGGTTTTACATGGATCTGTATTAGGGAATAGTCCCCGGGACGTGCCACATGACATTGTGTAATAGTCGCAGGGGTTTGTCTCATGTAATAGTCGCAGGGGTTTGTCTCGTGTAATAGTCGCAAGGGTTTGTCTCGTGTAATAGTCGCAGGGGTTTGTCTCATTTAATAGTCGCAGGGGTTTGTCTCGTGTAATAGTCGCAGGGGTTTGTCTCGTGTAATAGTCGCAGGGGTTTGTCTCGTGTAATAGTCGCAGGGGTTTGTCTCGTGTAATAGTCGCAGGGGTTTGTCTCGTGTAATAGTCGCAGGGGATTTTCTCATGTAATAGTCGCAGGGGTTTGTCTCGTGTAATAGTCGCAGGGGTTTGTCTCATGTAATAGTCGCAGGGGTTTGTCTCGTGTAATAGTCGCAGGGGTTTGTCTCAAGTAATAGTCGCAGGGGTTTGTCTCGTGTAATAGTCGCAGGGGTTTGTCTCATGTAATAGTCGCAGGGGTTTGTCTCATGTAATAGTCGCAGGGGTTTGTCTCATGTAATAGTCGATGGGGTTTGTCTAGTGTAATAGTCGCAGGGGTTTGTCTCTTGTAATAGTCGCAGGGGTTTGTCTCGTGTAATAGTCGCAGGGGTTTGTCTCAAGTAATAGTCGCAGGGGTTTGTCTCAAGTAATAGTCGCAGGGGTTTGTCTCATGTAATAGTCGCAGGGGTTTGTCTCATGTAATAGTCGCAGGGGTTTGTCTCATGTAATAGTCGTAGGGGTTTGTCTCGTGTAATAGTCGCAGGGGTTTGTCTCATGTAATAGTCGCAGGGGTTTGTCTCGTGTAATAGTCGCAGGGGTTTGTCTCAAGTAATAGTCGCAGGGGTTTGTCTCGTTTAATAGTCGCACGTGTTTGTCTCATGTAATAGTCGCAGGGGTTTGTCTCATGTAATAGTCGCAGGGGGTTGTCTCATGTAATAGTCGCTGGGGTTTGTCTCGTGTAATAGTCGCAGGGGTTCGTCTCGTGTAATAGTCGCAGGGGTTTGTCTCGTGTAATAGTCGCAGGGGTTTGTCTCATATAATAGTCGCAGGGGTTTTTCTCATATAATAGTCGCAGGGGTTTGTCTCGTGTAATAGTCGCAGGGGTTCGTTCCAAGTAATAGTCGCATTGCTTTGTCTCAAGTAATAGTCGCAGGGGTTGGTCTCATGTAATAGTCGCAGGGGATTTTCTCATGTAATAGTCGCAGGGGTTTGTCTCGTGTAATAGTCGCAGGGGTTTGTCTCATGTAATAGTCGCAGGGGTTTGTCTCGTGTAATAGTCGCAGGGGTTTGTCTCAAGTAATAGTCGCAGGGGTTTGTCTCGTGTAATAGTCGCAGGGGTTTGTCTCATGTAATAGTCGCAGGGGTTTGTCTCATGTAATAGTCGCAGGGGTTTGTCTTATGTAATAGTCGATGGGGTTTGTCTCGTGTAATAGTCGCAGGGGTTTGTCTCATGTAATAGTCGCAAAGGTTTGTCTCGTGTAATAGTCGCAGGGGTTTGTCTCAAGTAATAGTCGCAGGGGTGTGTCTCGTTTAATAGTCGCACGTGTTTGTCTCATGTAATAGTCGCAGGGGTTTGTCTCATGTAATAGTCGCAGGGGGTTGTCTCATGTAATAGTCGCTGGGGTTTTGCTTGTGTAATAGTCGCAGGGGTTCGTCTCGTGTAATAGTCGCAGGGGTTTGTCTCGTGTAATAGTCGCAGGGGTTTGTCTCATATAATAGTCGCAGGGGTTTGTCTCATATAATAGTCGCAGGGGTTTGTCTCGTGTAATAGTCGCAGGGGTTCGTTCCAAGTAATAGTCGCATTGCTTTGTCTCAAGTAATAGTCGCAGGGGTTGGTCTCATGTAATAGTCGCAGGGTTTTGTCTCATGTAATAGTCGCAGAGTTTGGTCTCATGTAAAAGTCGCAAGGTTTTGTCTCATGTAATAGTCGCAACAGTTTGTCTCATGTAATAGTGGCAGGTTTTTGTCTCCTGTAATAGTCGCAGGGGTTCGTCCCAAGTAATAGTCGCATGGCTTTGTCTCAAGTAATAGTCGCAGGGGTTGGTCTCATGTAATAGTCGCAGAGGTTGGTATCATGTAATAGTCGCAAGGTTTTGTCTCAAGTAATAATCGCAGGGTTTTTTCTCATGTAATAGTCGCAGAGGTTGGTCTCATGTAATAGTCGCAAGGTTTTGTCTCATGTAATAGTCGCAGGGGTTTGTCTCGTGTAATAGTCGCAGGAGTTTGTCTCATAAATAGTCGCAGGGGTTTTGCTCATGTAATAGTCGCAGAGGTTGGTCTCATGTAATAGTCGCAAGGTTTTGTCTCATGTAATAGTCGCAGGGGTTTGTCTCGTGTAATAGTCGCAGAGGTTTGTCTCGTGTAATAGTCGCAGGGGTTCGTCTCGTGTAATAGTCGCAGGGGTTTGTCTCGTCAAATAGTCGCAGGGGTTTGTCTCATGTAATAGTCGAAGGGGTTTGTCTCATATAATAGTCGCAGGGGTTTGTCTCGTGTAATAGTCGCAGGGGTTCGTCCCAAGTAATAGTCGCATTGCTTTGTCTCAAGTAATAGTCGCAGGGGTTTGTCTCATGTAATAGTCGCAGGGGTTTGTCTCATGTAATAGTGGTAGGGTTTTGTCTCCTGTAATAGTCGCAGGGGTTCGTCCCAAGTAATAGTCGCATGGCTTTGTCTCAAGTTATAGTCGCAGGGGTTTGTCTCATGTAATAGTCGCAGGGGTTTGTCTCATGTAATAGTCGCAGGGGTTTGTCTCATGTAATAGTCGCAGGGGTTTGTCTCGTGTAATAGTCGTAGGGGTTTGTCTCATGTAATAGTCGCAGGGGTTTGTCTCGTGTAATAGTCGCATGGGTTTGTCTCAAGTAATATTCGCAGGGGTTTGTCTCGTGTAATAGTCGCAGGGGTTTGTCTCATGTAATAGTCGCAGGGGTTTGTCTCATGTAATAGCCGCAGGGGTTTGTCTCATGTAATAGTCGCAGGGGTTTGTCTCGTGTAATAGTCGCAGGGGTTTGTCTCAAGTAATAGTCGCAGGGGTTTGTCTCGTGTAATAGTCGCAGGTGTTTGTCTCATGTAATATTCGCAGGGGTTTGTCTCGTGTAATAGTCGCAGGGGTTTGTCTCATGTAATAGTCGCTGGGGTTTGTCTCGTGTAATAGTCGCAGGAGTTCGTCTCGTGTAATAGTCGCAGGGGTTTGTCTCATGTAATAGTCGCAGGGTTTTGTCTCATGTAATAGTCGCAGGGGTTTGTCTCATGTAATAGTCGCAGGGGTTTGTCTCATGTAATAGTCGCTGGGGTTTGTCTCGTGTAATAGTCGCAGGAGTTCGTCTCGTGTAATAGTCACATTGCTTTGTCTCAAGTAATAGTCGCAGGGGTTGGTCTCATGTAATAGTCGCATTGCTTTGTCTCATGTAATAGTCGCAGAGGTTGGTCTCATGTAAAAGTCGCAAGGTTTTGTCTCATGTAATAGTCGCAGAGGTTTGTCTCATGTAATAGCGGCAGGGTTTTGTCTCCTGTTATAGTCGCAGGGGTTCGTCCCAAGTAATAGTCGCATGGCTTTGTCTCAAGTAATAGTCGCAGGGGTTTGTCTCATGTAATAGTCGCAGGGTTTTGTCTCATTTAATATTCGCAGAGGTTGGTCTCATGTAATAGTAGCAAGGTTTTGTCTCATGTAATAGTCGCAGGGGTTTGTCTCGTGTAATAGTCGCAGGGGTTTGTCTCATGTAATAGTCGCATTGATTTGTCTCGTGTAATAGTCGCAGGGGTTTGTCTCAAGTAATAGTCGCAGGGGTTTGTCTCGTGTTATAGTCGCAGGGGTTTGTCTCATGTATTAGTCGCAGGGGTGTGTCTCATGTAATAGTCGCAGGGGTTTGTCTCATGTAATATTCACTGGGGTTTGTCTCGTGTAATAGTCGCAGGGGTTCGTCTCGTGTAATGGTCGCAGGGGTTTGTCTCGTGTAATAGTCGTAGGGGTTTGTCTCATATAATAGTCGCAGGGGTTTGTCTCATATAATAGTCGCAGGGGTTTGTCTCGTGTAATAGTCGCAGGGGTTCGTCCTAAGTAATAGTCGCATTACTTTGTCTAAAGTAATAGTCGCAGGGGTTTGTCTCATGTAATAGTCGCAGGGTTTTGTCTCATGTAATAGTCGCAGAGGTTGGTCTCATGTAATAGTCGCAAGGTTTTGTCTCATGTAATAGTCGCAGAGGTTTGTCTCATGTAATAGTCGCAGAGGTTGGTCTCATGTAATAGTCGCAAAGTTTTGTCTCATGTAATAGTCGCAGGGGTTTTTCTCGTGTAATAGTCGCAGGGGTTTGTCTACTGTATTAGTCGCTGGGGTTAGTCTCGTGTAATAGTCGCAGGGGTTTGTCTCAAGTAATAGTCGCAGGGGTTTTTCTCGTGTAATAATCGCAGGGGTTTGTCTCATGTAATAGTCGCAGGGGTTTGTCTCATGTAATAGTCGCAGGGGGTTGTCTCATTTAATAGTCGCTGGGGTTTGTCTCGTGTAATAGTCGCAGGGGTTCATCTCGTGTAATAGTCGCAGGGGTTTGTCTCGTGTAATAGTCGCAGGGGTTTGTCTCATATAATAGTCGCAGGGGTTTGTCTCATATAATAGTCGCAGGGGTTTGTCTCGTGTAATAGTCGCAGGGGTTCGTCCCAAGTAATAGTCGCATTGCTTTGTCTCAAGTAATAGTTGCAGGGGTTGGTCCCAAGTAATAGTCGCATTGCTTTGTCTCAAGTAATAGTTGCAGGGGTTGGTCTCATGTAATAGTCGCAGGGTTTTGTCTCATGTAATAGTCGCAAGGTTTTGTCTCATGTAATAGTCGCAGAGGTTTGTCTCATGTAATAGTGGCAGGGTTTTGTCTCCTGTTATAGTCGCAGGGGTTCGTCCCAAGTAATAGTCGCATGGCTTTGTCTCAAGTAATAGTCGCAGGGGTTGGTCTCATGTAATAGTCGCAGGGTTTTGTCTCATGTAATAGTCGCAGGGTTTTGTCTCATGTAATAGTCGCAGGGTTTTGTCTCAAGTAATAGTCGCAGAGGTTGGTCTCATGTAATAGTCGCAAGGTTTTGTCTCATGTAATAGTCGCAGAGATTGGTCTCATGTAATAGTCGCAAGGTTTTGTCTCATGTAATAGTCGCAGAGATTTGTCTCATGTAATAGTGGCAGGGTTTTGTCTCCTGTAATAGTCGCAGGGGTTTGTCTCAAGTAATAGTCGCAGGGGTTTGTCTCAAGTAATAGTCGCAAGGGTTGGTCTCAAGTAAAAGTCGCAGGGCTTTGTCTCATGTAATAGTCGCAGGGGTTTGTCTCATGTAATAGTCGCAGGGGTTTGTCTCAAGTAATAGTCGCAGGGTTCGTCTCATGTAATAGTCGCAGGGGTTTGGCTCAAGTAATAGTCGCAGGGTTCGTCTTATGTAATAGTCGCAGGGGTTTGTCTCATGTAATAGTCGCAGGAAGTGTCACGGCCATGTGTTGCTGGTGTTATCATTTGTCGATCTATTCGTTTCCTCCTACTCACTAGTTCATTGAGATTCACTCATCTAATAAAATTAGCCCAGAATATCTCTTCCCATCTCTCTATACACCTCTCTCATTATCGCTCTCTTCTAATGTCGTAATGGAGATGTTGAACGCAATATTTAATCTAATATTTCAACATTTAAATTTAAAAAAAACTTGCCTGGGTTTTATATTTCAAGAAATCTTCCAGCGCTTTTGGAGCTTAAATGTATTTTACAATTACTTTGAAAAATTAAAAACAAAAAAAACCAACAACAAAAAACACTGTACAATGTCATGTTTAGATTTGCTTTATATTCATAGATTTGAGGGCTCAATGTGTTTGATGTTAAATAATGCTTCTTAAAAAAATAACGGTTATTCAGAAGCAGAATTAATAAAATGCTCAACTTTTTAGATGTAAAGGGAAATAGCTCTTGCAATAGAACTGAGCAATGAAGAAAGACGTTATAATGCCCCTTTACATCAATGCCTCGAAAGGGATATAAGCTTAAAATATCAATTTTTAATTCTTGACATTGAAGTTAGATTGATGCAGCTTCTCAAATAAGCCCCGATGATTAATTTGCTTCACATAATGGTTTAATTAAATAGGCTTATTGACACATTAATTAACTTTGACCCAACTTGAACATTTCTGATGCCCTACCCGTCAATGGAAACAGTTTAGGCATGGATACACTTGACCATTGTCCACGCTTTAATGCTTCTGGTGTAGGGGAAAGGGAGCTAACTCATTTTTAGCATCAATCTCCTTTTTTTAAACAAGCACTATAAAAAATCTCTCTCTATATATATATATAACAATTTCTCCTAAACGATCACGTGCAAATGAGCATGACGAATGACCCTCGCTGGGGTCGGACGATCACCGTTGGCAAGCGTAGTGGGATGGAGAGGGAAAAAAAGGGTGGCAACTGCTTTTCTAGCACTAACGTGGGTTCAAGCCACAGTGGAAAGATTTTTAAATCCTTTATATTAACTCGTGGTTTCTGTTTGGTTGATTGATTGCTTGCTTGTCGCAAAAACTTTGGATCGATTTTTAACCCACTTTCTCGTAAGCTAGCGAGCTGAAATTTTGCAGGCCGTTTTGTACCGATGATAAAAACGATGTATCAAAATTTCAGATCGATCGCATGTTCCGTAATTAAATTATTGAATTTTTAGATTATTTTATTTATCTCTATGTATCAAGTCATTTATTGAGATAGAGCGTCGCGGTGCGTATTATATTGAACAATCTTTCTGTCGCGCAATAAGGTGCGTATTTTATTGACAACACTTTTTATAAACATATTCCTGATCGGTGCGCATTATATTAAACACGTTTTACGAGACATAACTACAATTTTGTATTTTTGGATGGTCTTGCGCTGCGTATTATAATGAACATTCTTTAGTTACGTCTCGTACATAAAGGATTTATAGTGAAAAACTTAATTTGTTTACGGGGTTTTTTATTTTTAATTTTTAAAAATGTTTGTTTCTGCCCATTCTTTTTTCCCCTTTTTTGCGAACATCAGAGTTTATGGTTGGCAAGGGATGGTAGTAAAGGGGGGGGGGTATAAACAACCTCAGTGCACATGTTTCCACGTTTACTCGCTTTTTTGTCATTACTTCGTGCTGCTGTTTGTGTCCGTTCTCTCACCCCCCCCCCGTTCTTTGAATTATCTATATTAGCAAGTCTGCGGCGCATGCTACGCCGCGGGTCGTATCTAGTAGTAAAATATTATATTTGAAACAAAAAAAAAGTTTCAAAGCTCAAGATGTGAAATGATGCGCGCAGTTTCTTTATGCATAGATTATATTTTCTTTTTTTTTGAAGGAATTTTATTTTATTTAACGTATCAAGAAAGCAGTTTAAGCATAATAAAAAGTTGGGATACAAAATACGTAATAAAAGAGCATACGGAGCGTCTTGACAAGAAGGAAACATTCTCACTTTAAAATAAAAATTCAGGATTAAGACAGTGACAATAAATAGTCATTAGCAACCAAATAAATTACTTCACATTAATCTCAACACATTCCTGCAGACCCTGGTAGAAGTAGCATTAGTGAAAATAAAAAAATTGTTTTTAAAAAAATAATAATCGAAAAAGAAAAAAAAATAATAATAATAATTAAAAAACCAAGTTTTTTACTATAAATCCTTTATGTACGAGACGTAACTGAAAGGATGTTCATTATAATACGCAGCGCAAGACCATCCAAAACAAAATTGTAGTTATGTCTCGTAAAACGTGTTTAATATAATGCGCACCGATCAGGAATATGTTTATAAAAAGCATTGTCAATAAAATACGCACCTTATTGCGCGATAGGAAAGGTTGTTCAATATAATACGCACCGCGACACTCTATAACATGATACATAGATATAAATAAAATAAACAAAAAATTCAATAATCTAAATACAGTACATGCGATCAATTTGACATTTTGATACATCGTTTTTATTATTAGCACGAGTCTGCCTGCAAAATTTCAGCTCGCTAGCTTACGAGGAAGTGGGTTACAAATCGATCCAAATTTTTTTAGACAATCAAACAATCAACCAGACACCACGAGTTAACATAAAGGATTTAAAAAAACATTTCAACCTCTTACAATAAATAAAAATATTCATGATGATTCAATTTCGCATTTTACTTGGAATCTTCGACGCCCTTTAACCTTTATCTCAAATTGCTTCATATTCCGTTGTTAACATTTATATTTTCCTACTACCAGATCGGACGAGCGCTTCCAGACGGTGGAGGTCAAGGTCGCCAAATTCCTGACCATCGTGTCCCTGACCCTGCTCATCCTGCACAGCCCTAGTCACGTGATCCGCCTCAAGCTCCTCATCACCAGCACGGCGAGGTCCACCCACGTCTCCGACGTGGATCCGACGCTGCAGCGCGCCTTCGAGGTCATGTACTACCTCAACTTCTCCGCCAACTTCTGCATCTACGCCACGGCCGGAGAGAACTTCCGGCGGACGTTTCTCCGGATCTTCTCCTTCCACCACGTGCGCAGCAGCTTCTACAAGTCGAGGAGGATAAAGCGCCTGTCACCAGAGGCGTCGCCCAACCAGAGCGACAGCAACATGCAAATGGAGCTGACGGTGGTCAATGACGCCTTCGAGGACACGTCCTTCGTGGAGGACGATTCTACGGAATGTTCTAGAACATGTTCCAGGGAATTATCCAGCGAGCCGCTGGTCTACGCTCAGAGAGTTTATATCAACGGCACGGCACCCAACGTTGCCTTATTGTAGTGCTGGGAAGTGAGGGGTAAGTTGGGTATGCTGGGAAGTGAGGGGTAAGTTGGGTATGCTGGGAAGTGAGGGGTAAGTTGGGTATGCTGGGAAGTGAGGGGTAAGTTGGGTATGCTGGGAAGTGAGGGGTAAGTTGGGTATGTTGGGAAGTGAGGGGTAAGTTGGGTATGTTGGGAAGTGAGGGGTAAGTTGGGTATGTTGGGAAGTGAGGGGTAAGTTGGGTATGTTGGGAAGTGAGGGGTAAGTTGGGTATGTTGGGAAGTGAGGGGTAAGTTGGTTATGTTGGGAAGTGAGGGGTAAGTTGGGTATGTTTGGAAGTGAGGGGTAAGTTGGTTATGTTGGGAAGTGAGGGGTAAGTTGGGTATGTTGGGAAGTGAGGGGTAAGTTGGGTATGTTGGGAAGTGAGGGGTAAGTTGGGTATGTTGGGAAGTGAGGGGTAAGACGGGTATGTTGGGAAGTGAGGGGTAAGTTGGGTATGTTGGGAAGTGAGGGATAAGTTGGTTATGTTGGGAAGTGAGGGGTAAGTTGGGTATGTTGGGAATTGAGGGGTAAGTTGGGTATGTTGGGAAGTGAGGGGTAAGTTGGGTATGTTGGGAAGTGAGGGGTAAGTTCGGTATGTTGGGAAGTGAGGGGTAAGTTGGGTATGTTGGGAAGTGAGGGGTAAGTTGGGTATGTTGGGAAGTGAGGGGTAAGTTGGTTATGTTGGGAAGTGACGGGTTAGTTGAGTATGTTGGGAATTGAGGGGTAAGTTGGGTATGTTGGGAAGTGAGGGGTAAGTTGGTTATGTTGGGAAGTTAGGGGTAAGTTGGGTATGTTGGGAATTTAGGGGTAAGTTGGGTATGTTGGGAAGTTAGGGGTAAGTTGGGTATGTTGGGAAGTTAGGGGTAAGTTGGGTATGTTGGGAAATGAGGGGTAAGTTTGGTATGTTGGGAAGTGAGGGGTAAGTTTGGTATGTTGGGAAGTGCGGGGTAAGTTGGGTATATTGGGAAGTGAGGGGTAAGTTGGGTATATTGTGAAGTTAGGGGTAAGTTGGGTATGTTGGGAAGTTATGGGTAATTTGGGTATGTTGGGAAGTGAGGGGTAAGTTTGGTACGTTGGGAAATGCGGGGTAAGTTGGGTATATTGGGAAGTGAGGGGTAAGTTGGGTATATTGTGAAGTGAGGGGTAAGTTGGGTATGTTGGGACGTGAGGGGCTAAGTTGGGTATGTTGGGAAGTGAGGGGTAACTTGGGTATGTTGGGAAGTTAGGGGTAAGTTGGGTATGTTGGGAAGTGAGGGGTAAGTTGGGTATGTTGGGAAGTGAGGGGTAAGTTTGGTATGCTGAGAAGTGAGGGGTAAGTTTGGTATGCTGGGAAGTGAGGGGTAAGTTGGGTATGTTGGGAAGTGAGTGGTAACTTGGGTATGCTGGGAAGTGAGGGGTAAGTTGGGTATGTTGGGAAGTGAGGGGTAAGTTGGGTATGCTGGGAAGTGAAGGGTAAGTTGGGTATGTTGGGAAGTGAGGGGTAAGTTGGGTATGTTGGGAAGTGAGGGGTAATTTGGGTATCTTCGCTCATATTAATTTTTTGATATAGAGTTTTCGGATTAGTGGTTCGTGTCATTCTGTCAGGGGAACAGATTAGGGGGAACAGATTAGGGGGGAACAGATTAGGACACATAGATCCATTCGTAGAACAGATAAATCAAGAGCTGATTGGTGAAACGAGTAAATTCCTATAAATAGATTACGAGGGTGAAATCAATAGTTCATTATTATATTAAGGAAGTTATAGATCTGCGAATGCAAAAGCCAAGAAAATGCGAAACAAGACAACGATCGTATCGGCATGAAGCCTACCTCGGCAAACAAACATAAACAACAAATTATGCAAAATAGTTAACAAAATAGTTAATAAAATAGTTAACACAATAGTTAACAAATCTATTGCTTACCCAGACCCTGCTGCCAAAGCTTTACCCCAACCCGCCCACGTTTTCCATCAAATATTGTCATATTTTTCCATTCTCTTAAAAAATTCATATGAAAGTAATCGATGGGAAGAAATAAATACTAAGTTAGAGTTTTACTGTGTACAACATCCGTAAAATTCATGCATGAAACTGGCTTTCTAAGAAATATTTTTCTTAAACATCAACTCAATATCACCAAATGTTGTAGTCTACATCAATAGCAACACGCATGTGTTAATTGTACAACTAATAAACAGACACAATCTGCTGTGACTTAATTGTTATGGTTTGTAAACATAAGGTAATCTACAATCAGAACTACAACCACCCAGCTGCTAATCTGAAAGTTACAATGACGCAATACTTGTCACTTAAGTGATAGCTTTAAAAAAAAAGAAAAGAATAGTATTACATTATTCATGTTTATTTGAATTCATGCATAAACTTAATGAAGTATATCAGTTGTGACGTCACTTGATTTGGAATCATCGATGGAAGTGAACCAAAAAATAATTTCATTAACGAAGTATATTCTGATGACTTTAAAGTTATGTGAGCGGACAATGAAGATTATTATAATATAATTGACTCATTGGTAGTGCATTCCACCTACAGATTTGATGTTGCAAATGAAAAAGGGGAAAGAATTAAAAAAAATTAAAGCTCTCTTTTCAATAAAAAGAATTATTTCCCTTTATCAATGTATGCCCATTTTATTACATTTTGACATCACTCGTCTCTGCGTTACTGGCAAAGCGTGAAATCCATGTAATGTAGTGAAGAAATGAATATGTCTTTCAAAATGTGTAGTATAATGACAATCCCAAAATCATACATATCCACATGGTTTTTTTTGGTGTTTTTGTTTTGTTTTGTTTTTGTTTTTTTTTGTTGGGTAGGGTTGAAAAATGTGACATGTGACACCTACGATGAGATTGAAAAGTGAACGTGAACGATCAATGTAACATTTCGCCATTTTTAATGTTTAGTCAAGGGCAATCTATAATATTGTAAAAAAAATGTAATTTACGATATTAGCCTTCTGTCTGTCACTGACAACATTGACAAGACTTTGTGTTTCTCTTTTCTTCATACAAGTAGACAATTTATGCGTGGTCTAATCAATTTGAAACGTTGCAAGTAATATTGAACGCGGCATACAACACGCTGATACCATGGTTATTTATTATTCCCTTAGATACGGTAATCGACTCTGTCGTTTAGCATCTTTGAAAACCTTCTTTCCCTGTGATCATATTTAGAGTTCAAATATATAAGTTTTCACTGAATTAAATTAGGTTTGCGTTTTGTTAACTTTTTTTTTCCATTAGAGTAATGTCAATCAAAACCATTTCTTTAAACTATTTCAAACCATGATTATAATTTTAAAATAAACTTTCAAGTCACTTTATCATCGTCTGGCTTTAAGGTCCATTTAATAACTGTCCGTTATCTTGAGGCTTACATTTATGCAATACATTGTTGCGTGACACACGAACGTTATCTCTTCTCCTATTGTTCTAAAAGGATAACATTAAAAGAGGCGAATGGAAACACAAGCAAAGAACATTTCTACTTATTATTCAATTCACATAGATCACTCTGAAGTTTTTTGTTTTTTTTAAAAGATAAGGTGAAAGCCCAAATATTCATTGTTTGTTTGTCGGTTTTTTTTGTCGGTTTGTTTGTTCGACGGTTGCTGTTTTACTGTCAACTACTGTCGTTTGATTGCGGACAAAGTGTTCGTTCGGTAGAATTTAACCTATCACTGTCATTTAAAGAAATGATTCGTTTAAGCAAACTGTGAAATGTGAAATACAGTCAGAATGCTAATTACTAAAGATGTGTGTTTGGGGGGGTGAGTGGGGGAGGGGGTTAGAATTGTAGTAAGATACATTATTAAAATATTTTATTTTTATATGAGGACATTTGCATTTTTCTATTATTTGTTTCGTTATTTTCATATCTTACTGGATGGAGCGTGATGTCTTAAGAATCTAATGTTTTTACTTAGTCAATGTTTTTACATAACAAATTAGGCAGGGGCGTAGGTAAGGTGTGGGCGCCCCTTAGATCATTATTTATTCTTTAAACATAGGGGCGGGTTTTTTTAACTCACTGACGTAATTTATTTCTCTTCTCAAGAAGGGGTGCCGAAATTTATACACGCCCCGGATTGCCCTAACCTTGGCTGAGCCATGTATCTCTTATAATAATAAATAAATCAATAAAAAGGATGCAACTTTCTTCTTTAAATTCTGATAGACAACTCCGGTTAAGCAGATAGTGGTTAACTCGAAGTGCAATGATGTGATGTTGAATCATTGAGCCCTTGTCTCCACGTGATTCAAACCAAAAATAGCACTTGATACTATGAGTCTAAATATAGATTCTTATCCACAGAGCCTCGACTACATATACCTTGGTTTGGCGTCACATGAATTAAAGTAAGGGATAGTTCATTATTATTTGTCAACATTTTTTTTTCATTTTCACTTTTAGAATTCAGCTTCAAGAAGGTATAGAATTTTAAACTGTTAGTAATCAACGTCGTCCAGGAACTAAATAGGACTGAAGCTAAACATAACCAAGGATTTGCCCCACAAAAAAGAAACTAACTACAGAAGATTTTTAAAAAATCATTTTGGATCCAAGTTACAAGGAAGATTAACCCCCAACTAACAGACGAGAAACAACTTTAGCCTCAGTTTAACACAAGTGTTTATACTTCAACAGCAACCCGTGCACAGAAACCAACCATGAGCGGATACCCATGTGAGTCTAACATGTCAACCTGTACTAAGTTAGTCTGAATGTCAACCTATATTAAGTTAGTCTAAATGTCAACCTGTACTAAGTTAGTCTAAATGTCAACCTATATTAAGTTAGTCTAAATGTCAACCTATATTAAGTTAGTCTATATGTCAAACTGTATTAAGTTAGTCTAACATGTCAACCTGTATTAAGTTAGTCTAAATGTCAACCTATATTAAGTTAATCTAACATGTCAACCTGTATTAAGTTAGTCTAAATGTCAACCTGTACTAAGTTAGTCTAACATGTCAACCTGTATTAAGTTAGTCTAACATGTCAACCTGTATTAAGTTAGTCTAACATGTCAACCTGTATTAAGTTAGTCTAAATGGCAACCTACATTCAGTTAGTCTAAATGTCAACCTATATTAAATTAGTCTAAATGTCAACCTATATTAAATTAGTCTAAATGTCAACCTATATCAAATTAGTCTAAATGTCAAACTATATTAAATTAGTCTAAATTTCAACCTATATTAAGTTAGTCTAACATGTCAACCTGTATTAAGTTAGTCTAAATGGCAACCTACATTCAGTTAGTCTAAATGTAAACCTATATTAAATTAGTCTAAATGTCAACCTTTATTCAAGGTAGTCTAACATGTCAACCTGTAATCAGTTAGTCTTATTTTTTTTTACTAAGTTCATACAATTTAATTATATAACATCCACACGACCTCAGATAAAAATTTAAAACGTTTGGGTTGTGACCCAGTGGCAAGTCCTTATATTTACAAATACCCCGTAGTTCTATAACTTCAACTTTTTGAGTTAAGTTTTTAACTTGTTTTTAAACTTGCTGATCTTCCCAGTATGTCAGTCTATTGATGGGATTATTTCATTTATTGTAAGGTCACACTTTCTCATATTTCATATGAAACTTACCATCTCTGGTTTTGTTGGAATTCAATCCACACACAAAATCAATTATTATTGATCATTACTTTGCTAAAAGCCACTCAAATTAGTGAATAACGTCTTTAGTTCGTCTTCAAGTATTGACTTATTGGTTACTGATTATAAGAAACATTTAATGAAATTTTGTTTCTCTGCATCCTGTTGTTTCTCTGCATCCTGTTGTTTCTCTGCATCCTGTTGTTTCTCTGCATCCTGTTGTTTCTCTGCATCCTGTTGTTTCTCTGCATCCTGTTGTTTCTCTGCATCCTGTTGTTTCTCTGCATCCTGTTGTTTCTCTGCATCCTGTTGTTTCTCGGCATCCTGTTGTTTCTCTGCATCCTGTTGCTCTGTTTTTGTTGACGTTTATTTCTGTTTAATTCTGTCTAATCCATCCGTTATGTTCAGTTTTTGGAGTGTTTGTATTTTTAAATGATTTAATCGTTGGCCTCTTGTCCATGGTCTATCAAATTTAATCAAGAATGTTTCCCGTTTCAGACAACAGCTACCCCTACCCAGCTGGCGCCGTCCCACCCCCTGAGAACAGGGGGATACCCCCGTACCCTTACCCCCAGCCCCCCAACGTCACGTACGTCGTCAACCCCACGCCCGCACCTCCCCCACCACCTACCACCACGATTGTCTACGAAACTCCTGCTCCAGTCTTCAGGGTAAGTCTTGTTATATCTTAATGACTTTTGTTTACATTTCAGTTAGTCGTCGACAATGTTTCCTCTATGGTTAGTTGGTCCGTGTGCAAAATAACAAACTCGTGCGCAAAGTTGCACAGCATCCATTTTTTCTACTCAATTTTACAACCCCACAATCACATATACTACATTATCCTTATCAAAATTTGCTGCGCGGGAATTCTAATCTGCTGCGTGGCGTCGGTCAATTATCTAGGCGGCCGCGTTACCCGCAGCTTAAAGGGAAAATTGGTTATAGATAAAATTGTCTATTCCCACATTGACATCCTGTACAGTCTATTTCCAAATAATATGCCGGAACTGTCTATTACCACGCTGCAATCTAGCTTTGTCTTTTCTTACAATAACCGCCAAAACCGTTGGACAAATTTGATGTTGTCTTCAATGTTATTTGCTTACAAACAATTCATAAATTTTTAAAAAAAATATTGAGGTTTCATTAAAAAATATAGCGTGAGTGAGCTCCCCTCAACTTTCTCGTGTGTATATACAAAAGTAAGGGTTGCCATGACCCTTCGGTGAAATTGAGGTAAGTACCACTTCCGGCTACGGGAAATCCTTCAAACTGTGCTCAAAATATCGTGTCCACACAGACGTACACACACATAGAGATAAGATATCAAAGCTTGATCTTTCCGAATCATACACACACAGACACGCACACTTACAGACAATATTGCAAAACTGGTTTTTTTTCTGGCTCAAGGGATAATCTCGACGTCGATTTTGTACACGATTACGATACTCCCACCCATTCCACTATACTACGTATACAAAAATGTATTTAAAAAACAAGACTCACATTGAGTTATTAAGTTTGTTCTAGCTTGTTTGTTCTAGCTTGTTTGTTCTAACCTGTTTGTTCTAACCTGTTTGTTCTAACTTGTTTGTTCTAACTTGTTTGCTCTAACTTGTTTGTTCTAACGTGTTCTAACTTGCTAGTTCTAACTTGTTTGTTCTAACCTGTTTGTTCTATCTTGTCTGTTCTAACTTGTCTGTTCTAACCTGTTTGTTCTAACCTGTTTGTTCTAACTTGTTTGTTCTAACGTGTTCTAACTTGTTTGTTCTAACTTGTTTGTTCAAACTTGTTTGTTCTAAATTGTTTGTTCTAACTTATTTATTCTAACTTGTTAGTTCTCACTTGTCTGTTCTAACTTGTTTGTTCTAACCTGTTTGTTCTAACGTGTTTCTTCACAGCCCGGACCAGCATTGGGGGTCGGTCTAGGTATCGGTGCCGGCCTGGCCCTCGCCGGCATGGCCAACCATCACCACCACCATCCCCACCACCACCACTTCGAACCCTTCAACCACCACGGACACCACCATGGACACCACCACGGACACCACTAGGGCTCCGAACATCGTCTGGTCGTGCTGACGTGTGAGACATCAAGCACATCCAGTCATGATCTACACCACCTGATTTGTTAACACTTGTCAACCCTGAGAAACGTAGATATAAAAAAAACAAAATTTGACCTGGTTGGGTTATCTAAATCGATACGAACAAAAGGGAGTGCAAATTATATTGATAACTCAGATTATTTAATGAAAGATAATGAAAGTGTACAGAAAGGACTTGATTTTATGTCCACATGTTTCTAAGTGTTATTGTTATAGACCGTACAAGTGCTATGTGTTAAAATCTTCTAACAATTTCGAACCTACTTAAAAAAATGTTTATGCAACAATTTGAATGTCCATCAATACAGTATTAACTTCCATAACTGGAATTTGGACCAGTAATGGTCCCACTACTGGTCCCTCTACTGGACCCACTATTGGTCCCACTATTGGTCCCACTATTGGTCCCACTATTGGTCCCACTATTGGTCCCTATACTGGTCCCACTATTGGTCCCTATACTGGTCCCACTATTGGTCCCACTACTGGTCCCACTATTGGTCCCACTATAGGTCCCACTACTGGTCCCACTACTGGTCCCACTATTGGTCCCTCTACTGGTCCCACTATTGGTCCCACTACTGGTCCCACTACTGGTCCCACTATTGGTCCCACTACTGGTCCCACTATTGGTCCCTCTACTGGTCCCACTACTGGTCCTACTATTGGTCCCACTACTGGTCCCACTACTGGTCCCACTATTGGTCCCACTATTGGTCCCACTACTGGTCCCACTATTTTTCCCACTATTGGTCCCACTTTTGGTCCCTCTACTGGTCCCACCATTGGTCCAACTACTGGTCCCACTATTGGTCCCTCTACTGGTCCCACTATTGTTCCCACTACTGGGCCCACTATTGGTCCCACTACTGGTCCCTCTATTGGCCCCACTACTGGTCCCACTACTGGTCCCACTATTGGTCCCACTATTGGTCCCACTACTGGTCCCACTATTGGCCCCACTACTGGTCCCACTATTGGTCCCACTATTGGTCCCTCTACTGGTCCCACTATTGGTCCCTATACTCGTCCCACTATTGGTCCCACTTCTGGTCCCACTATTGGTCCCACTATTGGTCCCACTATTGGTCCCACTACTGGTCCCACTACTGGTCCCATTATTGTTCTCTCTACTGGTCCCACTATTGGTCCCACTACTGGTCCCACTATTGGTCCCTCTACTGGTCCCACTACTGGTCCTACTATTGGTCCCACTATTGGTCCCACTACTGGTCCCACTATTGGTCCCACTATTGGTCCCACTACTGGTCCCACTATTGTTCCCACTATTGGTCCCACTTTTGGTCCCTCTACTGGTCCCACCATTGGTCCAATTACTGGTCCCACTTTTGGTCCCTCTACTGGTCCCACTATTGTTCCCACTACTGGTCCCACTATTGGTCCCTCTACTGGTCCCACTACTGGTCCTACTATTGGTCCCACTATTGGTCCCACTACTGGTCCCACTATTGGTCCCACTACTGGTCCCACTATTGTTCCCACTATTGGTCCCACTTTTGGTCCCTCTACTGGTCCCACCATTGGTCTAATTACTGGTCCCACTTTTGGTCCCTCTACTGGTCCCACTATTGTTCCCACTACTGGTCCCACTATTGGTCCCTCTACTGGTCCCACTACTGGTCCTACTATTGGTCCCACTATTGGTCCCACTACTGGTCCCACTATTGGTCCCACTTTTGGTCCCTCTACTGGTCCCACCATTGGTCCAACTACTGGGCCCCCTATTGGTCCCACTACTGGTCCCTCTATTGGCCCCACTACTTGTCCCACTACTGGTCCCACTATTGGTCCCACTATTGGTCCCACTATTGGTCCCACTATTGGCCCCACTATTGGTCCCACTATTGTTCCCACTACTGGTCCCACTATATGTCCCACTATTGGTCCCATATTGGTCCCAGTACTGGTCCCATGACTGTAGCCACAATTGGTCCATCTACTGGAATAAAAATTGGCCTCACTACTTATCCCACTTTTAGCCCCACTACTGATCCCACTAAAGGTCCCAATTATCTACCAATATTCTTGACTTTTCAAAATGTTTTGTCAATTAAAAGAACCATTGATTGCTCTAAAAAGAATTCAAAAATAAAAATGGCGATTTTAACGACATTGATGCTTTATCTTATAAATTGTGCTGTCAATTGTTTGGTTTGTAATGTATTATTTTCATTTGTTGCCCTCTGTAAGTGGGGAAAGATTTATCCAAACATTTCATTAGTGATGAGGCAACAGCTAACACTAAATGCCTATTCATATTGTGTGTAGTCTGTAGTTATTTTTTGTTTTAGCCGGATAATTACAAAATACTGTGGGTTCAACTTCCAATTCTATTCTATCTGTTAACGTGGACAAACTTATTTTGCTTTATTGCTTACATTTTCTTGTGAATAATTTTATGTTGCCATGACGTTGCATTCAAAAGTAAACAAAACAAAAAACAACAACGCAGACGCCTTCACTAGACCGTCACGTGGTGATCTACTAATATAAAGATTTAGTGATGTGATAACGTATAGATGTGGTGGTTTTGATAATGTAGTGATGTGATGATGGGGTCATATAATGATGTAAATATGGAGTGATATAATGATGTAGCGAGTTGGGGATGTGATAATGGGGGTGATAAGTTTAAGGCATGCAATGAATGCCGTTGAAAGAACTTCACAAAGACAAAGGCGTCAACCATGTAACGTTACACCATTTTATATTACACAAGTTCCTGTACGCACAATCTCTTATTATCACGCATTTCTTTAACATCATTTCCGGTTTCTAAACCTCCATGTTGTGACCTTGACCCTGTGACTATCCAACTGTGGCCTCACAAATGCTGAAAACTGTTTTACTCTTTTAACCACGTTTTATTAACTCGCTTTCCTTCCTGTGGATTTGTTTGTTTGTCTGTCAACAATTTTTCAAATCTGCCAAAGTAAAATTAAACCACTTCTGATGGTCCTAGAGATCTCAACATTTAACCACAAATAGATCTTGGATGACAATGCATTGTATCAAAATTTCAGATCGATCGAATGTACCGTTTTTAAATTATTGAACTTTTTAGTTTATCTATATATAAGCATCTGTACTGTCTGCTTTTGTTGACATCCATGAGTTCACCCCGTGACCACATCACCGTGTTTTTAAAACGTTTGGCGGGCGCTTATGAGGTGTTAGGTATAAAAAAAATTGAGGTAAAAAAATATTTTTAAAAAACACGTTTTTGTAAGTGGACTAAAAAGAATAAAATAAATAGAGGTAAAAAAAAGATTTTTAAAAACCACGTTTTTATAAGTGTACTAAAAAGAAGAAAATAATTTAAAACTAATAAGTTCAAGTACTTTCATATAATATGACTAAAAGCGTGGGGCGGGTGTTTGGTATAAAAATTAAAGATTTATATTTAAGAAGTCAAAAAAGATATCTATAAGTGAGAGAATGAGTGAACTGCATATGTCAAACCTCATAAGCGCCGTCGAAAGCTTTTAGTCATAGTATATGAAAGTACTTGAACTTATTAGTTTTAAATTATTTTCTTCGTTTTAGTAAACTTATAAAAACGGGGTTTTAAAATTATTTTTTTACATCTATTTATTTTATGATCAAGAAGAAGGGGACAAAAATTGGAAAACAAAAAGTTAAAGCTGGTTAAAGAGTGAAAAAAAATATATTCTTTAAAAGTGATATTTTTCTTTTTCTTTTTTAATTTGTTGTTAAATTTAATTATGTTGTGTCCTTGGGAGATGAACTCGTTTTCATTTCATTAATAATTGATCTTCGAATCCATCATTTCCCATTTAAATAGCGTCATCAAGCCGAAATCGATTTCTCAGAATGCAACCTTTCGTTTTGGCCGGGGAGACATATCAGAGAAATATAATAAAACAAACATACTAAGCCAAACAAAAGACTACTCTTGGTAACAGATGGTTAAGAGCGCATCACTTCTCCTTGTCAAGTAGTCGGGCTGGTCACATGCCTCTGTCAGAAGCTGATAAGAGATGAATATCTGGCATGTGTTAATCGCATGACGCGAACTAGATGATTCGGCGGTTACTATGGCAACTAAAGTCATGGTAACAGTTTCACCACGGACAGCACGTTTGTTTGTGATCCTGCTTATCTGAGCGGGATTTGGTATTAGAATATTATTAGGTGAATTCAAGCTGGTATTTCATTATACATTACATGTAAGAGCGTTCTTCATGTAATTTCTTCTCTCAACAGTCAATAGTAAAGTGATTTTTAAAGATTGTTCATAGCCGAACACTGTCTATCAAGGAAAATAATGATTTAAAAAATAAGTATGCGAATTTCTTACAAAGTATTCTTTACAAAAGCAAAAGTAATCTTCACCCCCAGAAGCTTTTAAAAAGTAAACAAACCAAAATCTCAAGAAATATCTCATAGGCTATTATTAGATCCAACTAACAGACATGTTTATCATGTGTTTCGTTTTAAGAAAAACATGTGACAGCCTGACGAATGAACGCTAACACAGACACGCACGCACCTACCACACACACACACACATACCACACACACACACACACACACACACAGACATCCAGAGTTTTGTTAACGGGTAGCTCGTGAACCCAGAACAGGGGTCCTCAGTTTATTTATAATTGGGGTTTGGCATAGCGTCATTTTAGACACTTGTGTGGAATGAATAACTGTGCCACATATGGAGTCATTTAAAAGACAGAATGTTATATGAGGTTAAAAACTGGACGTAAAGACAATTCATATTAAAATGAAGAAAACTTCAAAACAACGTTAACATCTTGCTGTTCAACCAGAAAGATTGAATGGGAAAATGTGTAAAATAGAGATTCACTTTCAGCTCCACTGTCGGGTATTTGATTTTTATCCAAACAATAAAAACAATTCTTTATTATTATTTTTTTAGTTATTAATTATTATTATTATTATTATTATTATTATTTGTATTAACTGTTGTAAATAGCACGTAAAACATCTTTATTATACGTCATATTAAAGTAGATATCTTGATTATTATACTTTTTAAATTTTGAAGTACAACCGTTGAACAAAGAATTGCTGCCACTCTCATGCCTTTAATTACGCAGCACATTCTTCCAGGCACAACAATTATGTCTGATCAGCAGTGCTGGATTTATTTACCTATTCGCTTAACAAGCTATAGCTTGGGGCCCTCGCCTTCTTGCCCCCCCCCGGAATTTTTTTTGCTCACACTTGGCACTGACATGGAATATCTGGACTTTAAAAGGACCCCCATATCTCAAATAGCTTAGGGTCCCATCAAGTCTAAATCCGACCCTGCTAATCAGTGGCCAGCTTACATTGTAATAGCTACTCCAGCTCGCATGGGATATACTCAGTGATGCCATTGTAACATTCTGACCACCGGGCTAATGCGACATTAATCACGTAATCACTATATTCACTGTTAATTTAATGTGACGTTGTGACATTTTATTTAAGAAGGTCATGTTGCATTGATGGTCGGATTTAAAATTTAAAAAAAAACACCAGTGACGTAGCTATGGGAGGGGGAATGGGGAACAAAATTCGAAATTCCCAACTTGAAGGGGCCCCATAATTAATGTCCGAAATGTTTTTAACATTAAATATAACGCTACCGCCATGTATGTGGGGCCCCCAAAGAGGTTAAGCCCCCTTGGGCCCCCAAACTCCTACAAATTCCTAGCTACGCCACTGATATCCACTGTCGTCATCGCCACCCTGGTGAACGGGATCTAGTTTGAGAATCCATGGCCTAGATTACACAACACACCCAGCTTGAAAGTAACCAAGTGAACCGGATCTACGACTTGAAATAATGTGTGTATTGAGCAGAGATTCCAGTGTTGTGTGTGCCAGACATTAAAGCCAGGTTATTGAATAGAAACCAGTGTGTTAATTTCGTGTGGTAAGTCTCAGGTCAAAAAAGATTCTGACACATTTAATTGTATCTTTTTGCTGCGCTTTTGACAGTAGTTCGTGTCCTCTATGGCAATATATTATTTTATCAAGTGAATTTTTTAAACCAATTAGCATTGATCTTGTCACGTTAGAGTTATTAGTTGGAATTTAAGAATATGCATGGCCAGGGGCGGACTGGACGTTTCAAGCGGCCCGGGCATTATTTACAGAGCGGCCCTTCTCACGTGCATAATATTATTCTATAGAACAATATATGCCCACCGGCCCATCGGGCATTGCCGAAAGGTAAGCGTTATTCGCACGGTTTTTGCAGTGCGAATAATGTGCGTTATTCGCACTGCCGCGCGGTTTTGACCGTGAGAATGATGCCAAACGATATCTAAATTCTTATTACTAACCCGTGCGGATAATACTCGGCATTATCCTTACGGCCAAAACCGTGCGAATAATCACTTCGATAAAATCCCGACTGGCCCAGTCCGCCAAAAGCATGACTACTAATCAGGTTTTTAAAATAATATCTCCTTCAGAACCATATTGCAAATAAACTGTGTTAATTTGTACTTTAAAGACGTTACGACAGGTTTTAATTTTTGTTTTCCACAATAAGGATAATCGTATTTAACTTATTGACTTCAGACTCTCTCCCTTTCCTAGAAAATCTCTTTACGAATTAACAACTGACCCCTGACCCCTGACCCTTGCGTGTACTCGGTACTCGTTTTAAAAAACATGAAAAAATTTACTATATTATACAGTACAGTGACTTCAAATGCGTGTTATTTACGTTTGAAAAAGGGGGGGGGGTCGGGTACCGTTTGATAGATATGCATGGTGAAAGGCCTTATAAAAAAAAATCAGTCAAATTAGCAGTGGAGTGAAACTTATCAATTTTCCCGTGTCGGATATTATAAACGGCACTCCTGTCAACAGCGGTCCCTATATCAAACATGCCCAGAATAATATTATTTATGGTATTTTTGGCTGCTATATGTGTTGTTTTTTTTTCTATTTTAATTTAAAAATAGACAACTGAACCTAACCCAGACCCTAAAACTAAAACCTTAAATAAATACGTAATTGGCTGGCTGAACACCGATTTAACCGCAATACAAATGACTGTGATTTTGGGACCGCCGTTGACAGGATTGCCTTATAAACTAATAGCAGATTTCTAGCAACAAAAAAAATCTATATTTACCATCCACTAATTAAATATAAATTATATACTACTTTAGACTCATTTAATGATTGATTCAGTGGCGTAGCTATGGGTGGGGCGTCCAAATTCGAAAGTCCCCCTAAAAAGGAGTGTCAGGATATTTTTCCATTAAATATTACGCCATCGGCCATGTATGTAGGGCCCCCCAATTAGGCCAAGCCCCCCCCCCACCCCAAAGTCCCTAGCTACGCCACTGGATTGAATACATATTTAGGAGGATATTGACTATTTTCTTTAATAATAAATCCGACTCACTTTATATTTCAAGGGGTACTGTCGACAAGGTGGGTAAAGATGAATACATTAAATAAGCTAAAAGAAAACGTATAAGGTTTTACATGATGTTTAAGCGATTTTTATTGTCTGTTAAAATTTGATTTTCTTATACTATTTGGCGTGCATTTTGCTGTGCAATGAATTTTTTTAAAAAAAAACATGTTTAATTCCCGTTGATAAAACTAAAAATCTGTCATCGTCTCAATATTTTTTTTCTTCGGATCACCTTCTATTCCTTATGTGTAGTCGCACTTATTAAATGAACGAGAAAAGTTGGTTTTGTCACTGGCGCTTTTAACTTACTTCTAGATGTGCAATGATCGTGCTACATACACAATTGCATTTTCAGCATAATAAAAAGTTATATGAATACTTTTGTTTTTAAAATGTAACTAAAAGGCAAATAAGTGGCAAAATTCTTATTGTATACGTAAAATATTATTTAAAATATATTAAGTATATAACTGCTTAGATTTAATTATATAAAAATGGTTAAATATTAATTTTACTTATAATTATTTCTATAAAATCTGCATCAATAGTCACTACTTTTACTGTAGCTTTTATTCTTGTTTTTCCAGAAAATTCATGTAGAGAACGAAACTCATCGTCAGTTGATCACAAATGTTTCCCTGGACTTCGTATGGCGTGCTCCTGGTGTTGGTCTTAACAAGCTTGAACACTGCCTGGGCTGAGCAGAACTCTAGGGCTCAATACTCGAAGCAGGAAACGTTGCAGTGCGTCCTGGACAAAGGCTTAACTTCTGAGAAATGCACCGAGGCTGTCAGGGGGAGCTACTCTGATGCTGAGTTTCCTGAACTACTATGCCATTCGTTGCGTTTCTTCTTCTCCGTTTACGAATTAGTTGGCTGTAAAAAAGACGACTTATTCACGTTGGCAGGAATTTTCTGTTACAAAAATCTATCTTGCACTCCCCATGTGAAAACAGAAGTCACCGCCACCAACACACAACCCGAGCGGCTGTCCACCACAAACTCTACCAAGGAAGCCGAGCATTCCTCTACCTTTAAACCCGCACCAGCCACCGAATCTTCTCCCGACAAACCAAATGATCTGACTGGAAATGCTGCCTGCGTGGTGGAAGGGATGTTATCCAGCACTAAGTGTAAAGCCATTTTAAAAATCCAGCTGAAGAAAAACAGCAATCTCGCGAGTGTTTGCGAGTGGCTGAAGAGTCACCGAATGGAGGTTTACAATTGTTCCCTGAGTGACAAGGACAAGCTGGGTGAAAGTCGTGTGTGACAACATGACAGTGACGTGTCCTCTAGAGCCAGAGGTCTCCAGCCCGGGACAGTTGGTCAATGCTATTATCGAAGACTTCTCCGAGTCATGTAAGGAAACTGTCCAGTTCATGATTGATGACTTTGTGACGGACAAAAAGAAGACGTGTGAAACTATCGATGACGACCTAAGTGTTCTTTGCTCAGACGAAGAAATCTCAAAACTAAGAGATGCGGTGTGTAATGACGAAAAGAAACCTTAACAACTTATACAAGTGTCTATTTTGGTCTCTCATTCTCTTGTGATTTATGTTACTTTTGGTTATTTCTTTAAACTGTGCCTTTAATTATGAATACACTTAATGTAATTTATGTGATTTTTTAATATACCAGTTTGAGTTTGTTGAATAATATAAGAGTCGAGTACACTTTTATTTTATTTTTTTATATATATTTTTTTTGTTTGTTTGGCTTTAGTTTTAATAGAACTATAAGATTCCTGCTTTGGTAACAATGGTATCGTACGAATATTTCATGTAAGGAAAAAATGTAATTTAAAATTAATCTGTTAAGAATGGCCTCGGAAACTCCCCTGATTTAAATGAGGAGCTCCACTTAAAAAATATATATTAAGAATACATTAATACTTTCAGAGCTAAGAATTTTTATTTAATCATAGATTGATATAAACATTTTCAGAAATATCTTCAAGAATACACTGGTCTCAAACAAATCTTTATATTTATAGATATAAATGTTAATGACAAATGTGTATAGATGTATAGATAGATATTTAATGACATATGTGTGTACACGCATAGATAGATATTTTAATGACAAAGAGTTTAGAGTTAAGATGGTGCCCAAGCACGTCATAAAAATTATATAAATTCAGACGAGGGTTTAAAGAGTTTATGTGTGGAAGAACTACCAGGACTTTATTACTGAACTAAAGCTACTGGGTAGCTCGACTACGTGAAAAATATGGGATGGGGGGGGGGCCCAAAGGTGAAAAAAAACTACTAAGAGGACATAACTGTGTGATACAGATAATTGCTCTTAAAAACATCTTACACGTTTATGATGCCAGAAACAGACACGAATTGTGTGGTTTAAACAATAAACTAAAAGCCTTATTAATGAACATTTTCATATGTAAACGTTTCGACGAATGCCTTCGACAGTACAAATAACAAAACACAAATATTGAAATTTGATTTTTTTTATATCATCTATCATACAATGCAGAAAATAATTAATAAGAGATTTTAAAAAAGATTAACGAATAGATGAAAGATGGCACAAGTACTTACGAAAAAATAAAGGATGGCAGAGGAGGAAGGAAGTAACAAAACTCGCTGTTAAAAAAAAACTGGAAAAAAAAGTGTTTCATCGAGATATCAGGCTGAACATAACTCCCCATCACACACACTTGAGAGCAGAATTTCAAACATGAAACGTAAGTCCTTTCATCGGGATATAACGCCATAGTCAAAATTTAGTGACTAATCCAACTTTGAAACCGAACGCAGCTTCCTAACACAAACCAAGAATTTTCCCCACGAACATCTTCGGCTGAAAGATGAATGCCTCGTCTACGCTGACAGTTAAACAGCTCATATTTTCCTTTCAGAAATACACCTAATGGGCCCTAGAACTCGGTACCCGGCATCGCCCGGTTAGCACACGCACTTGATTGCAAAAGTTAAAATATGCAACGCAAGGCTTTGTCATCGGTATTTAACGCAATAGTCAAAATTTGGTGCCTCATCGATTTTGGATGCTGAAAGCAGCTTCCCTATCGCACACAAAGGGATCATCTACACATGTAAAACTGAATGTGTTGTCCACACTGAGAGTTAAACGAATCTCACTTAGGCCATAATGATATTAACTTCTTGGAACTAAAAAATCGAAACCCGACATCATCTGGAAGCACACGCACTTGAGAGCGAAAGTTCAAATATGCATCGCATGCCCTTGAACATCGGGATATAACGCCATGGTCAAAATTTGGTGTACATGTATTATCAAACTTAAAAGCCGAACATGGTGTCATATTAAATGGGTTTGTTAATTTCGTTTTAAGGCAAAACGGATTATCGGTTATGTATTGTAAATGCAATTTTAAACCGCTTATCGTTATACCGCTGACTTCATAGAAATATATTCTTCAAATGGGAATAAGACATGGAATAAGGGAATGACGTCATAGTTTTCATTGAATTAAGAAAATGCCGTCCCACCCAGAGCTGTTTCCAGGGCTGGCGAAGATGTTGCGGCAACTGTGGAATTAATTAACAAAATGATGTTTCACGCAATAAGTAATATGGGGCATTGCATTTGTTGTCTAGCCTACATCATGATTTTGACAACAGAGACTGCATTTTTACGTCTATTTTTGTCAAATTGGGACATCAATGAACTTAATTGCGTAACACTTTTCGCCAAAATATAAATGTATTCATTTACAAACACGGAGCACTCAAAACTTATTGATAAATACACCTAGCAAAAAAGAAAACAATGCACACACATTGTATAAAATGTTACAGTTAAAGAGTATTCCATCCTAAGCAAATACCTCAGACCGAGCTTATGTGGCAGTTCATCGGTGGATTCAACTCTATATCTTGACTGTATCTGGTTTTAATTATCTTACTCATCTAGAACAAAACCATTCAGTAAGTGTGAATTGATTCATATAGCTATGAAATATTCCAGTAATTAAAAGCTGCTCTTACAATGGGCCATGCGTGTGATATTATCAGTAAAATACTACGACTTGCTTCAGATTTCTATAAACAAATTTACCACAACTAACATTTAAAAAACCAATAATGTTTTCAAATATTATTTTCAAACATCTGTCACGTGACAACGCCAATGTAAATCCTTAAATGCAAAAAGAAATTTACCTTTTCAGTAAGATGTTTTCCGACATATTTACATAATTAGACATTTAATAAATTGCTACGTTCATTTATTTAGCAATAAAAATGCGATTATAACTTAAGCCACGCTACATGTTTTATTTACAGAGTTTTCTTACATAACAATATTCTTGTTTTAAAATGAACGCCAGGACTTTCCTGTAAGAAACAAACCAATATATTTCAGAAAATACAGTGAAGATGGTGTGGTATCAACAATATCTCTCAATAGACGCATCGCGTCCTTAATTATATAAGTCAGATATACAAAGATATTTTTAAGCCATTATGTTTGATTTGAACAATTATATAAGGTAAAGTTTACCCTGAAATGACTAGATATTGCACTTAAGTAATAGATCTACATTATAATAAATAAATATTTATTTAGATATGATAGGATTGTGGTTAGGCGCCGTCCATAAATGACGTCATGCGCCTAGGAGGGGAGGGGGTCACGCATGTGTGATGACGGAATGTTTAAGAAACGTGACGTCACATCAAAACGCGCTACTTTAAATAAAAGTTCCACTTAAATATTTGATTTCTCTCAATTTATTTAGGATATTGGAGTGCAGTCTTATATTAAATACATATTTAAATGTCAAAAAAGTTTATTTGCAACATGCTCATTTTAAATTAGAAAATACGGTTTTTAGGGAGGGGGGTGTCAAAGCTTTGTGACGTCATATTGGAAGGGGGTCTAAGTTTTTGTAATGAAGTGTTACGGGGGGGGGGAGGAAAAAATCGGTCTAAATCGCGTGACGTCATTTATGGACGGCCTCTTATCTCAAGTTGCCGTCAGATGCTCATCTTTATGCCTTCTTATGTCCAACCAACATATATATATATATATATATATATATATATATATATATATATATATATATATATATATATATATATATATAGCCGGGGTGCTCCACGTATTTGATTGAGACAGGACCTCAGCGTAAGGGAATTTTCTCGCCATTTTGTGTCTATAGTACATTTTACAGTGGTATAAATCAGTGCTTCTCAAAGTGGTGGTCCGCGGAACGGTGCCGGTCCGTGGGCCATCCGCTGCCGGTCCGCAGATGTTCTAAAAAAAGGGCCGAAAAAATTGTCAGTGCAGGGAAAATAGTGCACTGGTCCCTGGTGCAATGGAAAAAATTCCTGCCGGTCCGCCATACTAAAAAATTTGAGAAGCACTGGTATAAATCACACGATTCCGTCCAATGCCAGCAAAAATCCACCAAGAAGAGAGAAAATTGCAATGCAGTTATAAACAAACACCCCAACATTTTTTCCCCCTCCCCTAAGTGAGAAAATGTTTAGATTTAGAGCTGAATTTCAAAGAATGTAGTTTAGTGAACCACCAAGACAGAAATTAATTTACCAACTGTTTTAAATGTTCTAAAGGCGAATCTTTACACCGAATAAACTAAGCATGTCTTATGTAACAATATTATTGAACTTTCTCATCACGATGCTACGTAAAAATTCATAAATAATGTGAAATTGTCTCTGGTATATTTAAGCACTGGACTAGCACATAGTTAAATTTATCAAATTAAATATTAGTGGGGTTTATTTTATTTTATTTTTTTACCTTTTTTTTTCCAGTTAAGACTTGATAAACCACAACACTGTCCTGTGTGGGAAAACTGCGGCCTCGAGCCACATACGCCCCACTACCGGGTCCTGTATTATGCGCGGACCAATTTCTGAATAAAACAATTTACTTCAATAAGTTTATCTTTAAATAAATTCGACATGTTTGTGCTTGAACTGAGGCTGAGTATTTCAGGAGCGGCCTTTTGACGTTTAAAGACCCACTGATGCGGCCCTAGACCTAAAAAGTTTGCCCACCACTTGCATGTGGTATTGATATCATCGTTTTAATTGAAATGTGTCAATTTCATCTACGTTAAAGAAGCCTTTTTTTTTGTCCTTGGCCCTCCTTCCCCCCTCTCTCTCTCCCCAACCAGCATCAATTACTAGTCTTAAAATTGTCTCTGTAATTATAAGTGATAAAGATGTCACGTGAAAAAAGTTAACATATATTTTAAAATATAATAAAGTTTATAAAAGATACTAACAAGAGCGCAACTCAAATGTTTATATATGTATTAGGGCTGCGGAAGTTAACGATTAATTTCTCGATTAATCGTTGAAAAATGTTAACGATTAAATTATTTTTAACGACTAATAGACCCATAACTTACACTTACAAATTATTGGACGAAAAAAAATAATAATATAAAAAAATAACATCCAATAAATAATAAATTTCCTGACGATTACTCGAACATTTTGGTTTTAAACTATTGACTGACGGGAATGTTCAAAATGTTGATAAGGTTTGCCTACCATGGTTCTAACACTTCGTCTGCTTATCAAACAAAATGAAAAGCGTATTAGGCTAATGGCAGTAATGGAGTCTGATTCAGGGACAGAAAATGACGTCAGCTCTTCTGATGAATTACTGCGTTACCAAATGAAGATGAAAGTTCTTGAATCCATTAACCCTCTACAATGGGTGGAAACTTAATGAACACCGATATCCGATAATATCATTCCTTGCCAAGACCGTTTTGTGCGCAACAGTTACCTCAGTTCCATGTGAATAATTGTTCAGCTCGGCTGGTTATATTTCAATTAGACACACTAATCACTTGAACCAAATAATGTCAACACACTTGACTTTTTGCGTAGTTTGTTAAAAGATGACATATAAAGGAGACATTCCAGTGTTATTTAGATTTTCAACAAGAACGTTTAATAAGTGTTACTTATTACATCATAAATTTAAATTTTGTCGTTAATCGAAATTAACGATTAATTAATCGTTAATTTTTCTAAAGTTAACTATTAAATTTAAATTAATCGTTAACAGCCCTAATATATGTATATGTATATATATATATATACAGTGTAAGATTAATTGTAAAATGAAATGATAGGATTTAGAAAGAAAAATTAA
This sequence comes from Ampullaceana balthica, assembly GCA_944989445.1. Lineage (NCBI taxonomy): Eukaryota > Metazoa > Mollusca > Gastropoda > Lymnaeidae > Ampullaceana > Ampullaceana balthica. The sequence continues at coordinate 241,286 of CALYLW010000697.1, read as the reverse complement.
ATTTCAGAAACTGAAATTTCCCTTGAAGATTTGAGGGTATGAGATTAACATAAAGCTTTTAAATTATGAGTTTAAACAAAATATTTAAATTAAATACATAGAAATATCACATCCTATAGCTTATAGTCTCTTATATGTGGTTATTCTTTCAAAATCCTGGACTGTCCCATACGCGATCATGTGTGTAGCTTTACGTAGTTGGAGAACTCAAGTGTGTCAAGATTGTGTTTCCATGTGTAGCGTGCAGTAGTGATTGTTTATCCAGAGAGTTTGTCTGTATTCTGCATTTGGACACTAGTCAATTTTCCAAAAATGTGGTTGCCATAAATAGTGATAAATTATTGATATGTATGAATATGATTTTCTTTATTACTGCGAAAGAGTATCAGTATATCAAGTGTATAACAAGATGTGAGACTCTATACAGGTTGTAACTAAGTACATAATACTTTGTTTTCTTGTTTATTTAGAGAATTAAACCAAATGCAAGTTAAAGTTTTTAAGAATCGAAGTGAGAAGTGTGTGCATGAAAAGCACGTTTTTAATGTACATCAAATAAGATAATAAGTTTAAGCCCATCGCTCTTTTTACTTCCTTCAGAATATTTTCTCAATAACTCGACCCACACTGTATACACTATCACTAACAGAAACAAAGTAAATGAGAAGCAAGGTTTTCTTTTTTTTTAATTATGTCTTTCTTATATTTGATTCTAATTTTTCACAATCTTTCTTGTCATTGCGCGTGTAGTTGTATTGCAATATAACGTTGTGTATCAATGTCTGTAAGTATTCCGGTGAGATCGGCTATAGTTGAAACTGTTTCTTGTCGCTGCATGTTGTGTTGCACTAGTCCCGTGTCTATGACTCGCGCTATTGGTTTTACGCTTTGTTTAATTTAGCGCTACCATCGGCGTAACTAGGTTAGCGGTGCCCGGGGTGTTTTCAGGGTTAGGACACCCACCCCGGGCGTAGCTAGTTTTTAGTGACAACCGGGTGCCCAGTTTTATTTATAAAGGGGAAAATTCCCCTTCTACTAATTTTAAGTTTATGTTATATGTCCTCTAGTTCTCATTATAGGCTTATGATTACATTTCCAATTTTACCCATAATAAGCCGATTGGTAAATGTACTCACTACTAACTCTAAGTGTGTGGGAAATTTTCCCTGTACTACTAGACTTTTGAAGTCAGGGAAAATTTTCACTACTACTAGTACTACTACTTACACTAAATGTCCCTTATACTACTACTTACACTAAATGTCCCTTATACTACTACTTACACTAAATGTCCCTTATACTACTACTTACACTAAATGTCCCTTATACTACTACTTACACTAAATGTCCCTTATACTACTACTTACACTAAATGTCCCTTATACTACTACTTACACTAAATGTCCCTTATTGCTAACTAGGTTGCGCTGGGGCGCCATGGCGCCTACGGCTCCCACTTTTTTCAAAAGCCCAACTAACTTATCCTTTGTTTGGTAAATGCTTAAAATTAAACTTCCTGAAAATGTACACAAAGTATTTTATAAAATGGGTTGTAGGGCAATACGGCGCTCACTGCAGCTGTAGGACGCCTACGGCGCCTACTTTTTTTGTCAAAAGACCCAAGTAACTTATTCTTGTTTGATAAATACGAAATATTAAACTTGCTGAAATGTACACAAAGTATTTTATAATTATAAATCCTCAAATCCTATTTTTGCATGGTTCCATTTTCCAAAATCAAAATAGCTAAAGCTAAAACAATGACGTAATGTAATATATTTTTACAGCGAGTCTTTAATTTATAATAATTTTGCGCACCTTTTTGCGCGCCTCGCGATGCACACCTTGTACTAAAATATAATCCTGTATTAAAATATAAGCTCAAAAATGACGTCATAGAGTTACACATCCTTCCAATGAGTGACTTGGGCTATTATATTATTTATATTAAGTCCTTAGGCGAATTTCAGCCCTTCGTATAATAAGTCGTTGTTACTACTTACTTATTCTAAACGTCCTCTACTCTTCCATTAAGCAAATAGGTGAATGGCTCTCTAGTTCCACATCTAAGTCTACTGTTACATCCCTGTCTTACTATTGTGCTATGTGTGACCAAAGTCCGCACTACACGACCATTTACTTTGTGCTCTAATTACTCCCAGAGACGGCTAGCTGCCCCATAGACTGTCAACGCGTATTTATAGTTGAAGTGCTCTGACAGGATTGTTGATTCCAGCTGTGTGTACTTCACTGTATGGTTGTGTACTTCGGATCTAAACTCGTTTTCCTAGAATTCGCAGAATGTCTTGTGTATAGGGTTTAGTGCGCAGCCTTGGGTTGACAACTTTGCATTCTCGTCATGAGTGTTGGAAGTAGAAAAGGTGAGGACTTTATCATTGTTAAACGTTCTAAGTTCGTACGTTTAAATAATTTACAGCTAGTGTAATTACAAGACTTGATACTAACCACAGGTTGTAACTTAGTGGCCAAAAAAACATTAGATACATATTATTATGCATATAATTTCGATTAATTATATTTTTATGACGCATATATAGATCCCGTTAAGTTGCGATTCATTATTTCGTGAAATCGGTTAAGTCGCGGTAATTCCATGGCTCTCGAATTTTGTCAATAACAGATCAAATTTGTCCTGCTATGCAAGAAATAAGGAAGATAAACATTTTTGTTTACTTATGCGCGTCTAAATAAATAATAATAATGCAGGGAAAAGCATGTAAGTAAAAAAAAATTATTATAAATAAATTGGCAACAAAAATATAAGTAATATTTTCTTAAATTTTATGCGATCAAATTAATTTAAATTAGGGCTATTAACGATTAATTTAAATTTAATCGTTAACTTTTGAAAAAAATTAGCTATTGATTAATCGTTAATTTCGATTAAAGCCAAACAATTAAAATGTATGACGTCATAAGTAACACATATTAAACGTTCTTGTTGAAAATCTAAATAACACGGTAATGTCTCCTTTACATTTCATCTTTTAACTAACTACGCAAAACGTAGGGGTGTACCGGATTCAAATTTTTGAAATCCGTCCGGAGCGATTTCGGCTGGATATATGAAGTGAAATCCGGCCGGAGCCGAAGCCGGAGCCAGATTTTTAAAAATGACCGGATTCCGGATTTGCTAGAACCGCGGTGGTCGAGTGGCAGCGCACTGGACTGTCGTACCGATGGTCACGGGTTCGAATCCGTGTGAAGGCAAGGGTTTGTTCCAGGGGCCTAGGGCGTCCCTGAGTCACCCCGCTCCGAATGGGTACCTAACTGCATAGTTAGGCGGCTGGGTAATGCGTGGCACCCACAAAGCCGTGGCCTGTGAATGCTGCATCACTTGCCAACAGATCATCTGTCATGGTCTGTGGACGCACCTATCTTCTGCATAGAAGGAGCGTCTGTATAGATAAGATAGAAGATACACCCCTAGATAAGTGTGTTGACTTTATTTGGTTCAAGTGATGAACGAGTCTAATTGACAATATAACCAGCTGAGCTGACGAATCTTTCACATGGGTCTGAGGTAACTGGTATGCACAAAACTGTAACTATAACTTTATGTAACTCTTTATGTATTAATCTTGTTTACAATAATTCACTGAAGAATTCGTTTATCCAAAACAACTTTAATATATATATATATATGTACACACAGATATAATTTGAGGTAATATAACGTGGAAATCTTGAATCATTCATCACACAACCTTCCTCGACGGAAGTCTACACACCACTGTTCGCCCAACACTTTCAACCAATAGAAATGCTCCTTTCTTCCCGCGTTTCTTGTACACGTGACCTTACGTCACAAAATTATGTTAATCACATGTGACATTCACCCCCATCCTTCAAAAAAAAATGTTTATGAAATACAACATTTTTGGTCTTCATAAAATCAAATCAATCCATATCTATATTCAAATTTCAAATATTTATCATCAATGAACATTCATTTTCTTACATACAACTTCTGGATATAGAATCAATAAGAAAAAATCTGTAGGACTGCAACAGTCTAAACATAAAAAATAATGAGAAAAAATCTGTAGAACTGCAGCCGTCTACCTGTGCTGAAAAAATGAAAATGGACTTTTAAACACATCTATAATTTTGTGTAATTAAAACATTTAAACACTCAATATTATTAAAATTAACTAATAATCCAATGGAATTCAAACACTGTTCCTTGTCCATTGTTCAACAAATAAAAATATTAATATAATTACAGTCTCTGTTTGTATCCTTTAGGAATTCACAGACTAATGTTAAAACAGTCTCTTATTTTATCATTTAGTAATTCACAGAATGTCTTTTTAATACAGTCTCTGGTTTTATCAGTTAGGAATTCACAGAATGTCTTTTTAATACAGTCTCTGGTTTTATCAGTTAGGAGTTCACATAGTGTCTTTATTTATTGTCATTCTACTTAATATGTCTGCAACCACATTGTCCTTTCCCTTCACAGGTTTAATGTCAAATTTGTAGTCGGCTAATAGCATAGCCTAGTTCAATATAGTCATTCTTCAGTTGACGAGTATGAATTCAAATCGATGGGCTTTGAATGCCTCTTCAGACTGTTAAATGTTCAATAATTCACCAACCATGACTTCGATTATGTTCATTCATAATTTCAATTCCAGCATTTTTAATAAGTTGCTTAGCTTTTAAAATGTCATTTTTGTTTCCTGATAGTTCAATAGAATTTCTACCAGATGAGTTAATGTCAGAAAGCTTTATCTGGAAATCATTGTCTTTATCTATGTCTTTCATTCTGCTTAATAAACAACTAATTGTTCTTCCTACTTCAGATGATTCTACACGAATGGTTTCAGATTCACTAGTGCCATCTTTATCTCTGGTACTATGGTTTTCATCCCTTTTACCATATACTTGATTTTTAATAGTGGCTAAAGTGTCACTAGTTCCCATCTGTGCACGATTCAATTTTATTATTTTTCTATCATTCATGTCTTGGTTTTCATTCTTTCTCCATGGTTGATCATAATTTCTTTTTCTGGAGTCAAAATTGTATTTGCCTCTCCATGATCTTCTGTTTTGATTATAATCTCTATTTATGGAATTATGATTATTTCTTTCTCTCCATGATTGTCTTTCTTGATCATAATCTCTGTGTCTGGAATTATGATTATTTCTTTCTCTCCATGATTGTCTTTCTTGATCATAATCTCTATGTCTGGAATTATGATTATATTTTTCTTTCCATGCTTGTCTACCTTTGTTTTCAAAATGATCTTGTCTTGATCTTTCTTCAATTTTCTTTCTGATAGAGCTGTCATTAGGTGACACCCTATTTGGTTTTCCTTTATTGTGGTAACACTGCTTAGCCATATGTCCTGGCTTGTTACAGTACCAACAAATAGTTTGTCTGTTGCCTTGGTTTGGCAGATTCTGGTTTCTCATACCTTGCCTTTTTTCTTGACTTTTAATTTGTATTGCTGCAAATATGTCTTGTCTCTTAACCATTTTTTCTTTCTGTTCAGCTTTTTTTAGCTTTTCTTTGTCTTCAGCAATTCTTTGATTTTCTATTTTTTCAGCTATTCTTAGCTTTTCTTCTTCTTTAGCAATTCTTTGTTTTTCTTTTTCTTCAGCAATTCTTTGATTTTCTATTTTTTCTTCAGCTTTTCTTAGCTGTTCTTTTTCTTCAGCTTCTTTTTGCTTTTGTTTCTCTTTTTCTTCAGCAATTCTTGCTTTTTCTTCAGCCTCTCTTTGATTTTCTTTTTCTTCAGCAATGCTTACTTTTTCTTCAATGAAATCTATCATTTCTTTTCCCTTTAGTCTGATCTCTTTAGCTATGGCAGTGAATTCCTTGTAGTAATTGTAGTAATCCATGTTTTGTTTGATTGAATAATATGAGTTAAGCAATTTGGTAAGGAATTTATGTATATGTTGATAAAGTTATAAATCTTCCAAATGAAAAATCTTGATTTCAAAATGTTAAGTTCAAATAAGTGACACGTCTAAACCATGAAATCTAGCATTGACAAGATGAGACAACAAAAGAATCCTCACACGGGATCTTTAGTATACTTTATATATACGCTCCCTCAGATTGACAAAATATATTAAATGGTCCAATCGTTTTGAATAAAAGTCACTTGGTTAAAATTTCAATTTTTGAGTAGTTTTTAAACAATTTAGTTCACTCCATTAATCCAAAATTGCAATTATCAAACTCTTCACACAATGAATGGATAAGAATTCCATTCCTTTATTTTATAATTCACACCAACACAGTTAATAGTCCATAGCTTCTCGGTTCGATGTTATGTTTACAAATATTTCCTGGAATCAACTAGCACTATTCAGCTTGCTGACCTATATACGTTCACTGTGTGTTACCATACACAGTATGCGACTACAGTAGGCTTGTTGACGTCACGACCTACCAGCTCTCGGTCGTGTGTATACAGTAGTACGCTTGCACTGTGGCTGTCAGGTTAGAACCAACCTGTCTGATCCAGTTTTATACACTGCGGACACGTGCCGTTTATGCCGCCATCTTGAAATCTTCTTGTATTTTCATTGAACCACAAAAGTTTATTCACAGCTTCTTACGAACTTGAATATTCAAAAAATACTATAGCTGCTATTATTTCTTATTTTAATGAATACTTTCCTTTTTTGGAAATATCCAATACTTATTTCCACGAAACCTCTTTCTTGAAATCTCTTGTACTGTGTTCACATAGAACTTTTACTTATGCACCAATGTAACTATAACTATTTATTTTACAATATTAATCTTAGGGCACTATTATCCACTGAAGAATTCGTTTATCCAAAACAACACACAACCTTCATCGACGGAAGTCTACACACCACTGTTCGCCCAACACTTTCAACCAATAGAAATGCTCCTTTCTTCCCGCGTTTCTTGTACACGTGACCTTACGTCAGAAAATTATGTTAATCACATGTGTCAAAAACGGTCTTGGCAAGGATTTTGTCGGATATCGGTGTTCATTAATATTCAACCATTGTAGAGGGTTAATGGATTCGGGAAATTTCATCTCCATTTTGTAACGCAGTAGACTCCATTACTGCCATTTTGTAGACTCCATTACTCAATTACTGCCATTAGCTTAATACGCTTTTCATTTGGTTTGATAAGTAGGCGCAGTGTTAGAACCATGGTAGGTAAACTTTATCAACATTTTGAACATTCCCGTCTGTCAATAGTTTAAAAAACAAAATGTTCGTGTAATCGTCAGGAAATTGGTTATTATTTATCGGCCGCTATTTTTCTTTATATACTTTTGAATAATTTTTAAGCCATGGGTCGATTAATCCAAAAAAATTATTTATCGTTGAAATTTTTAACGATTGATCTAGAAATTAATGGTTACTTTCCGCAGACCTAATTTCAATCGATTAAAAATTTTAACGATTAATCGATTAATTAATCGTTAATTTCCGCAGCCATAATATACTAATTTATGTATGTATATTAAATATGAGAATCTATGCAAAAGTAAAGAACAGTTTTCAAGAGTTTTCAAGAAGTGTCTAGCGATGACGATGCAAATCAAAGTATGTTAAATTGTTTACCAGAAACCTTATGTGTTATAAAAACCATTTGTAGTACAATTTTATTCTCATTACTTCATCTTAAGTCTAGGGCTGTCAATATTGTTGAAAAATGCTGCCAGGGTACCCGTCCAAATTTCGAACGGGTACCTGGGTTACCCGATCGAAACATCGCATAATGTTCCCCGTCATGACCGCTATACAATGCTACCTAGCCACCTTCCATCCATCTCATTTCACACAGTAGCTACACGGTCGACGTCTTAGGGGCCGTACATAAATTACCTCAAGCGATTTTGGCCGATCCCTCTCCCCCCCCGCCCCCCAATCACAGCTTGTCACAAAAACTTAGAGCCCCCTCCAATATGACGTCATAGAGCTTTGAGGGGGGCATAAAAGCGTTCTTCCTTTTTGAAAATGTGCATGTGTCAAATAACTTTGTTGTCATTTAATTTTATTTAATGTGAAGTTGAACTCTAAAAATCGTTACGCGCTTAAATTCATGTAAAACGTCATGAAATAAATTTTAAGCAATCAAATTTTTCAGTGGAACTTTTATTTAAAGGTGCGCGTTTTGATGTGACGTCACATTTATTCTTAAACACATCGCTCCCCCTGGTCACAAACGTGTGACCCCGTCCTCCCATAGGTGCGTAATGTCATTTACGGACGGGCCCTCATCCATCTTGCACTGTTAGTAACTAATGTATTTACTTTCAAAACTTACACATTTTGGTGTATTATTAAAATCAGTTTTTGGGCAAGGCACACGTGGTAATGAACACACGAAACACAATCGAATGGAGGGAGGAGGAGGGGGGTAGATAAACAACATCGATAATCGTAAACCCAATGTCGCGTATTTAAAAGATCAAGTTAGTGTCAAAGCAGGGGTGTTTTATTAACAAAATCAAACACGGCCTCTTTCATCTCTATGCCGACGTCTTACCCATCTTACACTGTTAGTAACTATTTAATGTATAACTGACAAACTTGTACGCATTATTAACATACGTTTTTCTAGGTCAACACGTGTTGACGAACACAAGAAACACAAGCGAATGGAAAGGGTGCGGTTATAGTATAGGAGTGGATGGGGGAGATGGAATAGATAATTGGTATCAGTCGGTAGCCCAATGTCGACATATTTCAATTTCAAAGCAATGTTAGTGTCAAGGTAGGGGTGTTTTTATTAACAACAACAAACACGGCCTCTTTCATCTCTATACAGTCCATCCTTATTTTTGACAGAGGAGTTTAGTTTTCTTTATACGATTCATTCAAAAAAATCTTCTTGTGTTTGCGATTTCTGTTTCATGTTCAGAGAAAAATGATGTGTCAAATACATTGTGGTTTGTCAAGACCGTATTGTATTTCCCATTGATAGATAGTTCTCCTTAGATGTATTTCACAGCATATATTTGAAACAAAAAAATTCATTTGATAAATTGTTTCGCGAGCCATAAATTAAACACACAAAAAACCGCATGCGAGCCGAAGTTTGGCTAATATAGACATTGAAGCCACATTTTCACGGGTACCCGGGCGGAATTTTACTACCCGGGTAATCTCACGGCAACGGGTCTCGGATTGACAGGCCTACTTAAGACATGTGTATTGTGAAGCCTTGAAAATTGTGACTGAGTTTTCAAAAATTGATAGCTCGGAGAAAATTCTAAAAGTATGGGTTGTTCATTTGATGTTAATAGTTTATATTTATATGTACGATGATTTTGAAAGAGGCGGGGTAAAAATCATTTTTAAAAATAATAATTAAAAATTTAATGGCCTTTCTTTTACTTTTTTTTAAATTTTCAAATGAACTGGTTAAGTCTGTGAGCCTACAGATGTTTTAGTGATTCCAAGAGGGGCCTGTGCTACTGTGCTAACAAATGTCAGCTTGGCTCCGGCTAAGAAGACACTCAGGACAGAGGTTATCTTTTACTGAAAGCTGTTGTATTAGCAGCGCTGTACTATGTCAGCTCTAAACCTATTACTGGTCATGTGCTGGTCATGTGCTGGTCATGTGCTAGCCATGAAAATATTAAACATGGGAAGTAATGGAATTATTACCCTATAATAAAGGGAAAGCAAAACTAAAAACAGAAATGTTAATTACTCGCTGGGAAATCTTTACTCTTAAGTAAGCAAAAAAATTATGAGAGTCGCATTATTAAATACAGTTAAAAGTTGGTTTGTAATATGGGAGTTGAGACTGCGATTAATGCCAAACCCTGGAAGAGAATCAAAAAATTTAAATTCCAGGAAAGCTGCTTGACTCCGCAATTGTGTTAGTGGCATGTCATTCATTGAGATGAGCGTGTGCACAATAAATGAATCCATGCTGAATCGACATAACTTATAGCAGAAAAAAGAAGCGTGTGAGGTGAGGGGGTGGTAAGGTCATTTAGTGTTCTGTACTATACTGCTTCAAGTGACAATTCCATTTTGCCAATGTGACATTATGTCATAAAAATTCGTACAATTTTAAAAATCCCTAACAGTTATCTCTAGGGACATAATAAAAAGAAAGAAAGAAAAGTAATCGTGTGTCTTGATGCCTAAGTCGAATTTTTTTTAAAATTTTAATCTCTTCCATGTTCCCGTAGTTACACAGCAAATATTTGACGGGTTGCGATAAGAACAATGAATCACTAATTTGACAAGCGTGTCCCCGTCACATGGATGGTGGATGTGTTGAAAACGCCCACGTTATAGCTGTAAAGTTGGGGTATCAACCGGAACTACATTAAGTCTGAATGGAGAATATTATACAGAGGACCGCACTACATTTTATAAGGTGAACGCTTCTGAAACTCGAACTCTAGTTAGGCGGCTGAAAAATGCGTCCAGTTATGCACCATCATCTTCAACAACACTGATAGTATTCCCAAATGAAATAAAAATGTATGACCTAGCGCCACAATATTCTACTGTTCTGTTCTTATCGGTGTCAGTGAAGGACGATGGTAAGTGAGGGTCCAAGAAACAGTCACTTTGAGAGTCACTGCCGTGAGAGAAGCTGAAAACCACTTCCATTTCCTGGAACTACTTGTCAACGAAAAACTGCTGTGAGGTAGGAATCATTGTCAAACATTTTAACAGTTAATCCAAATCGGTTCTCTTTTCTTTTTTCGATTTTAAATATTAACGAATTTTTTTTGACAATATCCACAAATACTTAGTGATGTTGGTGCTGCATGAAAATGTTTGTTATGTTATTGAGTAAACCCGTCCCTGTAACTCAAGGTAAGTATTTTTTTTTAATTACTTGCTTAAAATGGTTAATGATATGTGATTAAGTTAATCCTGTCAGTTTCTCGGCTGTTCTGCTTGGTAGAGTCGACAAGTTGTTAGACTCTAGATGATAGTTGACATAGTTTACAAAATGATTCGCATAACTGGGACACCAGAAAATGAAACAATTGATTTTGACTAAGTGTCATCAAGTTTCATATCAAGATCTGTACATGTTAGGATGAGTTATGATCTCTTTATAGCCAAAGTTATAATTTAAATAATGTTCAATGCAGGGGTCAAATACTTGTTTAATATTCAAACTTTTCTGATTGAACGGCCTCGAGAAAGATAAAGTACAGTTATATTTAGTGTGTGCGTTTAGTACCGTGCGCTTTCAGACATAGTCGCACTTTCGCTTATGTTGTAAAACTCATATCAGTGGTCAAGCGGCATGCGCGATGGTCATTGGCTCGAAGCTCCGTGAAGGCAGGGATTTGTTCCCGGGGCCACCCAGCTCCGAAAGGGTACCTGACACTAGTTAGGGAAACAAAGGCGGCTGGGAACAGCGTGGTCCTCCAAGGCCGTGGCCTGTGAACGCTGGGTGAGGAAAAGCTGATGTGTTTATAAAATATCTCAACACACACTGAATCGTTCGGGTTTTGTTTTAACAATTTTTATCAGGACTTGTGGCGCAATAATCTTTTGTAGAGAAGGAGCGTCTGTAATAGATAAGAAACATTTTTAAATGTAGCTGAAGACGTCTTTCTACGCGATTTTAAAACTGCTAAAAACTGCTAATAAAATCCTATCACAGTTAAGGGTGATTTTAGAACCGCGCTGTTTATAGTCAAGCGTGTTGGTTTATTAATATGTATGTCCTAATTATGAAGAGTGTAATTGGTGTGGAATATGAGTTTCTTTTATTGACGTCTCGGCTTCGGGATTTCATGAAGAACTCTCGGCTTTTTTTTTCCGCATAGGCGTGTTGCGGACAATGAACTCATCCAATAATGAAACTGTAGTGTTAATGTTATAATTGTTGTGGCTTTACATCAAATAATGAAATGGTAGAGTTGCATGTGCATTACATTATTTTGTTTGTTTGTTTCAATCAAATTTCTAAACGTAAAGTTAAACATCTTCTATTTACAAGTCGTTAATGTTTATAAGTTTGGTATTATTATTTGTAAACTATCTTGACATTTAATTTTATGACACACATTTATCGTATACGAACGATAATAGTTTATCCATTCGATTATTTTAATCCTGGCAGGCAATGCCAAAGTCCGATATGTTAGGAGTTAGGTGCTAGCCACATATGATCACAGTCGCTGTACGGATCTTAGACAAAGCATCTTAAATGCAATGTCGATGATGAAATCCAAAGTACCCGTTGAGGGTCGGGTAAATCCGAAGCGACCGTTTCGTCCCCCTCATTTTACTAGCAACGCTATTGAGCGGTGCCGGTTTAGGGCCAGGAGCGCCAGTACGGATTAGCAAAAGGTACCGCGAAGAACGCAGCGGACGCCAGCTCTGAAGAAACCTTCCAGTGGGGGTTACGCCCTAGGTAGGTCATTGATGATCCCCCGCTCTGCGGCGGTCCTAACCATGGAGACCCGTATGCTTTGCTGGGGTGGCGCCAAAGTGGTAGCGGTTTCTTAGTAGGAAATTCCATCCCTCCTTGTGAGGCTAATTTAGTGGGAGCCATTTCGATTTTATGTCCTGTGTGCCCAGGTGGCCGCTTCAGAAGCGACCGCTTCCGGGGGGGGATTCTCAGCTGTTACGTCCCTTTGGGCCAGATCACTGAGAGGGTCTTCCGGGAAGACCAATAAAGAGCACTAGGCACTAAAATAACCGGCGTCATCTTAGAAGATTTGAGCAAGTAAAAAACCCATTACAAAGAATTTATACTACAAAATATACAAATGTATTGCTACTTCTATATTTATCCTAAAATTATTTTTTATGAAAACCATGTCTGAATATAGCAATATTATTAATAATATGATGTTTTTAGGTGTCAGAAATAACAAACTCTCTAATAACATGCTTCTCTGACGTATCTTTTCAGTAACTCTGCCTTGAAGACGTCATGTTTGTAACTCCGTTCTGTCGCCTGGGACAGATGGCGCTGGTGGTTATCATTGTGACACATACAGTTTCCACTAACAGCAGTGCCCCAACAACGAAAGGGGAAAATCATGGTCAAGTCAAATCCATCGTAACACTGTCTTCCCATGAATGCGTTGCTGCAGTCGAAACGCGCTTCACTGATGTGGATTATCCGGCATTGTTGTGCGGCTCCTTGTATTTCTTCCAGGTCATTTACCCATCTGTAGGTTGTTTGGAAGCTGATTTCAATCTATTACGTGTCAAATTTTGTAAAGAAAATAACACGGATCTTCAGTACGAGTTTAGAAGCAATGCGACGCTTTTAGTTTCCACATCTGGCATACTCCCGAGGCCCACTGAGCTCCAGAATTCAACTGTGTCAAGTGAAGATGCTCTTGTCATGACATCAAGCAGAACCTCTGAGACGCCAAAGACGAGAACCACACAAATACCACCAACCTCCCCAGTACTAGCTCAGAACACAACTGACCTCCTAAATACCAAAGGCAAAGAAACCTCTGCCACTAACTCCAATGGAAACACACAACCAAGTACCACGAACGGCCCTGAAATCACAGAGCCAGACATCACAAATGACCCTGAAATCACAGAGCCAGCCATCACAAATGATCCTGAAATTACAGAACCAGCCATCACAAATGACTCTGAAATTACAGAGCCAGCCATCACAAATGAGCCTGAAATTACAGAACCAGCCATCACAAATGAGCCTGAAATTACAGAACCAGCCATCACAAATGCCACTGATATCAAAGAATCAACCTTCAAAATGTCCACAGAAGCAACTGCGCCAAACAACAACACCACTAAAACCGTAATCTCAACCAAAACCACCAACATCACCCAACTCCTGCTGGACAACATAAATTGTGTCATCGAAAACTTCCTGTCACCTAACAATTGTAGGCAATTCATAAAACTCAATAAGCGGAAATTTAACAATCTTACAAGAGGATGTGAGTTTATCAAGAAACAAGATCTACAAAAATTCAATTGCAGCCAAGGGGACAGGGAATTGTTGAATCAAATCTTGTGTGATAACGTCACAGTTCAATGTCCAAATGTGGAACAAGTGCTCAGCAATACTACACAAATGTTCAGCGATACCTGCAAGACAGCCGTGGATTCAGTAACAGAGGACATTTTGAAAGATCGCAAGACATTTTGTGATGACGATATCAAGAATTTAGTCAAGCTGTGTACGGATGAGGAGAGATTGCACATCGCCGCCACTTTTTGTCCCAGTGGCGACGACAACAAAGCATTGGCTGACAGAAAAACGTAAACATTCATTGCTTCTGATGAAGACAGCAGTTGGTCAAAAATATTTTATCGTAAAACAGAACCAATCGTAAATGAGAAAAACTTTAAGAAATCTGTTGTCTTAAAACTGTATATGGAGATCGGTAGATCATTATTAGTTCTAAACTTCACTAGTGACATTCATTTATCATAGAATCGATCTACAAACTTTTTTTAACATTACCCAGCTTGATATTAAGCCAATGAGAGCATCAATCTTTGTATCAGTTGCAAAACAACCTATGAAAAAAAAATTTTTTTTGAAATTTTGAACTCAGTTAGTTTTTATATGGACATTTTCTTACTTTTATGTTGTTTTTTTTTAACTTAATGCTATCGAAAGCTTGAATTTATTTTTTATTAAAGTGATTATTTTTAAAGATTGATTTTCAAAACTGCTTCTTCGTATTATTTCTTATATTCTAACATTTACAAGAATATTTTCTGTTTGTTTCTGGGTGATAATTATTATCAAGTTCAACATTGTTGTATGGATTTTTTAAATTTATAAAAATGATTTACCCAACATCTCAACAAGAACAAAAGTTAGGTTATTTGCTAATAAATGTATAATCTATAGAACAATTAAATGAGACCAAGAAAGCAACATTTTACAAAAAGACGTAGATGAATTGATAAAATGGGAAACTAACTGGAGTATGTCTTTCCACCCAGAAAAGTGTCAACTGTTAAGAGTTACAAAGAAAAAGAAACAAATAAATTCAAAATATTACATTCATGGAATAGAACTGATCCAAACGAAAGATGCAAAATACTTAGGAGTCTTAATAAATGAGAAACTATCATGGAATCCCCATGTAAATAAAGTTAATAAAAAAATCTAACAAAACCTTAGGCTTTATAAAAAGAAACTTTAACAAATCTAATAGAGATATAAAACTAAAATGCTACCTCACTTTGGTGAGACCTGTACTAGAATATGCATCTTCTGTATGGGACCCATCCACCAAAGAAAGCATTGATAAACTAGAACAAATTCAAAAAAGAGCTGCCAGATTCATTACTGGTGAATATTCAAAACTGACGAGAATAACACCATTATGTAATCATTAAACCTTGAAACACTAGAGGATAGAAGAACCAAAAGCAAAGTAGTAATCACACATAAAGCAATTAATTTTAATTTAGAAATACAACACAAAGATAACTTAATACAACCCTCAGATAGACATAAGGATAAAAACACCTTTCTTATTCAGTATGCAAGAACAAGCACATACAAATTTTCGTTCTTCCCGTCCGGAATTCGGGCGTGGATTGGGTTGCCTGAAGAAACCAGGCAAAACCTACACTTTATCAACATTTAAATCTCTAATAAAAATGCAGGACTAAACACAAACCATAGATAAGCGTAGGACGCAATAATCTTCTGTATAGAAGGAGCGTCTGTAAACAGATAAGATAAGATAAGATGGATAAAAACAAAATTTGGCTTATTTTTCAATTCAATCCCAACAAAGCAGCATGGTCTGTTCGTTCTACATAAAATGTAGGTTATAAAGAACATAGGACGAAAAAATCTTCTATATAGAATAAGTGTCCATAATATATTTTTTAAAAATATTGTTGATGCTGTGGATAAGAGATGTGAAGACGAATTGAAGATCGCCCAATCCATCGTTTATTATAACTCTCTTTTACGGCTTCTCAGAATAAGCTTTCTTGCAAAAGTTTTTAATTTTTATTTAAAATTGTGAAGGCGTGTGAGTAGATAATCACTAAACTAAACGTCGAGTAGTACTGCAAGCAATACCTAAAACTCAACCGAAATATGTTATCAATTTGTTTCGAAATGCAAATTGGATGAAATAGTTTTAATAAGGAACAATAATATTGATTAGATACATTGCTAACTAGTATGTATAGAAGAAACAATATGAAGAAATTAACATATATTTGTAGATGTACTAAAATTAGTGACTAAGGGGCCGTCCATAAATGACGTCACACACCTAGGGGGGGGGAGGGGAGGGGGTCACACTTTTGTGACGATGCGTGACGAGGGGGGGAGGGGGGGGTTGATGAAATGTGACGTCACATCAAAAGGGTAACTTTAAATAAAACTTCCACTGAAATATTTGGTCGCTTACAATTTATTTAATGACTCTTTTAAATCAGTGCTTCTCAATGTGCCGGTCGGTGGGACATCAGACGCTGGTTGGCGTATGCTATCAAGACATGAAAATTAAATCTAATTATAATCCTTAAGTTTGAGAATCCACAAGATAACATATGAAATTGTTACACTGCGTCGTTTGATGTTGACATCAAAGCATTTGTGATGTAACCGCAGCTCCGCTAGGTTCTCTCATGGAAGGAGTCGTACAACCTTTTTGCACGTTACCCCCAAATATACAAGTTTATGTATGCGTTCCCCCCACCCCCCGACTCTAGGTCCTGCTCACATGACTCGGGGATTTGGGGAGAGTCTTTACCCCCCCCCCTTCGAAAATGCTACTGGTGAGTTTTACAAGCATGACAAGTGTCTAAAAATGATTTGAATAGGATTATAAAACTATATTATAATTTGCAATTGTCACGCAAGTCAGTCAGTCTGTCCTGACGCTACTAATTTTAGAAAGCTGGGAAAACCAAATTAGTGCACCAATGCATCAAAAGGTGTGCAAATTAAAAATGCGCTGTAAAAAAATATAATATTGCGTCATTGTTTTCGCTCATATTTTAATTTTGGAAAAGGGATCAATGTAAAAAGAGGATTTGATGATGGTTAATTATAAAATAAAAAAAACAAACGGGGCGCCGTAGGTGCCCTGCAACCCCTATTATAAAATACTTTGTGTACATTTCAGAAAGTTTAATATTTCGTATTTATCAAACAAGGACAAGTTAGTTGGGCTTTTGAAAAAGTTCGGCGCCGTAGACGCCCTAAAAAAAGAGCATTTTTAAAATAAAATAAATAGATTTCAGTTGAAAAGCTTCCGTCATTTTTGACGGGTGTACGCTAGTGTGTAGATATTTTAGTCAAAACGACACGAAATATCCTTTTTCTTTAAAATGGGAGGGGGGAGGGAATCTATTTGATAGAATAAAAAACGTTTTAAGTTTGATATAATTGTTCGATTGGTTTTTTGTCAAACGCCCCTGGCCATTCTAGTCTTCTAGATCAGTGCTTCTCAAAGTGGTGGTCCGCGGGCCGGTGCCGGTCCGTGGGCCATCCGCTGCCGGTCCGCAGATGTTCTCAAAGAAGGACAGAAAAAAATTGTCAGTGCAGGGAAAATAGTGAACCGGTCCCTGGTGCAATGGAAAAAATTCCTGCTGGTCCGCAATACTAAAAAGTTTGAGAATCACTGTTCTAGATATAATGGTAAATGCGCCCATTTAAAATTAGTCAAGTATTCATTAACTTTATTGAATGCATCAAATTATTTACATAGCAATCGAGAGGAGCCAAAACAACTTTTCTTCTTAGCTCAGTTTTTAAGGCATTAATTTTAAATATCACAAAAATGATACGTGATAAAGACAAGTCATGTGGATTAAGATTATTGTCACGCGTGTCAATATATATGAAAGTAGGGTAGATTTAGGTGTCTTCATATAGTGCGTAGGTAAGAAATCTGCATAGTTGTCAATTTTTTTTTAAAATGCATTTTCTGGAAGGAACCGGTTTAATAATGGGCATATGTTCCAAGCGTACACGTACACAAGACGTATTTTAATATATCTAGCGGATTGTAGTGGGTGTTATATGTCCCAAATGAGTCTGCATTACCCCCAAGAATTCCCTTTTTGACCCCAGTTCAGGTTATTTACCTCTGTTCGCCGACCTCTTTCTTACGTCAGTTAATTGAGGGATTTTTAAAAAATACATTTTTAAAATGTTATTTTTAAATAATTATTTTTTCTAAACAAAGACGTTAACCGTGATGATTAATAGTCAATGTTTAATTTGTATGCATTAAAATAAAATATAAGCTAAGGATGCTAACACAGTTCGTTTTCTGAAGGCCGGTTAAACGGTTTTCTTTTAAATGCTTCACGCTGGTTGCGATATTACAATGTAGATCTTCACTAAATAAATAAATAAATACTTAAATGACAATAAAAGTGATTTGAAACATACTTATTTTCAAATAGAAAATAAAGTTGTTTTTTTTTGGGGGGTGGGGGGGTCAAAGATGTGTGACGTATTTTTAGAGGGGGGGGTCTAAGTTTTTGTGACGTCGCGTGACGAGGGTGGGGGGAGGGGTCAAAAATCGGCAAAAATCGCGTGACGTCATTTATGGCCTTATCAGAAAAAAGAATTTCTATAGTATATAAAAATATGTTATATACACTATATTTAAGGAGGAAAAAGAGCAAGATTTAGGACTAATTTTTTTAATAGTTCTTTCCTTATTGTGCTTGAAATCAAAAGACAAAGACTTGGCTCTGGATTAGGAAAAAAAAATCAAAAATTAAAAATTAATAAATAAAGTAATGTAATAAAATAATAATCCTATGGATACCTAGCTCACGGTTGTCGAGTGGCATGCGCACTCGGCTGGGAGTACCAATGGTCACTTGTTCCCGGGGCCAAAGGTGTCCCTGAGTCCACCCAGCTCCTAATGGTTACATAACACTAGTGAGGGATACAAAGGCGCTGGGTAAAGCATTGAACCCTCATAGCCGTGGCCTCTGAACACTGCGTCGATTGCCAACAGACCCATGTATGGTCTGTGGACACAATAATCTTCTGTATAGAAGGAGCGTCTGAATAGATAAAGAAGAATTCCTCTATAGTATTTATATCTGGCTGTTAGATAATCTATAAGAGTCGAAAATTATAATTTAAAATAAAAATTTGACGATCTCGCTTTCAAATGCAATACAATAATATAAATATAAAACCGATATCAAAGAACAGAATAACATGCATTAAGAGAACTTGATTGCTCAAGGGCCTATAAAAATTGTAGTCATTGTTACCTCCTAATCAACATGTGTTAAACTCAAGGCCTCTGGGCCTCTTCAGGCCCAACGTTCTGTGATATCAAACCTGTGAACAGTTATATTCAGTCTGAAATGACCCTGAGATAAAAAGATCTATTGGAAGATTTTTTAGTCGATTTCTCCATGCAGTGATCGAGGAAAACTGCCATGTCAATTATGGGCAACAAAGGAAAATACTTCAATAGAAATCGGGATTAAAAATAAAAATATCAGGTGGCTTGTCTGTTTGACTCATCGCAAATAATTGAACCTGCGATAAGTGAACGAGCCACTTGATCACTGAATGAATATGCATTCTGCAGTGAGGGCATTTCAATTGAAGCGTATCTTATAGGAGACACAACTACATCTATGCAACATGTCTTACTTATCTAATTACCTATCAGTACTGAACCAAGCCATGCATCGATGTTTTCTAATGCACATTGGGCTGAAAAACTTGCTCAATTACTATCACATGACGTTTAGGTGACACTGAAACAAATAAAAGTAATTTGGGGGTATTTCGATACCAATTAGCATAGACGTAGAAAATGGACGTGTAAAATTTCAGTCAGCTGAAGTTAATAGAGCTGCAGAGTAATTGGACACTAAAGGCAAAATGCGAAGCTGCGGCCTGAATAGTTCACTAGTTTTATTCATGAAGAGACGCCCCAGGTTCATCTACAAAGTATGTTTGATTGGTCATATTAAGGTGACCAGCTGTTTGCTTTGATGGGTATTTTGTTCAAAGAAAAACATCACACTGGAGTAATCGCATTCGCTGATGAACACGTGCAAACCATCTTGATTCATTGACATGGAACATTACTCCCCAAATGTACGAACTTGCAGCCAAAAATAATATCACACGTCCAGGGCTGACAAACTGGCATACGAGTAATTGGGTGTGCTAATGATTTGTTTTTTAAATTAATAAATCTGTTAGTTAATAAAATTTTCAAAATAAATGTTTATATTTACTAATTTACGCTTTTAGAATGTTTCTCCTTTAGGGACCGCAACCTTAAGGTTTGATATGAGTTTTGACCTACTGTATGTAGTAGGTAAAATAATAGCTACTATACTCGATTTCAATTTTTATAGAACGGCTCTAATTACACTTCCCATTTATAAATAATAGTTTAATATGTGACATTTTTTGAAATAGTCTTTTGGGTCGATATATGTGAATGGATATGCCTTTCTCAAGTAAATGTCAAATTTTAAAAGAAGTCGAGTGTTATATAACCATTTGTTTCTTATCAATCAATTGTTTTTAAACGTATTCATGAGATGTATTCGATTCTCTAAATTTTTATCAACAGGAAAATTTAAAAGATAAGAATTTAAAATTTCTTTGGAAAAAATATTGAAATTATTGAAGGCGACTAGAGCATGCAGTAAGGAAAATAGTCAAAGTATTGAGGATAATTTATGTGTTGGTGTAAATACACCTCTTTAATTTTAACTTTAAGCACAATAATAATTTTATTTTTCTTTATTTTTGCCTTGAATGAAAACTTTCTATGTTAAAATGTGAAGTTGTGATTTTAAAACAAAGATCTGTGATACATATTTACTCTAAGCTATGAATCATTTACCTCAGTAAGTTGGCATGAGTTGATAAAATAAAATATATGCCTTCAAAATAATACAAAAATCAATTTAAACATGAATGCGAATTACTAATCATTAACAAACTATCTTTTTTGAAGACACATTTTTTTAAATATAAATGTATGCATTTTAAAAACAGAGAACGGAAATAGAAGAGACTTTTTAATGAGTAAGTTAGTTCAATAAATAAAAACGTTAAAAACGTGAATATAGTTTTAATTGACAGTGATGAGAAGAAAGAGTGTAGATTACCTTCTGAAAATGTTGTCCATAGTCAACTACCGGATGTTTCAACTGAGTCATTAAGCTTCTGATGGGAAAATGTGTCTGAAATATCCCTGTAAAACAGATGGTTGTTTTTACAAAAATAATTTTCAATGTGTCTTTATAGTCCTGACTTCTAAATAAGAAATATAAAAAGACAGGGTAGACTATGTTTGCACAAGAAAGACAACCCACAATTAAAACTACCTTATATCTTATAAATATTTACCTTCCCTTTTCTTGAGGTTTGAATAGTTAAGGCGTTTCTCTATGATTCTATAAGTATCAGATAGTTGTTTTTTTTATGAATTGTTAGCATTATGTCTCACAAGATCTTGTTACTCACCGTCTGCTAATTATTTTTTACCCTGATACATTCCAAAGTACTGGCAAAACAGTAAATAAATTTAAATGTATCTGACATGTTTATGACTGCGTGTGTATTAACCGATGGAAATATTATCAGTACAGCGAAACCTTGATTTTCTGCAGCAACTTTGTCCTTATGTATAGGATAAACAGTATCATAAGGGAAGTAGTAATTTCTATAACTATAAGAAAGATTAGTGCTTTTGACCAAGTGGCAGTCCATAAATGACGTCATGTTATTTTACAAGTCAAACTTCGTCGAAAAAACTTAGACCCCCCTCCAATGACGTCACGAAACTTTGACACCCCCCTTCCCAAAGCCGTATTTTCTAAGGATGTACCGGATTCAAATTTGTGAAATCTGGTCGGAGCCGGATTTGGCCGGATTAATGAAGTGAAATCCGCCGGATCCGGAGCCCAATTTGTAAAAATGGCCGGATTCCTGATTTGCCGGAGCCACTATTTATATACATAGATAAGGGCTCTATAGGCTATCCGGATTGGATTTGGTCGGATTTATGAAGAGAAATCCTGCCGGAGACGTATTTGTCAATATGGCAGGATTCCGGATTAGCCGGAGCCAAAATCCGGTACACCCATTATGCCATAGTATTTTCTATTTGAAATCAGTATTTTGCAACTAACTTTTTTGTAATTTAAATATTTACAGTATTTAGTTAAGTCTGCACTCCTATATCGTAACACGTGTGAAGCCATTGCAAACTGCATTAAATAAATTGCAATCAATCAAATATTTAGGGGGAACTTTTATTTAAAGTTGCGTGTTTTTATGTGACGTCACATTTCTTACACTACCCCCTGTCACACATTGTCACAAATGCGTGATACTCACCCCCCCCCCTTTTTTTATTTTTCTCTAGGCGCGTGACGTCATTTTTGGACGGACCCCAAGACATATAGAAGTTGAACATTTTGTTAGAGTTTTATTGATTTTCAGATGAAAACCAAGTTGTTGTTTTATAACCACGGAGCGCACCCAATTTTTTTTTCAAAAAGGAATGCTAACTGCTAACCAACATAAACTTTCTTGTACGTTATCCAAAATAAACATTTAATTTAGGATAAACAAGTGTCAATTTTTAATGCTTAAATTATTTTAGTCAAGATTACATTACTGACTGTTTTAAATAAAAACTTGGAGGCCAATGAAAAAGATCTCGAATCTCTTGCCAGACTTAAAACACTGTACGACAAGCTACTGGAAACAAATGGAAAAGAAAAAATGTTATAAACGGAGATTCTATTGTCATTCCCATTTTATAATTATTCATGTTTTTTCTTCTTTTGGAGATCATATATTTTGTAAATATATTAGTTTAAACCGGTTCATTAGTTCCTGTAATTTAAATTTCAAATACTTCTTGATACATTCAGAAACTATTCATTTTATAGAAAAACCAACGTACGTGAATTTACATTAACTGAAAATGTTTTAGAGGCAAACATAGAAAAAACATACATATTAACAGTTAGAGAAACATGAGAAATATTAGAGACAATGTGATATTAAATGTTCTTTATCTGTTGCACTCCACAGAAAATCCTCAACTAGAAAAGTTCCAAATAATCACTGATGAGTTTATGAAGAGCCAGGACGAAGAGAATGGTGGGGATGGGAGGGGAAAAACAGCATAAAGTTTTTGTGACGAAGTGTGGCCCGGGGTGGGGGGGGTATAGTAACGTGACGTCATTTATGGACGGCCCCTTGATCAAAAGAAATACTCTTTCTTATAGTTATAGAAATGATTACCTCCCTTATGATACTGTTGATCCTACACATGAGGGTGACAGTCAAGCACTGCTGCAATAGGCTCTCCTCTGGGAAAGAATAAACTTCTTACAGAAAGCTTGTAGTCATGTCATGCTGGGCAGCACACAAGAAGGTAACAATATCTCTAGCCAAGTAGAACTCAATTTAACTGGGCTGTTCTCCTACTTCCATGAGGAAAACATTGAAAACAATGACGGTTGGTGAGAATTTTTATCAATATTGTACAATTTGTGCAGTTCCTGTGTCCTCTTTTGTTTCTGATTTTCAGCTAAATTATTTTTGTCCATAATATGGTATGTTATATATAACTTATAATGTAAATTTAATTTAAATACATATTTTTAACCACGTTTTATTAACCACATTTTATTAATTCGCTTTCGTTCCTGTGGATTTGTTTGTCTGTCCACAATTTTTAGAATCTGCCAACGTAAAATTAGACCACTTCTGATGGTCCTAGAGATCTCAAAATTTTACCACAGATAGATCGTGGATGACAATGCATTTTATCAAAATTTCAGATCGATCAAATCTACCATTATTAAATTAGTGAACTTTTTAGCTTATCTATATATAAGCATCTGTACCGTCTGCTTTTGTTGACATCCATGAGTTCACCCCGTGACCACATCACCATGTTTTTAAAACGTTGGGCGGGCGCTTATGAGGTGTTTGGTATAAAAAAAATAGGGGTAAAAAATATTTTTAAAAAACACGTTTTTGTAAGTGGATTAAAAAGAATAAAATAAATAAAGGTAAATAAATATTTTCAAAAACCATGTTTTTATAAGTGTAATAAAAAGAAGCAAATAATTTAAAACTAATAAGTTCAAGTACTTTCATATAATATGACTAATAACGTGGGGCAGGAGTGAGTTTGGTATAAAAATTAAAGATTTATAATTAAGAAGGCAAAAAAGGTATCTATAAGTGAGAGAATGAGTGAACTGCATATGGGGCCATCCATAAATGACGTCACGCAATTTTGACCAATTTTTCACCCCCTCCCCCCCCTCGTCAAGCGTAGATACGTCACAAAGCTTTGACCCCAAAAAAAAACACATAAAAAAACAAAAATAAAAAACAATTTAAAAAAAACAAACAAACAAGACAAAACAAAACCCACCTTATTTTCTATTTGAAAATGAGTAAGTTTCAAAACATTTTTGGTCATTTAATTATTTATTTAGTGTATGTTTACATTGTAATATCGTAATACGTGTGAATCTATGTAAAATGGCATCAAATAAATTGTAAGCCAGTGCTTCTCAAACTTTTTCATATTAGACGACAGGCAGGTATTTTTTTAATGCATTTCTCCAGGTACCGGTGCATTTTTTCCAGTTTTGACGTGATTTTCCTTATACTGGCGTGATAGCAAAATGAGCTCCTACGTAGCTTAAAGCCCTATAAGATTAAGTATGATTTGGGTGTGTTTTATATAATTTTTTTTTAATGTGTCTAGTTGCTAACGCATAGCAAGACAGCCAACGAACAATGCAGCGGTAATGTCAAAAACCATTTGATGTGATTAACCTTCGCGATTAAGCTCACTAATAATAATAATAATAATAATAATAAATTGATAATTTATATAGCGCTGTATCCCAGTAAGGAACTGACTATGTGACTATTGATATTACAAGGATCTTTTCATTGTTGATAAACCAAGAATATATAGATACAAGACGATACCTCAAATTGATTTCGATCTTATAGTGACAGTTGTCCTGCTATGTAAATGCACATCAAAAAAGTCTAAAATTACCACATTGATATCAAATCTCATGTTTTCTAAAAATTATTTGGTATGCGCTGGAAGAGAAATATGGCGAGTACTGTACGAACCCCAAATTTGTACAGGAAAGTATGGTGTCATCTTGTGCGTCGCAAAATACAGTAATACTGCAAATTGAAGACTGAAAAATACTATGAAATTAATAAAATATCCAATATTATCATAACTTTTTAGTCCGAAGCTCACGGGTTTTTTTGTTTTTGTTTTTGTTTTTCTTTTTTTTTAATGGACGAGGAGGCGTGTTTAAATTGTTGCATTCTCTTGTGGAATTTATGAACTAATGAATAAAAAATATTTTTAAAAAACACTTTTACAAAACACGTCTTATATTAGAAATGCACTAAAAAGTAGAAAATAAATTTAAAATTTGAAATATACAGTCAGAAGAGACCGGAACGTTAAATCGTATGTGAAATCGATTATCTCGCTGTTCGCCATGACTATAAGACTAGGGTGCTTGCTAGCATAGATATTGATAGATTAAGTTTAAATTGAGCACCCTAGTCTTATAGTCATGGCGAACAACGATATAATCCATTTCACCTACGATGTAACGTTCCTGTCTCATTTTAAACTTTTACATTTTCATAAATTTGGAACTAAAGGTCTCTTCTGACTGTAAATTTCAAATTTTAAATTTATTTTCTACTTTTTAGTGCATTTCTAATATAAGACTAGTTTTTAAAAAGTGTTTTTAAATCCCTTATATTAACTTCACCGCCGTCTCTGTCTTGGGCAGGCGGAAAAATAAAAGTAAAAAATGACCCACTTCCCGTAAAGCCATCGAGCTGAACTTTGGCACATGGACCCGTTTCACCTAACAATGCATCGTATCAAAATTTCAGATCGATCGAACGTACCGTAATTAAATTAATGCATATTTAGTTTATCTCTATATGAGGTATGTAATTCAATTTCACAGTTTGTTATTGTTTTTTTTCCACGTGACAGTTCAGTTCGCGCGTTGACACGATGTACCGGCGTGCTTTTGTTTACATTTTACGTGTCACGCTGAGCTCGGTCAAGCGATCGGTGACCAGACCTTTCCCCTCTCCCACCCCCACCCCCGGATTATAAAACAAAGGGGAGTTAAGACAGATTCAGTCTGTAAATGTTTGTCGCGTTTGAACATAATCAATACTTTTAGTTATGTCCGTGCGGATCCGCATACAGTAGTCACGACGCCGAACTGGAGGCGATTTGCAAGGGTTTGAAGGAAGTGCGCCGACGTCTAGCAAGAAGAAAGGTTTTCCCGACCGTCGTAGTTTTCACCGACTCACGGTTTTCGCTCGAGACCGTGGGTCGATCCTCTCTGGAGACGAAAACGGTCAGTGTCATTTTGGAAACAGTAGGTGAAATCCTAGCACGAGGCGGAAAAGTAGTCCTTCAGTACATCACTGAGCACAGTGGCGAGCCTCATTCAGACAGGGTCGATAAGTTGGCGAGAGAAGGTTCAGCTCAGCCCCAACCCGATCGCCCGATGACCCAGCTGGGGGTCAGATCGTGGCTTAAGGACCATTTCCGAGAGAAATGGCTACAGGGCTGAGCCTCTGGAAGCACGGCCAGAAAAGTATTCCAGTACATGCCGCGACCGAGCAAAAGCGATTCCTGGTGGAAAATTGGACGTAGCAATCAGACGCTCATAACTAGAATGAGAACTGAACATTGTCCCACACGAAGCTACTTGTACAAGTTTAACACTAGAAGGGAACTGGCCTGTCGGCTGTGTGGCCACCCGGAAGAGACGGTGGCACACGTACTCGAAGAGTGCCCCGAGCTGTGCGGGGGTTTGGAAGACGAGGTAACGGTACCTGCAGAGGGTTACCTCTACGGCGATGCCCGCTTGATGAGGCTCGCTTGCGATAAAATGAACCGGGTCTTAAGAGCCTAGCGGCTCGACCCAAAAGAGAATGTACATTCACGAGTTATGTCTCATATATAAGGGATTTATAGTAAAAAAAACTTTGTTTTTACGGGTTTGTTTTATTTATATATTTTTTATTTTCTACTTTTTACATTAAGTGCAAAGCTAGCTTACCTTTGATCAATTTAGAAGTATATATAAACCAAGAATGTCCTGGGATTAGTTCCGTTCTAAGCAATTCGAATATTTTGAGCGAACTGGTCCCAATTATCCGACCTATCCGAATTATCCGACCTATCCGAATTATCCGACACTCACTGTAAATCGAAAATAGTTCAACATTGTGTTATTCCGGTCACTAAGGCGGACTGCTGATGTTTAACTCTAGCAGACGTAAATCGAAATAAATAGATGTAAAACAAAGTTTTTGACTATAAATCCCTTATATATGAGACATAACTAAAAGTAGTGATTATGTTTAAACGCGACATTTACAGACTGAAACAGAATTATCTCCCCTGGTTTTAAAACCGGGCGCAGGGACGGTAGGGGGTGCGAACATCGACGGTCGGTGTCAACGCGTGAACTCAACTGGCCCATGAATGAATTATAAACAAATAGTGCAGGGGTTCCTAACCAGTGGTGCATGCACCCCCAAGGGGTGCATGAGCAGGTTCCAGGGGGTGCATGAACCATTCAGAGAAAAAAAAAGATAAAGAGGAAGAAAAAAAGAAGGGGGAAAAAAGAAAGAAAATCTGATAATCTGAAATGTAAACCATAAGCAAGGCATGCCAAGTTAAAGGGCACCCATATACAACCTTTTTTTTTCCCCTTTACTCGTTCGTGCATCGTTCTGCGCATGTCGAAAATTGACGGAAAAACTTTCGCAAAATGAACGGTTCGCTCAACGTGTTCCTCGGAATTTCGTGTTTTACGTCACAGTTTTCTAAAAATAATTTAATTTTGTCATTAAATACGTCAGATATATCTCTCCCAGCGACCCTCTAACTTTTATGAGCGGATGAAAACGTTGGGATTTTTTTCCTTCACTTTTATTGCTCTGTACGCTGCAAATGTCTTAAAAACGTTAATTGTAAGCCATTATTCGGCATTGAAACCTAAAATCTTGAGTTAAGCATCCAATTCCGGTCATTAAAAACATCAACTTTGTCAGTTAAAAATTTTCATGTGACTGGTACGACTTTCCGATTGTCATCACCCCCTCAAAATTGTTAATTAATTTTTAAAAAGAGAGAGATGGAACACAAAAGCCTCTGTGGAAAAATCCTATGCAATGACTACATGAAGCCTGTTAGACTACGAGAGCACTTGGAGAAAGTCCATCCATCCAATTCCAAAGGCAGTGTTGAGGTCTTCAAGCAGAAGAGAGCTCGCTTCTTGACCTCAGGTACCTTGCCCAAGCTTGGAATTTCTTTGTCACAGAAATTTGCACTGGAGGCATCATTCAAGGTTGCATATCTTATTGCAAAGAACAAGAAGCCCCACACCATTGGAGAACTTTGGTGAAGCCTTATGGTCTGGAGATGGTGGAACTGATGTGTGTTCATCAGCAGAGGAAGCAGGTTGAAAAAGTTCCTTTGTCCAATGACACAATTCATTCCACGATTAGTGACATGGCTGCAGACATTCTGGATCAAGTCTTGTGCGAGATGAGAAGCAGTCCTTTTCCATTTAGCATGCACTGATGTAGCACAATGCAGTCAGATTCTTGTGTTTCTGAGATATGTTATCTCAGTGGATTGCTGAAGGAGGAATTTCTCTTTTGTAAGCCACTCCTAGCTACTACCAAAGCTGCTGATGTGCTGCAGCTAGTCAGGGCATTCTTCATTGAAAACCAATTAAACTGGACTTCAAGAATTTCTTCAATTTGCACAGGTGGTACTCCTTCCATGCTCGGTAATAAGTCAGGATTTTCAGCACTGGTAAAAAACGAAGTTCCAGATATTGTCGCTACACACTGTATTCTTCATCGTCAGGCCCTGGCATGCAAAGCTCTACCTCCAACCTTGAAGTCAGTTCTCTCTACTGCAGTCCAAGTTGTAAATTTTATCCGCTCACATGCCTTGAACCACTGCCTCTTCCAGCTGTTCTGTCAGGAGGTGAGCTCTGAGAATGAATTTCTGCTCTACCACACTCAGGTGCGCTGGTTGTCCAGGGGACGGATACTTTCTCGATTAGTAGAACTGAGAGTGGAGCTTGCCATTTTCTTGCAAGAAAAAGAGAGTGACCTTGCTGACAAGTTTGACTGTCCAAATTTCATTCATTACTTGGCGTACCTGGCTGACATCTTCACCATCTTGACATCTTGAATGAGTTGAACACATCTCTCCAAGGACCTGCTGTGACTGAAATGGGTGCTACTGAGAGATTGCAAGCCTTTCTTAACAAAGTGCCACTATTCCAGCGACGACTAGAAAAGTCCAACTTGGCCAACTTTCCACTCTTGGATGAAGTTGTAATATCTGGTGCAGAAGGAAGACTGAGGGATCACTGCCAGACAACACCAAATGGAAAATTTCAGAGCACCTTTCAACATTGCAAAGGTCATTTGATGGGTATTTCTGTTAAGACATTACTAGGAAAGATCTTTGGATTCGCAATCCTTTTCTCTGTGACTTGGACAACAGTGATGACAGTGACCTTGCTAAAGATGACTTGATTGATTTGAGAACTAGAGAAGCACTGAGGAGTGCCTTCAGTTGTCCAAAACAATCCCCAAATTTAAATCGCTGATTGATCATAAGAAGCAGCAGATCTCTCAATAAATTCCCTGTTGCTTATGGTCAAAACTGTTGTGTTCATTAAAATAAACATAGTTTATTATGCATTTTCTGCAAGTTTCACGAGGGGTTGCATGAACTTTTTTGGGCATCTGAAGGGGTGCATGGACCCCAAAAGGTTAGGAACCACTGAAATTGTGGGATGGGATGCCCGATTAAACTTACAAAGCAAAAGTCCAACTTTTAACATAAGACTAGTAAAAATACATGGCTACCGCTATCGGGCGGTTTAACCGATGGGTCTGTTAACAGCGGTAAATTATCTCATTTGGGCTAAACAGGAAACTCTTGGCGTTTGACCAAAAAACCAATCGAACAATTATATCAAACTTAAAACGTTTATAATTGTATCAAATAGATTCAAAAAAAAATTATTAAAAATTAATATTCCGTGTCGTTTTGAGTTAAAATATCTATACATAATCCTATTCAGATCATTTTTAGACACTTGTCATGCTTGTAAAACTCACCAGTTGCATTTTCGTGCTATCGACGCTCCCCCAAATCCCCGATTCATGTTAGCAGGACCTCGAGTCTGTAACGCACACTGAAACTTTTATATTTTGGGGTTCGTCGACTACTGCCGTGAGAGAACCAAACGGAGCGGCGGTGACATCACAAATGCTTTGATGTCAACATCAAACGACGCAGGGTAACAATTTCATACATTCTCATGAGTTCTCAAACTTAAGGATTATAATTAGATTTAATTTTCATTTCTTGATAACTTACGCCGACCGGCGTCTGATGGCCTACCGACCGGTACTTTGAGAAGCAATGATTTTTTTAAAAAATAATTTTTTAAAATCAATAAATAAATTGTAAGTGACCAAATATTTCAGTGGAAGTTTTATTATAATTTACCCTTTTGATGTGACGTCACATTTCTTCAACCCCCTCCCTCCCCCTCGTCCCAAAAGTGAGACCCCCTCCCCCCCCTCTAGGTGCGTGACGTCATTTATGGACGGCCCCTGCGTAAAACCCAATAAGCGCCCGCCCAACGTTCTTAGTTATATCTCAACAGAGAATTTCAACTAATTAGTTTTAAATTATTTTCTTCTTTTTAGTACACTTATAAAAACGTGGTTTTTAGAAATCTTTTTTTTAACTCTATTTATACTGATGTTATAAGCCGAAACATGTACTTTTGTATATGTCCACTAATAAAGCTTTAATTTATTGTCTTAAATAACACATGTAACACAATCCGTTTGGGTGTCTTGTATTTTAAATTTAGAATTTAATTTTAATGCAAATTAAAGAGTGATTTTGTTTCAAGCCCTTAAACTTAAAGTCCCCTTTTCTATTTCTAATCAAAATTTTTCCAATACTACACTTTTGGAAGCCATATATATATCATATATTAACTTGTCTAAAATAAACTTTGTAATGTAATATAATTATTTCTGACATTTTTTCCAGATATTGTTTTGTTACCCATTACCCATACATAACAGTAACAGATCATATCAGTAAGAAAAAGTGTTGCCCTATCACTGGTTATTCTGCCACTGTTGTAAATATTGTCAAAATTTATGAAAAAGAGTTGTAGCATTTACTTTAACACCACATATATTTAAAATTCTAAAGAAAAAAACTACGATTTGGAAATGTTTACAAATTTAAATACACGTTTTTTTTAATAGCCTTTTTAGTATTATACTTTTGTATAGTGGAGACATATCTTTTACTTAAAGTTAAAGTGAGATGTTTTAGTTTAAAATCCAATTTTCTTTAGATTTTATAGTTTTTAATGGATTTTCTTGGTTTAGATATTGATACTAATACAAGAGGTAGTAATACTAATACTGAGTCCAATTCCAATAAAATACTAAATGAAGGAAAACTAATTCAGTCTTTATAAATTTGCCTTAAAACTATAGCCTTTTCCACCCTAATGTACAGGTGTTTGGTAGTGGTAGGATTAAAATGTTGATATTCAGAAATGTTTTTTAAAAAAAAAGGTTAGCTTTTATGTTAATATGCTGAGGAATGAAACTTGTCTTAATGATTACTGTTGATTTTTTTTCAGGCTTACCGGTACCCCTGTTCAATAACTTTCTTTTCCGCATAGAAAAGCTTGTCTTGATAAGCAGACTTGTTATAAACATTTAACAGGTACAGATTTAATAAAAGACAACACTTGTTCAACTTCAATGAAATAGATTATTTTTTATTAATCAAAAGCAACACTTTCATAAAGTAACAAATTAGAAGCTTTTTTTTTATTAACTTGTAAAAAAAAAGCATGAAATTAACAAATGAAAGTAAAATAGAAACTAATGTTCATTAAAATTTTAACAATTCATAATAAACTAACTTTTGGCTTCCAGATTGATTAAAAGTGCCAAGAGATTGCTTTAGTTTAATATTTATTCTTTAAAAAAACACAAAATTATTAGACTTCTTGAATAATATCTAAATTTACCATCAATAATAAATAATTTTTGTAAAATTCATGATTAACATTATCATTATCAGGTTAGAATTCTATTTATTACTTTCATCATTCATAATGATCTGAAATATTAATCAAAACAATGGAATAGATTTTAGTAACTATAAATGAGGAAAATGAACAATTTAGGTAGTGTTATAAAAAGTATAAAACTTTAGGCTTTAGGTGGGAGTTAATCTCAGTGTTGAAGACAGATATGACTGTCCTTTATCCATGGATACTGTATTGATAACATTTTGTTAAGTAGATTAGATCCACATGTTTTCTAAATATACATATTTGTTTATTTTTTAAAGAACATAGTTACATGACAATGACAGCTTTAATTTCAAACTGGTGATTTATTTACATTGTGCAAAGTATAGTAGTAGTACAGCTTGCAGTCACTTCTCATTTAAAATAAAAGAAACAGACAAAATTGGTCTTGAAATTATTCAAATTAAACATTTAAATGTTTAACATAAAATTATCCAACAGTTAAAATATGTTTTCCCCCCAAATAGATTAATTTGAATGGTTAAGAATCCTAAGTTTGATAATAGTAATGTTATCTTGTAAAATTAAATTCCATTAAAACAAATTGCTAATGGAAGGAAATTAAATAATTCATAAATTAATAATTGATGACTAGCAAAGAGCTTTTAAATGATAGAGCTCCTTATGAATGAAATACAACATTAAAAAAAGTATTGAAAATTAATTTCAATATATACTTTAAAAGTAGCCTGTTATGCTTGCATTTTCATATGCCTTTTGATCGCTGTATTTGGAATATTAAATTTTATGTTAAAAAAAGACAGAACTCAAAATTTTTTGTAAACACAGATTTCAGTTGTGCAGCATCAAAAAATATACATGATTAATTAAAAGGATGCAATTTCATCCAATTTGGAAAATATAACAGTAACAGTGAAATTGAAAATGAAAAAAACTTTGTTTAATAACATAACATTTTTTAAAAGTATTTTTTTTTAAATTCATCTATAACATGGTTTTTTTAATAACTCAAGCAAAATAACTGTCAAATTCCAATATCTCAATTTAGGGGTTAAACCTACCCTGTAATTTTATTTATTTTATTAAAATTAATTCACATTTAAAATTGTAACTTCAAAATTACTTATTGAATTGCTGTATAAATTAGCAGGAATGTTCTTTATACATGTATTGTGGCATTCTATGGTCTTTAAACATGTTCTATAAAAAAAAAGGAAATATTCAGAAACATGTTATCCCCCTACCCCAAAAAATTTTCATCAAAGGACATGGATATCTAAAAAAATTCAGGTAAATTTCATTTTTTACTCTATTTCAATCAATAGAGCAAACATTTCTAGTATGACTTGAGCTTTACATTACAAATTTGTAAGGTCCTAGGTCTATTTGTTCTTGAGATACATTTATAACATTTTCGCAACAATTAACACTAAAAATGATGACAAACATTATTTTTTAATAACTTAGATTTTAAAAGTATTTTTAAATTGATTTTAAACATGGTTTTTATTAACTGAAGCAACAAACAAAACGAAAAAATTTTTTAAAAAAAGGTCAAATTCCAATTTAGGGGTTTAGCTCCGTTAAGCTGCCCTTAAACTTATTTGTCAACTTCACATAGAACTTTGTGATAATTACAGAAATTGATAGAGAATTGAAATTAAATGTGTTTTAAAAATAAATAAAAAACAATTCCATTTATATTTATTAAATGAAAAGAAGCCATCAGCATCAGACCTAAAGGTGAAAGAGCTTTCCAGCCAAAAGACCTTAAGGTAAAAGAGCTTGTCAGCCAAAAAACCCTAAAGGTAAAAGAGCTTGTCGGCCAAAAGTCCAGAGAATTCTCTGTGCAGTGATTGACCTTGAAGAAAAGCCAACTTGTGAGCATATTGACAAGGTGCAGGAACTCTGATGGTACCCTATAATGTAAAATAAACAAAGTGAAATTAAATATTTTGTCTAGAAAAATTTACTATGCTAATTTCTCTTAACCCACAAACTGTTGTCAGTTGATATTTTTTACTGTACTGTGGGAAAAAATATGATCCAATAGTAACTTCCAATCCAATATTTAACCAAAATTATAGTCTTTTCTTTTATAAATATATCAATTCAGGGTCAAGCTGTTTAATTTAAGATTTATAGCACTGTAATGGTCAGAAGTCATTTTATAGCTAAGATGGATAATGATATGGCTTTGCCTTCAAGAAAACGTACAAGAACTAAAGAACTTTTTTAAAAAGCTTTTTAGGAGGATTGAAGTGATACCGATGATTTTTACATTCTCCATGACAATCTCAGTTTGGATTCTTCATCTAAATCTAGTGATTCTGAAGTATGCCTACTGTTAGACTTTGACAGGCCCAGGCATTGGGCAAGGTGCACAAGCAGATGCTGATGACTGGATTTTAGTCACAGATTTTTATATCGGCTTCAGAACTAATTAATTTTTTGGTTTGTTAACCCTATATCAGACAGACAAATATGGGGGGAAAAAGTTGGGTGTTGTGGAATGTTGGTCTCTGGAAAGAAAGCTTAACTATCATAATCAAATTTAAATTTCTTAATGAGTTAATGTCATGGCTTCTATTTATTGTTGGAAGAAAGTGTATGTTATCAGATTAACTGATTATCATGGAATCTCACTTCTCAGTATATTTCAGTTGCTATAACACACCTGGAGACCCTAGAATCGTGCATACTCAGAATATATTTATAAATATATTAAGTGGGACCCAATTAGCTTTACTTCTTAACTCACCCACTATCTTAAATCATCCACTATTCAAGTCAATGTTTTTAAGTGGAATTGTCAAATACTTTTTGTCTTGGCTTTCTCTTATCAGGTATATCAATGGCTACTGTGTGAAATGAGGTGCTTGGATGGTGGCTAAGTTGCATTTTATAGACAGGGAAAATCATGCGATGTTTCGAACTGGTACCAGTTCAAAATTTGGACGGGTACCCGTGTAGCTTTTTCAACAATATAGACAGCTCTAATTCTAAGTAACATTTATTTCCAATATCTAATGCAACAATTAAAAAGCAAAATTTAAGAAAATAAACTTAGTTCGGAGTATGAAATTTTAAGAACAATTTTACCTGCCAGTTGAAGTATAGATGAGTCATCTTGTATGTCAGACGTTGAATGTGGTCAGGCTGGAGACCAGAATTGTCATAAATGACATTGTAGTTGGTTGGGCTCACTGTTCCTTGCCTCACTGATTGGGACACCAAAAAGAAGTCATACCTTGAAAAAAAAATTATATTTTATGTACAAGTACAATCTTCATGTAAGACGTTAAACTTGTATAAAATGTATCACATCTATTCTAATAAGTAAGAGACAATGGCTTAACTGGCTGACTGATCAGAAATTCTCTGACCTCCATTCTCCATTGTTGAGAAATTTGGCATACTTATTCTAAAAATAGTTATATTAATGGACTTAAAACAATAAAATTGTACAAGATGCATGGCATTTTTTTTCCTATTGGGCTGGAACATAAAATTTCTATACTGGCTAAATAACAAGTTAGACCAAAAAACTGAATCACTTATTTTGAGAATATTGATAGATTGTATAAAACGTATGAAAACCTAACAAAATAAACTATCGTAAATTCTTAAACATATGTACATGTATAACCAAACATTTTATTACAAGTTAAGATTGGGTTGCAAATGAGAGTTTTTGTAATGAAACTTATGTTACATGCCTCAAAAATATGTTTGATAGCAATTTTATGTGCCTATCCTCCTCAAGAACTGCATATAGAAAAGAATTGTAAAAATTTGAATCTAGTGTGATCTGTAATTACCAATCAGGTTTCGTGATTGCTTGGTCCACTATAGTACCAGGGCTTGGATTTCCTTCAGATGCAAACAGTCGAGTATTTATCCGTTTCTTGACCACAATGAAGGAAAGGCCAGGTCTGACGAGATTTAACAGGTGAAGAATGTTAGGTAATGAATAACTTCATATAATTTTATGAAAAAGGGTAGGAGCAGAACTGGGTGTGTGTGTGTATGCATGTACACACTTAAATTTGTGTGAACTAGATTATTGCTGTGATCAGATAAACCTAAACTTTAATCTGTTCAGCTTCATCCTATACGATGTCCAAGAATATCTTTAAAAAATATCGCTTGCTATCCACTAGGTCAAGTCTTCCTCATCAAAAGCATTTACGCAACAGCATTATCTGTCATTTAATTTAACAGATGGAAATTATATAAATTTTTTATGCTTTGTCATCTCCTTTACATACACTACCATCTAAACCCTGAAAAACTATTTTTGACAACAACCTATATGTAACTAAGAAAAACTAGCATTGAAATTAACCTTGATATAACTAAAATACACAAATATTTACTACTCAGGATTTAATGAGCAGCAACTTAATGTACATGTATGTATATATTTGACTTCAGGGCAAAACTTTGAAATAAGTCCAATATATCCAGCAAGACATTGGTTTACCTTCATCTTGCAAAATGCAAACAGTCATGAAATATTTTGAATAGAAAGCAATAATTACTGATATTCTGGTCCTCCTGCATCTTTTATGGCAGTATGAAACTGTTCAAATTCTGCATTAAACACAGTTTTAAGCTGACCATCACCAACTCCATCCCTGTAGATAATGATCTTTCTTGGCAGGATTTTATTGACATCGTGATACTTCCTTAGTGCACCTAAATTATAATTTTTAAAAATTAGCTGTATAATACTTGTATACTTTGTATTTTATATTAAAAACAACTGTTTATGTACGGCAAGTATTTTTTGTGTTAGTTCCAAAAGTAAAGGCTAGAACCATTTTAAATTATCTAAATGACTTTTTATATTTTTTCAAATTGTCTTTAACTTGTCTCAATCATCACCACATTTTTGAGAATGTTATAAACATACATACATGCTAGGGGTCTACTGATATATCGACTGGCCGATATATCGGCACCGATATCTGGATATCGGCAATATCGGTATCGGTAGCATGTAAAGGTCCCGATATTGACGTCACCGATATTTCATAATAAGTGAAATTTTAACCAACACGCACAAAAAACACAACAAAAAAAATATTTAGATTTACAATATCTCGACAAATAAATATATCGACCCCGATACCGGTATTGAAATAGCCAAAAGAGCCTAGTATTAATATTTACAGCACGATACGGTGTGCCATGTGCTATGATATTGTTTAGGTATCGGCCGATTTTAGTATACTCGGAAATGCTGTGTAAATAGTGCCTATGCCAAGTATACCGTAATTGCTCTAATAAATGGATAACATGTAAACATTATGTTCACGTAATTTCTCTAATAGCAAAGATGCACGCAGAATCGCAGATGTCTAAAACATTTCGTTTCGTATGAAATAACAAAATGTACTGTGTGCAGACTTGTTGTCATTGGCAACCATTTATCCTTCAAACTCATTTTCACTCTATTACTATTACTTTGTTCTCATTGTTTCATTCATAAAAGGTGGCTGTGTGCAAAAGCCATTAAACTATTGGTTAGAATTAATAATTATGAGTCAAAGATGAATTTTTAAAAGGAGTTCCTAATCTTGCTTGTACATTTTTACAAAGGACGAGTCATATGTAGGTCATGATCTGGAACTTGTAAACAAATCAGAAACTTTGTTTCTGCAAAAACAAATATCGGTAATATCGGCAAAACTGCATATTGGTAGAGACCCCTAATAAAAAATATTAATAATTAGGAGTGATAAATTTAAGAATGACGTCATCAAATAAGACCACTGGTTTTTGTCCTTACAAATACTCATATCGGAAAAAAAGCATATCGGTAGTCCCCCAATATAAAAGAAACAATTACGAGTGATAAATTTAAGAATGACGTCATCAAATATGACCGCTGGTTTTTGTCCTAACAAATACTCATATCGGCAAAAAAATATCGGTAATATCGGCAAAAATGCATAGCGGTAGTCCCCTAATATAAAAGATAATTAGGAGTGATAAATTTAAGAATGACGTCATCAAATATGATCGCTGGTTTTTGTTCCAAAAAATACTCATATCGGTAAAAAAAATATCTGTAATATCTAGGCCTGTCAACGGGTACCCGGGATCCGGGTACCCGTTGCTGTGTGATTACCCGGGTAGTAAAATTCCACCCGGGTACCCGAGAAAATGTGGCTTCAATGTCTATATTCTATATTAACGGAGGCCAAATTTCGGCTCCCATGCGGCTTTTTTGTGTTTGCATTGTGGGTTGCGAAACAATTTATCAAATGAAATTTTTTGTTTTTTTAAATGAGCTGTGAAGTACTTCTATGGAGAAATATCAGACTCTGTCAGCGGGAAGTATCTGTCAATGTGAAATAAAATACGGTCCCAACAAATTGCAATGTATTTTAATACATCCTTTTTCTCTCAACGTGAAACAGAAATCGCAAAACACAAAAATGTTTTAGTTCTTTAAAAGAATCCTATAAATAAAACAAAAGTCCTCTGCCAAAAATAAGGATGGACTGCTTAGAGATGAAAGACGCTATGTTTGTTAAAAAAACTCTTGCTTTGACACTAACTTTTCTTTGAAATACGCCGATTGATACTAGTAGTCTAGCTAATGTTGCTTATCTACCCCTCTCTCCTCCCTTCACTCCTTGCATTCGCTAAAATACTTCTTGTCTTCAGTAACACGTGGTGACCTAGAAAAACTGATGTTATTAATGCGTACAAGGTTATCAGTATTTAAATTTAATAAATTAAATAGTTACTAACATAGGTGTAGGATGGGCAGACGTCACCGTGAGGATGGACTGCATAGAGAAGAAAGAGGCAGTGTTTTTTTCCTTTTCATAAAAGCACATTGGCTTTGACACTTACTTTGCTTTGAAATAGCCGACAGTGGTTCACCGATTGATACTATCTAATGTCGTTAACTCCCCCCAATCTCTCTTCACTCCTATAACCCAAAGCTTCTCAAACTTTTTAGTATGGCGGACCGGCAGGAATTGAATTTTTCCATTGCACCAGGAACTGGTACACTATTTTCCCAGGACTTACATGGTAGCGAAATGTATTTATTTCCTATTATTTCTTTCATTTATTAGCTTATTATCAAAAATAACAAATTCTATTGTGTTAGTATTATTGGTAGCAATTGGAGAATTTAAAATTATATTTCTCTCTCCTTTCTTGATAACTTCCGCGGACCACAATTTTGAGAAGCACCGCTATAACCCCCACCCCTCGCATTCGCGGTTGTTCCTTGTGTTCATTAACACGTGTTTGCCTAGCCCAAAAATTGATATACATACACCCTAAGTTGTCAGTTTTTAAAGTTAATAAGATGGGTAAGATGTCATGCCAAGTGAGTTGACAGTGACACGGCAAAATGCAACCATTGTAATGAAATTGTGTCTGTGAAGGGTGGCTACCCAGCGCGATAAAACGCCATCTGAACGCTATTCATAAAATTGATATTGATAAAAAAACCGCCGACCCACCCAATATCAAAAAATATATTGGTGTTAACATTAATAACAAAAGCAGAAACACTGACCAAAGCACGATCACTTGAGATTTACCGCAGTATTGCATCCGTCATCGCCCTTAGCATTGACCACCGACGCCAAGTGGATATTAACATTAAAGGTATGAGTAGTATGACGCTGAACGTTACGTCATTGCTGTTGTCATTTTGTTTGCATGTTCAGTTTACTGTAGTTTTAGTTTATGATTATGACGAAAGCATTTACTGCAGGAATTGAATAAAAGTTTTTAGTGCATTATAGTTAATTGTAGTGCATTAGTAATAGTGTTACTGGAAGCAAGCCGTTGGCTACTACTACTGTGTGAAATGAGGTGCATGGAGGGTGGCTAGGTTGCACTGTATAGCGGTCATGACGGGGAAAATTATGCGACGTTTAGAACGGGTTACCCGGGTACCCGTTCGAAATTTTCACGGGTACCCGGGAAGCTTTTTTCAACAAATTGACACCCCTAGTAATATTGGTATCGGCAAAAATGCATATCGGTAGATCCCTAATACATGCATACAAACATTTTTCATGAAAACTAGCTAGTGAAGACTATTTCAAAAAGAATCCATTAGCAATTTGAATCGTGTAATGATTAATGGTACCTATGATAAATAACCAAAAAGTTCAAGTTTTGGCATTAGTATGATATTACAGTGGGGTCCGCTTAAGTCTACGGCCTCGGGGTATGAAAAATGGCACCAAGATAACCGATCACCGAGTTAAACAAAAACCAATATGGCGGCAAAATATTAACATGCGCTTGAAATTTCTTCATAATTATATACATGATGTGCGTTAATTAGTGATGGGACGATTAATCGGAAACGTATCGGAATATCGGGACCCTATTTCTTCACTCTGTCCTAAGGTTAAGACCGTTAGTTTTTAAGGACAGTTTAAGTTTGAAAATAACCGTTTATTGCATTAGCGCAGTTTTTTTTCCTTAGTACATAACTACATGTATAAGGAATTCATCTAGTCCTGCCCGACACACCTCGTGCGCGCCCGCGTGCAGGGTCCGCTGGTGACTTTCCTTACAAGCTACACAAATACAAAACCCACCCCGTCCGTCCCCTCAGCTTATAATGGACTTGAAATTCCTTCAGTTTTTAAATCTTGAGTGCTAATCAGACAAACCAACAACAATGGTGTGGGAGATTGAGAGTGGGGGTGGGTAAACTGTCTGTACTCTGTTATATATTTTAAAATCTGGGGAGCCTTGTTTACAGTAGTAAGCACACTATGATTTTTCCTCCCATCACTAGCGTTAATAAATGAGAATGTACATGTACATGATTTTCGAGGTTTTTTTTTACACAAAGCCGTTGCCGTTATTTGTTTATCATGACCTATATATGACTCATAACAAAGCGAACTCTTCTCTATAAAAGTGTACAAAAATAAATTAGGAACTCCTTTTGAACTTTCAACTTTGATACATTTTAATTAATTCTAACCAATAGTTAAATGGCTTTTACACAGCCACTTCTTATGAATGAAACAATGAGAACAAAGCAGTAATAATAGAGTCAAAATGAGGTTGAATGATGAATGGTTGCCAATGACAACAAGTCTGCACACGGTACATTTTGTTATTCCATACGAAA
The DNA here is from genome assembly GCA_944989445.1 of Ampullaceana balthica. Classification (NCBI taxonomy): domain Eukaryota; kingdom Metazoa; phylum Mollusca; class Gastropoda; family Lymnaeidae; genus Ampullaceana; species Ampullaceana balthica. The sequence continues at coordinate 199,984 of CALYLW010000697.1, read as the reverse complement.
CTAAATGTTTTAGACATGCGATTCTGCGTGTATCTTTGCTATTGGAGCAATTACCTAATACTCTGCATCACTTACGCGTCCGATTGCCGAGTATCTCCGAGTATATGAAAATCGGCCAATGTCGAGTAGCCGAACCAATCGGTTCAGCCCTATCGATAAACATTTTCAAAAGCTGGCGATTTAAGTTAGTAACAGCGCTGCGAGCAAGCGGGCTGTGACGTCACCAGCGAGGCAGAAATTTTATGCCTTCACTTGGTTATAAAAAAATCACATCTAACATTTTCAAAAGCCGATGATTTATCATGGGGACCAGATAACCAACACTAAGTGGCAAATTTGGCACTCTTGTGCTCCAAATATTAGGGGTCGGCGACTTTAAAAAATCGAATTAACCGCTGAAAAAATGCAAAGACAAAGAGAGAAGTTGGCGGTTCCAAAAAACAGCGTCGACTTAATAGAGCTGGCGAGACTGTATATCGACAAATTTATACCATTTTTACAAAAGATTATAATAGGCACTGTTATACATTTTTTAAAAAAAACTGCTTGCATTGGATTTAAACAGACTATTTTAAATTAGAAGGCAAGGACTAACTCATTCAACCAACAAAAAATTTGCTTTAATGTAGCTCTAAAATTCCTGCCAGATGCATATACAGGTAGGTGTGATGAAACTGACAATATAAACTCATGAATGAAAACTTAAAGAGAGATGACAGAAAGGAGAGATGACACGTTTTCATTTTTTTTCTTAAATTATGTGCCCTGATAGTGAGCTCCTATTGTATTCAAAGGTTAAGAGGTTTGAATCAGATAAGGTCCTTGTCATTGATGTGTTCATGAGCTCTTGATCAAGATCTCATGAGTTAAAATGAAAGGAAGCGAATTAAAAAATAAAATACAGTACTTGTCAGGAGTGGGTGAAGTTGTCTCATCAATTCATCCTTAGTTGGATGATATTCTGTCTTACTGAAGTAGCGGGTACATTCCTTGTTTAGTGAGGCAACTAGAGCTCCCACAGATTGGTTTTTTTGAGCAGAATCATGGTAGGTGTCAATCCCGACAACCATCAATCCTTGCACCTGAATTGAAAATTTCATTAAACTAACCTTAAAGAAGATTATCAAAAACAAGAATGCATAAACATTTGATAAGAGACATTTTCTATGGAAATATATATATACCACATCAATTGTTTTTTTTCCCCCTTCTCTTTGAGAAAAAGAAGCAAGTAATAGAACAAAATTACTATTGTATTTAAAAAGTTTGTCGAGAGATTTTTCAATTTGATAATGAATTTAAAAAATTTGAGATATCTATTCCCCAAGGCAACAGTTTATCACCTGACTTTTGTCTTTCTTCCATCCTAATTATTGCATCCACTTCTAATACTCACAGGTATTTCTGCACCCCAAACTTCACCACCCATTTTACAATTCATTTGAATTGCTATCTTTGTTGCTACACTCATCAGACTATTCTTCTTTTCAAGGGTCCTGGACAAAATAACTTGACTTGGCACTGAAGTAGAAGGTTATCCAAACATGCTACATTAAAAGTATAAATGTTCAGGCAAATATCTTTAGTCTTTACAATTTTAAGCTGACATTTAAAGTTCTGTTTTTTTTAAAAATAGCATCAATAATAAAATATAACATACTAAAACTATTTATTTAAAAAGTACTCCAGAATAAAATTAAAAGTAGATATTTTTTATTTGTATAAATAATAGCGATTCCACTATTACTATTGTACAGGCTGTAGTGCTTCAATTTGTAGACCTATGCAAAAGTTTTGGTCCTCAAAGTGAAATAAATTTACCTTATAAGCTGTGTGGCCATTCACAGCTTTGTCATACATGCCCATTCAAGATTTTTTAATTTCCACACAAGTAATTTTGATAAGTATTAAACAAAAATTCCACACAGAAAATCACAAAGACTTTGTTCTACACAATCAGGGGTGTAGTATTGATGATTAATTCATCAGTAAAGAGTGATATAGAAGACTAGATTACATTTTGAGTGATATCTTTTAGTTTATTAAAAATACCATGTCAATGAAGATTAATAAATACACAACCACATGGCTAACCCTCCCTATTTGCTGACATCTGTGAAAAAAATTACACTTATGGCTGAGTTAATTCTAAAGAACATATGAAGAGCTCAAGGGAAGAAACGGCTATGTCACATTTTTGTGCTTTTGAGATATTCAAGTTTAAAAGTTCAAAATTACAGAGATTTCTTAGAAATTAACTAAATAGATTTGAATTTTTAATAGGGTCAGGGACATAGTTTATAGTTTTTTCATAAAACCTAATTCAGAGCATTCAATTTTTGATCCCCTATCAGATACAAAGGTTAACTACAAAATTTCAAAAATGTCACATAGCCGTTTCTTCCCTTGTGGTCTTCATATAGTAAAGGGTGCTACTTTTATCAAGAGTGTAAATCAAAGTTTAGGCTCTATTCCAATAAAACAGAGTTCCTTAAAAATTTGTATGCATATGATAACGCAAGACATAATTGTTTACATCTGATGGCACATTGGTTATGCTAGAAAAGAACTATGGAGATTCACTAGTTCTTTGCTAATTAACGGATTCACCTGGGGAATTTCTTACCTGGGTTGTCTATACAACAGCATTTTTTAATTGCATCATATCTGTCCTTTTTGGCATTAGATACTATGCAAACCACCATCTTAACCTGAGGGGAAAGATTCCTCCTAATGGCCTGTAGGTACGAGTCATTTCGATCATCAGAAATCTCTAGTCTGTTAAAACGACAATATGAACCATTTGTATTAGTTTTTTAAATTGAACTTTCAAATTATTTTTTTAAAAACATAAATATGTATTTTTGGTGAGGGATTTAAATCAATTTTGTTTTTTATTATAACTATTAAACCAATTTTTTAAAATTTGTGCAAGGGATTAGCCTATAAATCATAAATGAAAATAAAATCTTTGAAAAATGACATTTTGCTTGTGATATACCTTCTTTTAAGGTAAATTAGAAAATAGGTGATTTCTTTTTCTTCAAATTTATGTCTATGATATGGGGAATGCTTGCACTAGAGAAAAAAAGTCAAATTAATTAAAATACATACACAATGGGATCATCAACTTTCATTCTCATTTGTTTACTGACATTAGTCAGGCAGTTGACAAAGTCATGTGAGGATCTAGCCGTTTGCGTGGGATGAATGATCATCCACATATCCATTGCAACTGGATTCAAAAGGCTAATATTTCGCATGCTTCGACTCCAATCGGCTTCTCTGATATCATATGAGATAGTTGTAATGTCTCCCTAAATAAATTGTTTTTAAAAAAAAGAAAGAAAGTTAGATGCTACTAATGAATTATGTATTAATCTTAGGTTTTATGATTTTTTTCACATACAGAAAATCCATCAGTATACAGTGGAATCTGTCTGCTTTATATGTATATGTCTGCTTTGGTATCAGTCCAACTTGGTATAAATCCAAGTTAAGTGGGCCCGACTGTATATCGACAAATTCATACCATTTTTACAAAAGATTATAATAGGCACTGTTATACATTTTTTAAAAAACTGTTTGCATTGGATTTAAACAGACTATTTTAAATTAGAAGGCAAGGACTAACTCATTCAACCAACAAAAAATTTGCTTTAATGTAGCTTGAAACATTTTGCTTGGTATACAACCTTTGGTTGTGTAAAACTGACACATCGAAAAGAAAAATAAAAAATAAATAAATTTTAAAAATTTTATTTAAAAAAACGCACGTGTAATTTGGATGACAACACGTCATATTCCACCTCTCATGTGTTAAGTACTTAAGTTTCTACAATAAAGTGAACAATTTGTGCAATAACTGGTAAATATTAAGTAAATTCACTAAATATGAGTACTAAAAAGATAATGAGGAGCCAAGAAAAAAAAATGACCAGACAATGTCACATTTTCAAAACATCCTGAAAAGAAGGCAAAAGCAAAGTTCTTTAGACAGATTTTAAGTAAAAGTCAAACCTGGAAAGCCTCATCATGGTCAACCAGGGAAAAGAGGCAGAAAATAGAACAGAATTTCATGTTCCTAAAGTTTCATTTGAAGCCGACTTTCTTCCCAAACATTAACATCTCCTTCTTAACACCATGTTAGCAAGCACTTGACTCGTCTCACCAAGTTAAAGTAAGGCTAAATTTTTATTTATGGCCTTTAAGTTCTTATTTATGTCTTTTAGTATTAAGAAATGTTTATTATTTTTACAACTATGTCAATAAATGTATAATATTTTACTAATATGCTTTTGTCCCTGGGAACGGATTTATCATTTTTCTTTAATTTCTTATGTTAAAAATATGCTTGGTATACGTCCTGTTTGGTAAAAGTCCAAGTGTCTGGAACGGATTAATGACGTAAAGCGAGGTTCCACTGTATTTATGAAGGATGAAAAAGCAGCATTAAAAATTTTATAATGCATTTCAAGTTATCTTGGTTTCAAATAAAACAAATACAAATCTATTTGATAGGGCATTTTGCCAGTGGAAATCTGAATAGATTTTTCATTTTAAATTCAGAAAACAATACTTCGGTTTGTAATAGTAAAAAATATCTAATCTAAATAAGAAAAAGAACTTTATATTCATAATAAAGAATTTAATCGAAGAATTTCACAAAAATATTTTCATTAAAATAAATTTTAAAATTTACACAATAAAAAAAAACGTAAAAAACAAAGTTTTTGACTATGAATCCTTTATATACGAGACGTAAATAAAAGAATTTTCATTATAATATGCATCGCACGACAATCCGAAAATTCAAAATTTTAGTTATGTCTCAAATATAAAAAGGATTAATAGCAAAAAAAATTACTACAGTCTGTCTGCCTGCTAAATTTCAGCTAGATTTGATCACAGGAAAAGGGTTATAAAAACATGTTTAATATAGTGCGCACCGCGACACAGGCTAGCAATTACTAGCATTTATATTTACAGATCTGGAATATATTTTTAAAAAGTATCCTCAATATAATACCCACCGCGTGACAGGAAAGTATTAAAAAGGTTGTTCAATTTAATACGCACCGCGACACTAGCACAAAAATTAACATGCTACATGATAGAGATACATGGAGATAATCTAAAAATGCATGATTTTAATTAAAGTACATTCGATCGATCTGAAATTTTGATAGATAATTTTAGCTCGCTAGCATACGGGGAAGTGGGTTAAAAATGTATCAAAAAATTTTTTCGCCAAGGACACAAGCAGACGCCACGAGTTAATATAAAGGATTTAAAAATGGAAACTAGAATTATTTTTATTCAACTAAGACTTACTCTTTGATTTTTCAATAAGAGTTTCTCTGCAGGCAACTGTCTACCATCTATCTCCAACATTGTATTATTGATTTTTATGCGCCAAGGTTCAAGAACTTCTGTTACTTTTTCAGAACTGAAAAAATGTGTCATAACTAAATAAAACTTTTTGAAGTTGTAAGGTGAGGGATATCTAAAAAAGAAATCTGATAATAAAACTAGAGAATGTATTTTTTATGCTACATACATAAATTACAAAGCTGAGATTTTTTATATTGCTCATGTCTAATTCATGGAGTATAAATTAGCTAATTTCTGAAATGATAAAAAAATAATATTTTTACTGAATTTTAAGATTACCGTCATCATGATGCCCATGAATGCATCATTTCTGTATTTTTTGAGACATTGATTTTTTAAAGGTATAGAGTGACAAACGTTCTAAAGAACTAAACCAGAGCAAGTTGATAATGTAGATCAAAGGTGGACAAACCGCAGCTTGCAAGCCACATTCTGAGCTGAGTTCATATCGGCTCGCAAACAATTTATTAATAATTGGTTACAAAGATTACAGAAAGATAGATATCAAGCCAGGGTAATGACTTGCTCCAACTATAATTCTTTTTTTTTGCTTTTCTAATAATTCCATTAATGATAGTATTGGTATATTTAATCAAAGATAGTTTCCAGCTGCTCATGAACATTGTTATGTAACGTTTTGCTGCTGAAATGGAGATGTTATAAATACAATATCAGGGTTTGGTGATGATACACAGGTCACAATCTGCGATGGATTTCTAAAAGCTCGTGCCTAATGTATAATCTCAATTTAAGCAAGCTAGTTGCTGACTTAAATCCATTTTAGATACAACCCATACTACTGTAAATCTGTAATCTACAATGAATCTTTATGCAGTTTGTTTTTAAAAATGCAAGTAATACATTTAAATATTTAATTGTGTAAATGTAAAGCACATTTCTTAAATATACAATTATGGTTAAAATATTTTAAAAGTTAAAATCACTTATTAATTTGAATAAAAATTATTTTTAATAATTAAATCAAAAGAGGAATTTTTTTAATGCTACTAGGGTGGTGGCCCAGAGAAAAATATAAATTTTCTAAATGCATTAAATCTATCATGGAATTTTAATTTCCTTGCATGTCATTGAATATTTTCCCTTTGGAGCAAAGGGGGTCATGGAGATTTTATGTCAGAAATTTAGGTCTGAATACTTTTAAGCTAGTTCACGTAATTTAAAAATGTTCCAAATGGAAAAGATGAGAAAAAAATAATATTAATTAAGGTTGTTAAGACCGCTCATTTTTGAGGACCGGTTAACTGTTCAAAAAAAAAGACCGGTTAACAGCTGGTCCATATTTTACTATGTTTTGTAAACCAATAAGAGAATGGATCAAATTTTCATCTCGCGTCATCTCATTTGACATCAAAGCGCCAGTGATGTACTGACGCTAGAGTTCAGCGAAGCCATCAAAACAGCGAATTCAAAACAAAAAACTTTGACCGAAAAAAGAAGTAAACAGTAATGATATTCAATTTTTAATTTTTATGTAATAAAAGTATTAAAACTGCATATTATTAAATGTTGACAAGTCAGTTCACTTTTGAGGATCAGTTAACTGTTAATTTACCTTAATTTTTTTAGGACCAAATAGAGAATTCTTCAAATTTTTGCCTCATGGCATCCGATGGTGACAAAAGGTCACGTGACGTCTACGCCCGCTTTCGTTAAGCTACCATGCGCTGTACCCCTTTTCCAACTCGCATAAATTTATTTTTTTTAATCATAAAATGTTATACGAATGGTAATTTTAAGTCTAATGCCTTTGACGTGCAAGTACTTAGATGGAAACTTGATATAAAATCGAACTTGACCTCTTGTAATATAAATAGTAACACTCTGGGCCTTCAGTTATTCACATTTTGAAATTAGCGCCGCGCTGTGTTACTTCTGGTACTATTCCGAAACAGTGATGAGGTGTATTTTTATATTATTTATAGTCCAGAATATTAAGAAAATGCTTTGATGTCACAGTCGCTTGCTTATTGGCTCTGAGATCCTACTGTAACACAACAAAAAATTAACTCAGGGTAATAAGCTAATACCGACTAAATGAAGTTACGATTAACCGGTCCTGATGAAACAGGACCGGTCCTGATGAAACAGGACCGGTCCTGACCTGAGGACCCGTTAATAGTTAAAAAAACGACCTTACTTAGGTTGTCAGAAACATAAGGGATTGGGAAACGGATTTCTGCAATGCTTTCAAAAGACTTGTACATCACAAGAAAGACCCATATAATCTGTAGAATTATCAACAATTTACCAGTTTATTCTATCCAGAAGACTTTGAATTTGCTTGATTCTGGCCGGAGGGCCAAGGCGTGTATGTTCAGCTAGATCTTTCATAGCTCTATAATCTGACCTGAGTTTGTCTCCTAAACCTAGTTTTTTAAAAGAAAACAAAAACATTTAACTTTACTTGATAAATGTTCAGTTGAGGATTAGTTCATATTATTTTTAATTTACATGTATACATATCTTAATAACTTTAACTTCCTTACCTGTAAGAACACAAAGCTCAGGAACTATTTTAACCATCTGTCTTTCACCTCTTCTCAAATCCTTTTCAGTTGGTCTGCTAATTAACAATGGCTGGTTTGGATCTTTTATTTCTAAATTCCAGGTCTACCAAAAACAATAAGAATGATAAATTATAAGCAGCAGCTTTATTTGGTTTCTTGTCATTATCCAGTGAAAGTCTAAGGCCTGACAATAATAATTTTGAACATAAAAGATTAAGACAAGCTGTTTTTAAGCAGTGGGAAAAAAAAGATAAAGTGTTTTAATTTGAGGATATCAGATTCATTGAGCATGCTAGTCTGGTATGGTATGGTTAGTATAGCTATAGACAAAAGCATTCATTCATTGATTATTGTAAAATATTTTTTCAGCCTTTTATATCAGCTTTCATGAAATTTGCTATTGAGCAATCTGAAACACTAACAGATACTCACTTTGGAATAATACTCTACATAGCTGATGACTTCACCATTTTTTTCAAATTTGTCAGAAGCAGATGCCTTAAAATCAATGTCATCTATTCTGTAAGTTTTGTTGTTGTATCTGTAAAGATACAAAGTTGTTTTTGAAACCCACCAGACCGCTCTCCCAGTTTTTTCAGTAATTTTTAAATTTACCACTAGACCGCTGTACCTGTTTTTTGGTACTTCCTTATATCCTAGAGAAAATGAGCCAGAAGCTAAAAATAACCAACTAATCGTAGTCTAACCTAAATATAAGCCATTGCAAAAGGCTGCCCCCATGTTGAGTGTGTTTAAGTTAAAAATATTTAAAATTCAATGTTAAACAAGTGACCGACTAGACAAGGGGTGGCAAGGCCTGTAGTAACTGAGAGCCATTTGAAAAATTTAAAAAAATTTTGAGAGCCGCAATGAAGCACTATGGGTTACAACCCAACCAGCAATGAAAAATTCTTATTCTAATTTATTGAAGAATTATTTTAGTTTGAATTTAATGATTTCAACTTTTCAATTGTTGTAACACTATATGCGTTACAGTTACACAAAAATTAACAAATATTTAAGTATGTTTAAAAAATATAAATAGTCGAAACCGGTTAAGTCGACGGCGTTGGGGTATGAAAAATGGCATCGAGATAACCGATGATCGAGTTAAAACGAAAACCAATATGGCGGCAAAATATTAACATGTGCTTGAAATTTCTTTATATACGTGTTGTGCGTTAATTAGTGATGGGACGATTAATCAGAATCGTATCGGAATATACGAAATATCAATATAATGTTAAATTATGTGATATAGTATGTGAAATGGAACGTCCTTGCCAGTATGATTTATGCAAATGAATTAGTGACTCGGCTCTGACTGAGGCTCTAGTTCTAGTTCATTTGCTCGTTCGTCCTTGAACGTTATTATTTCATGCTATTTACTACTAATACTAATGATGTAATTATAATTAAAGTCATAATCTTAGTAATAAATACCAAGGCATTTATTTGTATAAGGACCAAGGAAAACAATCAATATTCAAATAAATATATTTGTTAATAATTGACTACTATTTCGCTAGGACTAGTGTTTACCGTAGTTACGACTATCGAACGACCGCTTACACTCATCTTTAATAATGTTTTTAAGTTTTAAGTCTTCGGAATTTAAATAATTTATTCAGCTGCAAAACTAAGTGTAAAGAAATATTTTTTGCAAAACAATTGCACCTAGAATATCGTTTTTAGTGAGATCAGAGTATCAAAATACACTGTTGCAATCAATCTTTCAGAAATGTTTTACCTGAATCTAAAAATAGCCCAATGACCTATGAGTTATGACGTTTTCCGGTCTTAGAAATGACAAAGTCTATATGACTCATGACAAAGCGAACTCTTCTCTATAAAAACGTACACAAATAAATTAGGAACTCCTTTTGAACTTTCAACTTTGACAAATTTTAATTAATTCTAACCAATAGTTAAATGGCTTTTGCACACGACCACTTCTTATGAATGAAACAATGAGAACAAAGCAGTAGTAATTGAGTTAAAATGAGGTTGAAGGATGAATGGTTGCCAATGACAAGTCTCCACATGGTACATTTTGTTATTCCATACGATCCCCTCAGCTTACAATGGACTTAGAGTGGGTAAACTGTCTGTTTTTTTGTCGTTAATTGTTTGATGAAGCTATCGGCATGCTATAAAAATGTACATACATGTTTGCTAACAGCAAAAGGTTATGTGCAACAACTAACAGCAGAAATTTAAAAATTTTAAATAAAAACCAATGTCGATTATCGATACAAAAACAATGCAAACACAAACTTCGCGAGTCATTTCACTCTGACACAGCTCTGAAAAGTATCTGAACGAAAAGCGGGCTGTGACGTCACCAACACACCTTGCAAGGCTGAAATATGAAGCTTGGCCTTGTTGGTTATAAAATAACTAAGAATTTCAAAAGCTGGTGATTGGCATAGTATCAGAAGCAACACAGGCCTGAACGCAAGCGGGCTGTGACGTCACCAGCACTCCATGCAAGGCTGAAATATGACGCTTGGCCTTGTTGGTTATAAAATAGCTAAGAATTTCAAAAGCTGGTGATTGCCATAGTACCAGAAGCAACACAGCGCTGAGAGCTAAAAGCAAGCGGGCTGTGACGTCACCAGCAGACCCTGGTAAGGCAGAAAATTGGTCCCTTCCCTTAGTTATAAAAAAATCATAGCTAACATTTTCAAAAGCTGGCGATTGGTCATGGGGATCGAGATAACCAACGTTAAATGGCAAATTTGACCCTTTTTTTGTGCTCGTGTTATGAGGTTTCGGCGACTTATAAAAATCGAATTAAGCGACAAGAAAATGCTAAGACAAAGAGAGAATTTGGCGGTTCAAATAAAAAATGTCGACATAATGGGGTGGGCGAGTTAAGTGGGTTCGACTGTAGAAACACTCCTTATAGAATCATAATTATAGTCAACATTAATTGTTATGATTCTGCTGAGACGTATTTGAACTCGTAAGTTTCTTTATATATGTTGGTAGTAGTTGTGGTGCTAAGCTCTATCAGAATAAGGTTCTTTAGCACGAGCAATATCCTAGCGTTGGCACAACTTGCCTCAGTTGAAGGGGCACCTTTTTTGCTGAAAGTTACTGAAAGCAGAAAGTAATATCTGCTGCTGACACATTCCAGACCTTAACTCAGCAAGCAAGATTTTTCTTTCTTTAGATCTAGCCCAAATTATTTTCAAACATTTATTTCGATAATGATTTTAAAAATATACTTTCATTAATATTTGATATTATATATTTCGAACAATATTTTTTAATTTTATAAATTGTTAGCGAGCCGCAACATGAACACAGAAGAGCCGCATGCGGCTCGCGAGCCACCGTTTGCTAGGGGTCTACCGATATATCGGTACCGATATCTGGATATCGGTATCGGTAGCATGTAAAGGTCCCGATATTGACGTCACCGATATTTCATAATAAGTGACATTTTGACCCCCCAAAAAACGGAAACAAAAAAACTATCATTTAGTTTTACAATATCTCGACAAATTAATATATCGACCCCGATACCGGTATTGAAATAGTCAAAAGAGTCCTAGTATTAATATGTGCAGCCACGATACAGTGTGCCATGTGCTTTGATATTGTTTAGGTATCGGCCGATTTTCGTATACTCGGAAATACTGTGTAAATAGTGCCGATGCCAAGTATACCGTAATTACTCTAATAAATGTATAACATGTAAACATTATGTTCACGTAATTGCTCTAATAGCAAAGATGCACGCAGAATCGCAGATGTCTAAAACATTTCGTTTCGTATGGAATAAAAAAATGTACCGTATGAAGACTTGTTGTCATTGGCAACCATTCAACCTCCAGCCTCATTTTCAGTCTAACACTATTGTACTTTGTTCTCATTGTTTCATTCATAAAAGGTGGCCGTGTGCAAAAGCCATTAAACTATTGGTTAGAATTAATAATTATGAGTCAAGGTTGTAGTTTCAAAACGAGTACCTAATATGCTTGTACATTTTTATAAAGGACGGTTCGTTTTGTTGAGTCCCATGTAGGTCATGATCTGGAACTTGTAAACACATCGGAAACTTCGTTTCGGGAAAAAAAATCGGTAATTTCGGCTAAACTGGATATCGGTAGACCCCTTAATTATAAGATATAAATAATTACGAGTGATAAATTTAAGAATGACGTCATCAAATATGACCGCTGTTATTTTTGTCCTAACAAATACTCATATCGGCACTCATATCGCAAAAAAATATCGGTAATATCGGCAAAAATGCTTATCGGTAGACCCCTAATATAAAATACAAATAATTAGGAGTGATAAATTTAAGAATGATCTCATCAAATAAGACCGCTGGTTTTTGTCCTAACAAATTATACCCTATTGGCACTCATATCGGCAAAAAAATATCGGTAATATTGGCAAAAATGCATGTCGGTAGTCCCCTAATATAAAAGATAAATAATTACGAGTGATAAATTTAAGAATGACGTCATCAAATATGACCGCTGGTTTTTGTCCTAACAAATACTCATATCGGCAAAAAAAATATCGGTAATATCGGTATCGGCAATATCGGCAAAAAGGCATATCGGTAGACCCCTACCGTTTGCCCACCGTTGGACAAGACCAACTGTGGCCAAATGCGGCTCTTCTGTTCACATTGCGACTAGCCTACAATTTAAGAAAGATATGTTATAAGGATTACTGGAAGATTTCCAAGCCATGTTTAATGACCCATAGTGCTTCAATGCGGCTTTCAAAATTGTTTTTTTTTAAATGGCTCTCAGTACAGACCTGCACTGGACAGTAAAGTGGAACAAGTAAGCTAAAATTTTATCAAGAAAATGTTTCTAGTGCAATCAAGTAACACACTAAGAAGAAAAGATAAATCAAGCCAAATCTTAGACTGTTGTATAGACAATACATGTAAAAAGATGTGTTGTGAAACAAAATTATTTTTGCTAGGCAAATTGGCACACATTGATGAAATATTGACAATAGACGAAAGATCAATCTATTTTTACAATGTCTCAAAGTTTTATCCTATTCAAACCACTTGTTTGCATTTATGTAATTTTGTTCTACAGATTGTTCATTTTCTCTCTAATGCCCTGGAACCCATGCACAGGGAAAAGTTAGGTTCAGGGCCTTAGGCACAGGAGAATCAAGATTTGCTAATTTTTAAAATTCTTTACATTTGATTAAATAGTTGTAATTTAGGGTATAATATTTCAATCACCTGGTCATAACGATTTGCCCAACCAGTTCTTTCTCAGCCTTGGTGTGAAAATCTTGTTTGTGACTTCCAGAGAGGAGACGAAGTATATCCCACACTGTATCCACTCTCAAAAGTTTATGAATGGTGTCAACTCCTAGCAAGTTACCGTAATCATAACGCAAGATGGAAGTTGAATATCCAGGCATGATCTCTATTCTGATTTTTAAAATGATTTTAAAAAAACTGTATTAAAACCGTAACATAATATATCAAGACAAGCCAACTATTTAAATTTTTAACAAACTAAGAAATTATTGCTTTTGTATGATTTAACTTATGCAGAAGATAATTGCGTCCACAGACCATGACAGATGATCTGTTGGCAAGTGATGCAGCGTTCACAGGCCACGGCTTAGTGGGTTCCACGCATTACCCAGCCGCCTAACTAGTGATAGGTACCCATTCAGAGCTGGGTGACTCGGGGACGCCCTAGGCCCCGGGAACAAATCCTTGCCTTGACATGGATTCTAATCCGTGACCATCGGTACGCCAGTCGAGCGCGCTGCCACTCGACCACCGCGTATTAACAATACATTACCTTCCTTTGTGAAATATAAGTAGGGGTGGCTTTGGAATAAAACATAAAATGACTGCCTCACCTGTGTTGTTTGACTTGTATTCCAAGTTGGGGCATAAAGAAATTATGCCTAATTAACTTCATTTGAAGAGCAACTTGAGCCCTATAAATTAAGAAGAACAAGCGTAATGACTTATACAATTAATTATTTTACTTTTTAAATTTCAAAATAAACTGAGCAGTTGAGATGGTGTAAGTATAAGGCAGGGGTGGGCTTAGAAAGGTACTCTGTGGCCCATGGAAGCCTGCAGCAAATTCCAGAAAATCAAATTTATGCTTGAACTGAAGCTGACTTATCCTATCTGTTACAAACGCTCCTATACAGAAGATTGTGTCCTACGGTTATCAATGTTTTGTGTCTAGTCCTGCATTCTTATTAGTTTTAAATGCTTGATAATTGCTGGTTTTTCTGGTTTCTTCAGGCAACCAATTCAATGCCCGAATTCCGGACGAAAAGAACGAGAATTTTAATGTGTTTGTTCTTGCATACGGAATAAGAAAAGTGTTTTTAACCTTATGTCCATCTGAGGCTTTTATTAAGTTATCTTTGTGTTGTATTTCTAAATTAGAATTGATTGCTTTATATATAATTACTACATTACTCTTGGTTCTTCTATCCTCTAGTGTTTCAAGGTTTAATTATGTAACTAATGGTGTAATTCTTGTCAGTATTGAATATTCCCCAGTAATGAATCTGGCAGCACTTTTTTAAATTTGTTCTAGTTTATCAATGTTTTCGTTGGTGGATGGGTCCCATAAAGAAGATGCATATTCTAGTACAGGCACAGGTCTCACCAAAGTGAGGTAGCAATTTTGTTTTAAATTCTTATTACATCTGTAAAAGTTTCTTTTTATAAAGCCTAAGGGTTTTGTTAGATTTTTTATTAACTTCATCGACATGGGGATTCCATGATAGTTTCTCATTTATCATTACTCCAAAGTATTTTGCATCTTTAGTTTGGGTTAGTTCTTTTCCATGAATAAAATATTTTGAATTTATTAGTTTTTTTTCTTTGTTACTCTAAACAGTTGACACTTCCTGGGAAGAAAGACATACTCCAGTTAGTTTCCCATTTTATCAATTGCTCTAAGCCTTTTTGTAAGATTTTGTTATCTTGTTCCGATTTAATTGTTCTATAGATTATACAATCATCAGCAAATAACCTGACTTTTGTTCTTGTTGAGATGTTGGGTAAATCATTTACATAAATTAAAAAGAGTAAGAAACCTAGCATAGTTCCTTGAGGAACGTCTAAGTTAACCTTTATTGGTGCAGATTTAGATCTATTAAATATTACAGTTTGTTCCCTACCCAAAAGAAGTCTTGGATCCAATGATGTAAGGGACCTGGATTCAAAAGTAATCAAGTTTTTTTGAGTAAACTAAATAATTAAGACTTTTTAAGAGTGGCGCTTTGACATTATATGACACACAAATAGGACCCTCACACTGAAAAGTTTGCCAAAAATGGATATAGGGAGATAATTTTTTTTATAAAAATCATTATTACAAATAAAATTTAAATTATATATAAGTGATACCTTTTAAAAAGCAAATTAACAATTTGCAAAAATTGTGGATTATTTGCATGGACCTCGCAAACAAATTTAAATGTCACATTAACTTGTGAGTCATCCTGACGTGTTGTCAAACATGTCAAAGACTGAAAAAGAAAGAAAAAGATTTAATTAAACCAAAATATTATGAAATCAGGTACAATGTGGAATCAGGCCATCTAAACGTAAACCATGCCCATATTTTCTATTTCAATGCTTCCAGATTTATGTTAATTGAAATTCTTAATTTAGTACTTATTATCTTATCTTATCTATACAGACGCTCCTTCTATGCAGAAGATAGTTGCGTCCACAGACCATGACAGATGATCTGTTGGCGGGTGATGAAGCAATCACAGGCCACGGCTTTGTGGGTTCCACGCATTACCCAGCCGCCTAACTACATGTAGTGTTAGGTACCCATTCGGAGCGGGGTGACTCAGGGACGCCCTAGGCCCCGGGAACAAACCCTTGCCTTCACACGGATTCGAACCCGTGACCATCGGTACGACAGTCCAGTGCGCTGCCACTTGACCACCGCGTCCCCTTATTATTTTGCATTTTCCCTAAAAATTAAGTACACATAAAACAGGAATAATTTCACATGAATTAAAATTTTGACCAGGCTTTCAAAATTCATCAGTGTCAGAGACAATGAACTGACTAAATAATTTAAGTTTCAGGACCCCACAAATACTTATATGTATAAATATATAGATATTAAATGTTACTAAAAATGTGTTCTAAGAGTTATATCACTAAAAGTGTGGAATGCTCTTAAACTCTTGTCTATGTTCTTTGCAAATCCTTATGAGAAAAACAGTGATGCAAGGCATTAAAAAACAACAACTGATTTTCATCATATTTCAATAGCACCTCATCTTCCTTTTTTAAAAACTAACACATTATCAGAAGAGAAAATGCTGAGATGAAGTACCACAGCACAAGTAATTTTAAATTCTAAAATATATTCTTAGGCGATAGCCAATATCAAGACAAAGATATACAGCAAAAAAATAATTTAAAAAAACTTTTTGGTGCTGTTGCTTTTGGCCTGAATGAAATAAATCATTTCAAACAATACCTCACAGAAAAATATATTTTAATCCCCAAAATTGGTGCAATAAGAAATAACATGTTTGTTATAACTGAAAATCAGGGTACAACATATTTTTAAAATTCAGCAATAAAATTAAACAACCCATTAAAAAAAGGTTTTTTTAAAACTAAAAATCCCTTATATTTATATATGAGGCATAACTAAAAGTATTGACTATGTTCAATATAATACGCACCGCGCGACAGACTAGCATAAACATTTACAGATTGGGAAAACATAAAAGTATGTTCAAGAAAATACGCATCCTTCCATCTCACAATGCGATGGTGCATCACTGTTGGGTTGCATTTCCTTGAGTGGCTGTCTTTACCACAGCTCTTGCACATGAGTTCTGTGCTTCCCAATGTTTTGGCCTTTCTCCTAGCTCTTCTGTCTGTAGCCTCCATCCTTCGCTCCTCGGCTACTATGACGCCCTCTTTTACAACTGTGCGCCACGTAAATTGGTCTTCTGCCTTACAGTCCCTTTGGCAGACATCTTTAAATCCGAGACTTGGGCGATTTGTCTTCCTCTTTCCCTGGGTGCCAGTTCTCCATATAGGATTTCCTTGGGGATGCGGCCAGGGTTCATTCTTTTTACATCTCCTAGCCATCTCAGCTCAAAACCTCTTACTTTTCTCTCCTTACTTTATCTCTACTGGACTACTTGGATTTCACCGCAGCTAAGTGTTTTTTTAATTATTATTTCGTTTTATTCGTTTCATTTGTGTACTATTTGTCCGTTGAGGAAGGCTCTTTGCCGAAACGTTCGCTGTTGTGTTACGTCCTGTCAGGCCTACTAATACCCTGTTTTTATATTATACATTTACCTACCCATCTCAGGCATCTTTCACTAAGGATTGAGAACATGCTTTGGATATTGGCACACACCAGAACCTCACTATTTGGCACTTTGTCTTGCCATTTAATGCCAAGGATGCGACACAGGCACCTCAAGTGGAAGCTATTAAGCTTGCGCTCTTGGGATGTATAAGTGGTCCATGTCTCACTCATGTAAAGCAGCGTACTGATGATGCAGGGTCGATAGACACACTGTGGTTTTCTCCAATAGCTTGTTGTTTTGCCAGACTAGTTTAGTCTAGCCATTGTGGCAGCAACCTTGCCAATTCTACGTTTATTTCGTCCTCGATAGACAGTGTATTGGAGACCTTGGACCCCAAGTAGGTGAAGCTGTCCACAACCTCCAAGTTTTCATTGTAGATATTGATGGTAGGAGGAGAACGTGTGTCTTGGGCCATGATGTTTGTCTTTTTCAAGCTGATTTGCAGACCAAATTCTTTGCAGGCGCACCGTGCGACAGTAAAATATTTTAAAAAGTATGTTCAATATAATACGCGCAAACATTTACATGCTACATAGAGATAATCTAAAAATGCATTAATTTAATTACAGTACATTTGATGAATATGAAATTTTGATAGAATGCATTGTCAGGTGACAAAAGTGTATGTGCAAAATTTCAGTTCAATGGGATCTCGAGAAGTGGGTCATTTTTTAAACTTGTTTTTCTACAGGACCATCCAACCACAAGACAGTAATTTAATATAAGGGGTTTAAAAATGGGCCTATTCACTTATCCCAATCAATGTAGATTAAAATGAATATTTCTCTTTGTCTTCATTCTCACAAAGAAGCAGGCATCTTGGCTGTGTCAGCATAATACTAAGTTCTTTTGTCTTATAAAAGAGACAGCATTTAAAATAGTAAAGAGCTTAGTATTACTCTCAATAACATTGTTGCAGTCCTCTGGCGCATGCATCTTAAATTAAAATTGTCGGAGAAACAAAGTGTAACCCTGGGAATTTATTGTTAGCCCTCACATCAAAAACCGATTTTATGTCAGGGATGCCAGCAGGCCGTGACAAAAAAGCCTGAAAATGTTTTCTTTTTAAAAAATACATGCATTCTCAACTACAGGACAATCCACTTAATGACAAAAACTGACAAATCCTACACTTTTTGGGTGTACTGACATGCTTTTAGACTTAGTTTAAAGTTTCTGTAAAACCTGATTTCTAATTTAAGCCAGAAAACTGGCATTCCTGTTAGATGTGATTGAGCAGTAAATGTGATATTGGAAACAATGATATCTGTATTAATTATTTAGAATAACTACTATTAGAAAACTAATTAAGCTTGCTGGTAGTTAATTCTTAAAATTATTTACCAGTCTTGTTACTTTTATAATCATTTCTACAGATGTCCTATCTTGTAATTATAAGAGCTTTGCCCTTGTTCTTTGTAGCTCATTAATTTACTCAAATTGGCAAAGTTAAAAAGTTATTTAACCCATTTAATACGTTTCGCCGCAGCCTGCGCCAACGCGATTTCAGTCGTGTACGTTTAGCCACTCCCTGCGTCACCGATGGTTTGTTTCATTTTATTAGTAATTCGACTTTTCCTTTCCACTATTTTATTAATAGCTAATAAAACTTTATTCAGAAGAGTTTCAACTTCCGTTGTGTGCAATTTTGAAAGGATTAGACGATGTTTAGTGTATTTTGTGCTTATCAAAATGGCTTCATTGAGTACTAATCCTAGTACTAATATATTAATTTTTCAATCTAGAACTGATGATCAAGCAAATAAATTGATTTAAAAGGACAATATAATTTCAAATAAAGATAAATTTGAAGACTCAGTGTCGACTGTGACTACGAAAAATAATATTTTGTAAATTTTAGAGTATAACTATTTTATTGTTGAACTTTTAAAAAAAAACTGAAACATGTCATGGAAAAAAATTCATAACTTGATAATTTCTGGAGCTACTGCAATGAAACTTTCCAGTTGTTTTAGATATATAATAAGACTCATTTGTAAGAAATATGAACTTGATTGGATTAATTTTACCTGATTTATGAGCTGGTGAGTACAGCAACAAATAATTTCCCCCCCCCCTTTTACATAAACATGCAATAATATCCCTAAAGTTTTTTTAAAGGTAATTTTGTCTCACTTTTTAATAGTAGAAACATATTCCTTTTTCAATTACCTAAATTTTGAGGTGCAGCATAATATAGTTTTGATAAATAGCAAAGCAGAATTTTTCAGTTTAATATCATCAGGTGGAATGGATTTTTTTACCTTAAATTTTACTGCGTACCCTTGAAAAAATTGGGACGTATTGAATGGGTTAAATCAGTTGTTTTTTTACATATACAAAATTGTTTTTAAGATTTTCTGTAAAGCTTGTTTTGCCAATTATTAGGATCAACAAGACAAAAAAATGAATACTGTTTGGGCCACCACAGAGCTACTTTTTAATTTATATTATTAAACATATTTTGAAAACTTTTTTTTTGTTAATAGATCAGAACTTGGTTGAAACCAATAAAAAGCATATCACTTTCAAAAGTTAAAAATCTCGAGAGTATTTTATTATTTTGTCCCCACAATATATTACTCTTACCAATTATAATTATACATCCAGGCTGTGCATGCACACGCATGCGTGCACACACTTTAGTAGAAAATCAGTCTTAAATTAAGTGTAATTTTTGTTTATTATCTTACCCTTAATCTGGCCTCAAAATATTTTTACTTCATGTAATACGGCACTCTTTGAAAAAAAGTTTTGGCATTTGCCAGGGTTAGTACCAGCGCCAACAACGTGTGCGGCAAAGTCACAACAGCTATGATGTAGAAAACCATGCGAGTGTTAATATTACTATTTCTATTACAAAACTTGTTAAAAAGAAGTAAGAAAGATACAGTGCTACATCTAACAGAATCATAACCGGTCCTCAATTTCCAGTGGTCCTATAAGAATAAGTTAAACTTTGCCATCTAAGTACCTGTACATCAAAAGCATTTGAATTCAAATTACCATATTGTTATCAAATCTGATGTTTTAAAAATGTTTTATTTAGTATGCTTTGGAAGAGGAATAATCTTATGCTGCAAGTATAGCCCAACAGGAAATGTAAAGGATCGTTCTATAATGGTCGTTTTCGGAAAGTTACAGTGGATCTTTATAAAATTTGAATACTCACATCTTTATTTAAGCGGGTCTGTAAATACAAAATTGCACCATCAAAACATTTTGTTTTTCCAACCACACCGGTCAACTGATGAATCAGTGCATATTTGATTCTTACATTCTCTATTTCAGGCTGAAAAGACACATGATACTGATAGATGTGCAAATCTTGATCCAAGGAAACTTCAAAATAATTTGTTTTCAGCGCTACTTTACAGCCACTGGTTCCTGAAAACATAAAAGTAATAAAATATTAATAATTTAAAGAAAGGACTAAGATAACTTTTTAAAAATCTACACTTTTATAAATATTAATAGACAACATGATGGAGAACTATTCATGAATATACAAATTTACTGCTTTTTTTAAAAAAAAGGATTAATTGCTTTGTTCCCCTTTATAAATTGATATTTTATATATCGCTGTACCCTAGTAGCTCACAGGGCTTCAAATTACAAAATTGGAAAAGGAAAAGAAAAGAAAAAAAACAAAAAAAACATCAATGCATTCAAAGTGAAAAATTCATATCCAAAATATAACATAGTGACAGTATGGTACAAATATACCAATTTATTTCCATATTTTTTTTTATAGAACATTGCCAAAGTTTACTTGAACACTATTGTTATTGCAATCAGGCTTCCTTCTAGATGAGTCACATTACAATCTATATTGTCTTGAACATTGTTTTTATTGAAATCAGGCTTCCTTCTAGATGAGTCACATTACAATCTATATTGTCTTGAACACTGTTTTTATTGCAATCAGGATTCCTTCTGGATGAGTCGCATTACAATGTATATTGTCTTGAACACTGTTTTAATTACAATCAGGCTTCCTTCTAGATGGGTCACATTACAATCTATCTCGTCTTTCCAGTAGTTTAGATAAAACAAAACTAAATTTGGAAAAAAATTAACATGAATTTACATTTTTCTCCTATTATAAATTTTATAGACCATCCATTACAAATGATTACCCTCTTTTTTATGTGATGCAGTGCTCCATTTGGCATCAATGTATCGATCATATGCAGTGCGCTTGATTTTCAGGGCTTCCATCTTGTTCGTCAGGGCTTCGATCTTGTTCGTCGGGGAATCATTGGATGATGATGAATTGGCGTCCCCACTTGAATGCAGTATAGGCTGGACTGGCAAAATTTCAGATGCTTGACTACCAATGACACTAGAGTCAATACTTAGAGTCCCTGCCCTTGACCTTCCTCTTGCCCTACCACCTGCCTGAAAGTTAGAGAATTTACTTGGTTAATATTTTTATTTCCCCACCCTCTGACCCTAAAATCTCTCTAAACAACATAATCTTTAATTACCAGCATTATTTTTATTTAGTTATCCTTTAGTCTTAGAAATGCCAAAAAAATAATTATAATTTGAGAACTTATAGTCCGGTACCCAGCTAGGAGCTGGGCTGACCTCAACGCTTTAGACAAAAAGCAGCACCACATTTTTTTTAATGCATTCAATTAAAACATTCATATACTAATTTTTAAAAATAATTACATAAACCATGTTTATCAGTCAGACTGTTAATTTGGAAAGTAAAGTTTGAAAAGATGTTTTTTTAAGTTTGGTGCAGTCTTGAAGGCCTAAGTAGTAGGAAATAGTAAGATCCTAAGAATGTGTAAAGAATTCTATTGTTTAGGGAAACAAAAAAGAAAGACCTTCCGCCAAATTTGTAAGAGGACCTCTTAGCAAATTAAGAATGTGTGTGCCTGCAGAGGAGTGTAGCTGACAAGAGGATGAGTAGACAGAAAGAAGTTCAGTAGTATAGGACGAGCATAAGTCGAAAAAGAAGTGGTGGCAGAACACTGACTGTTTGTAATCAATGCATGCTTTAGCCATTGAAGTGAATAAAGAAGCAGAGTGAAATGGTAACATTTTTTCACAGTAGTGTTTTTTTATGTACAGTCGAAACCGGTTAAGTCGACGGCGTTGGGGTATGAAAAATGGCGTTGAGATAACCGATGATCGAGTTAAAACTAAAACCAATATGGCGGCAAAATATTAACATGTGCTTGAAATTTCTTTATGTACATGATTAATTAGTTAGCGTTAATTAGTGATGGGATGATTAATCGGAATCGTATCGGAACCCTAATATTTCTTCACTCTTTCCTAAGGTTGTAATGACCGTTCGTTTTAAAGGACCGTTTAAAATTTAAATATAACCATGGTTCCCACTCAGGAAAACAGGAAAAAGTCGGGAATTCTTTTTAAAAAATTCTTGGCCTTGAAATTCGGGAAAAGTTATGACTAATCGGGAATTTATATATATATAGATATATATATATTTATGCCGAAGTAAAGGACTTTGATTACGTCTCTGTCATGTTTCGATTCCATTTAATTAAAAATAAGTTACCAGTTTATAATTGTCTGCGCATGCGCTAAAAGGTCAAAGTTTACGCTTCGCCTAGTCCCCAAGTTTTTAGTCATATTAAATAGAAGTACTTGAACTTATAAGATTTAAATTATTTTCTTCTTTTTAGTCCACTTATAAAAACGTGGTTTTTAAAAATCATTTTTTTACCTTTATTTATTTTACCAAACACCTCATCAGCGACCGCCCAACGTTTAATAACAAAGCCATGAGGTCACGGGGTGAACTCGCCATGTGCAATTAAACTACGGCAGGCGGGTACAGAGGCTAATATAAAGATAAACTAAGAAATGCATTAATTTAATTACAGTACATTTGATCGATCTGAAATTTTGATACAATGTATTGTCATCCAATATCTATCTGTGGTAAAATTTTGAGCTCTCTAGGACCATCAGAAGTGGTTTAATTTTACGTTGTCAGATTTGAAAAATTGTGGACAGAGAAACCACCAACAAACAAACAATACCACAGGAATGAAAGCGAGTTAATAAAACCACAGGAATGAAAGCGAGTTAATAAAAACGTGGTTAAAAGAATGTTCAATATAATACGCACCGCGTGTTCAATATAATAGGCACCGTGCTACAGACTAGCATAAACATTTACATGCTGCATAGAGATTAGAGATAATCTAAAAACTCAATTTAATTACAATACATTCGATCGATGTGAAATTTTGAAACATTTTTATCATCACGAGTCTTCTGGCAAATTTCAGCTGGATAGGATACGGGGAAGTGGGTTTAAAATGTATCAAAAGTTTTTGCGACAAGCAAGCATGCTAAATGTGGTAGATGACTGGGGAAAAAAAGAATAATATGAAAGAGGAGGTTAACAAGCATCCCGGATCCCATGGAAAAGAACTTGTTACTTCACTGAGCTGGAAGAAAAAGGACAAGAAAACCAATCTTTGCTTCTTTTGATGTGGCTAGTATTCTGAACAAATAAGATAAATTCTTAATTTTTCTGAATAATTTCTTGCAATTAAAGAAAAAATGCACACACAATTTTGGTGTGGTATGTATCATTCATACTTAATGTGATGCTTTCCTTTTGAGCAGTTTAAATTGTGCCTAAATATCTTATCAAGAGTGGATTTTCCACTATTCTTTGTTTCAATTTAAAAAAATTAAATGCTGAGAATGATATGAGTTTCGCATAAAGAAACTACCCGCAATTTTTGGAGCTGGTTAGTATAATATGAATTTTCAAATATTTAAATAAACAAGTTATAAACATATTATTTATCATATAATTAGCGTATCACCCCTCAAAAATGACGGAAGTTTTCAGCTGAAATCTATTTATTTTGAAAAAATTCACTTTTTTTAGGGCGCCGAACTTTTTTAAAAGCCCAACTAACTTGTTTAAATATTAAACTTTCTGAAATGCACACAAAGTATTTCATAATAGGAGTTGTAGGGTGGTGCCTACGGCGCCCCCTTTGTTTTTTCATTTTATAATTAACCATCATCAAATCCTCTTTTTACATTGTTCCCTTTTCCAAAATTAAAATATGAGCTAAAACAATGACTTCATATAATATTTTTTACAGCGCATCTTTAATTTGCACACCTTTTGATGCATTGGGGCAGTAATTTGGTGCGCTGCTTTCTAAAATTAGTCGCGTCACGGACAGACACTACAGACGTGACAGAGATTGCAAATTATGTATATTGATTATATTAAAAATCAAATTTGTTTTAAAAATAATTTTCAATTGTATTGAGGGGGGAAGGGGGTGCAGGTCTTTCATGAATAAGGGGTCAGCAACGGAAAAGGGTTGGGACCCTGTTATAGTTTTTTTGATAAATTATTTTAATTCAATATTTAAAAGGGGTAGGGGGCAAGATCACATCCAGTAAAGGACAAAAGGTCTATAACTATAATATAATATAAGTTAAAATGCAAAACTATAAACTTTTAAGCTTGTGTAAAATAAAAATTGAGATTTTGTAACACTTTGTTGGTGAGAGAACCATTAGAATGCTGTAGTAAATACAGTGGGACCCACTTAACTCGAGACCTGTTAACTCGTCAGCTCTATTTTAAGTCAAGTTTTTTATTGGAACCGCCAAATTCTCTCTTTGTCTTTGCATTTTCTCATCGGTTAATTCGATTATTTTAAGTCGCCGAACCCTAATACCTCGAGAACAAAAGAGGGCCAAATTTGCCACTTAGATTTATTAACGCTAGTGATGGGACGATACCAAAATCATAAGGTGCTTACTGTAAACAAGGCTCCCCAGATTTTAAAATATATAATATAACAAACTACAGACAGTTTACCCACCCCCACTTTCAATCTCCTACACCATTGTTGTTGGTTAGTCCGATTAGCATCAAGTTACCGAAGGAAGTGTGAGTCCATTGTAAGCTGAGGGGACGAACCCAAGGATGATGGTTCGGGGACAATTGTAGGTTACAGGGGCGGGTTTATTTATTTGTATAGCTTGTAAGGAAAGTCACGCAAGTGCCTTCCGAGGCACAATATCGCTCAATCTGGGTCATCAGTCACCAGTGGACCATGCGCGCGCGGTGTGGCGGGCAGAGTAGATGAATTCGTTTTGGTTATGTACTAGGGAAAAAAAACTGCTCTATCGCAATAAAGGGTTATATTAAAATTTAAACGGTCCTTAAAAACGAACAGTCTTAACAACCTTAGGAAAGAGTGAAGAAAAAGGGTCCCTGATATTCCGATACGATTCCGATTAATCGTCCCATCACTAATTAACGCACATCATGTCTATAGAAATTTCAAGCGCATGTTAATATTTTGCCGCCATATTGGTTTTCGTTTAACTCGATCGGTTATCTCGGCGCCATTTTTCATACCCCGAGGCCGTCGACTTCACCAGGTCCCACTGTAACTCATTTTTTAAGAATAAAGAGGTAATTAAGAATGACGACCACCCAAAAAAGATTTATTTTTTTACAGTAGAATCCACTTAACTTGACCAAGGTTAACACGCCAACCCTATTAAGTCGTTTTTTATTGGAAACGCCAAATTCTCTCTTATGTCGATTCTTTTAAGTCGCCGAACCCTAATATCTCGAGTACAAAAGAGGGCCAAATTTGCCACTTAACGGTTATCTCGATCCCCATGACTAATCGCCAGCTTTTGAAAATGTTCGTTATGATTTTTTTATAACCAAGGGAAGGCATAAAATTTCTGCCTCGCCATGTCTGCTGGTGACATCACAGCCCGCTTGCGTTCAGCTCTCAGCGCTGTGTTACTTCTGGTACTATGCCAATCGCCAGCTTTAGACAATGTTAGTTATCGAATTTTTAAAACCAACAAGGCCAGTCATCAAATTTCGGCCTCGCAGAGGTCTGTTGGTGACGTCACAGCCCGCTTGCTTTCAGCTCTCAGCGCTGTGTTACTTCTGATACTATGCCAATCGCCAGCTTTTGAAAATTTTAGTTATTGATGCCACTCACCATCTCACTACCGTATTTTCGCGAGCGTCTTATAAAAAGTTTTATGGTTTGGAAGAGAATGGTTTGGGAACAATGAGGGGATGTGTAGGTGACACGGGGCGGGTTATTTATTAGTGTAGCTTGTAAGGAAAGTCACGCAAGTGCCCTCCAAGGCACAGTATCGTTCAATCTGGGAATCACTGCTGTGAATGATGCTAACTCAGAAACAGCGTAACAAACATCAAGCCCCATTAAAAAAAAACACTTGTTAACTGAGAGCGCGCAAGAGATGTGACACGATGTCACCAACGCCGCGGCGTGGCGGGGCAAGAGTAGCTTAATTCGTTATGTACTAGGGGAAAAAACAGCGCTAACGCAACAAAGGGTTGCTGATTAATCCTCCCATCACTAATTAACATACATCATGTACATAAAGAAATTTCAAGCACATGTTAAATATTCTGGCGCCAAATTGGTTTTCCTTTAACTCAATCATCGGTTATCTCAACGCCTTTTGGCAAACCCCTAGGCCGTAAACTTAACCGGGTTCTACCGTACCCGGTTCATGTTATAAGAAATACTATAATCTAAATAGATACAAATACATGTTTTCAAATGTTTTAATATTGAGTTACATAAATTATTTTATCAAACTTTTTAGTATTGCGGACCGGCAGAAATTTTTTCCATTGCAACAGGGACCGGTGAACTATTTTCCCTGTTCTGACATGGTAGCGAAATGTCCTGTTTTGGTAACTTCTGCGGACCGGCATTGGATGGCCTGCGGACCGGCATTGGATGGCCCACGGACCGGCACCTGTCCGCGGACCACTAATTTGAGAAGCACTGTTGTACAGTACAATTTAAGGACTATTTTCCTTTACATTTTAATTTAATTTGATGTTAATAAAAAAGAAATATTCCTTCATCATGAAACAGACTGTCTTTGTTTCTTTGATTTCAATTTTTCAGGTTTAAAAAGGATATCTGGAACAAATTTAATTCCGCCATACCACAGTATGTAAAATGAATCCAAATAGATTACCTGCATTTTTTTCTTTTCTTTTTTTTATTCAAAGAATCTTATCTTAAAATTGAATTCTGGCGGAGGCTAAAATGAGCATTTCAATGATTAAAAACGTTAGACTATTTTTATTTCCTTAACACTAACATGCAACATTATACATATTATGACATCATACCATAATTCTTTTTATTGTGTCTGGTGGAGCCTGGCCAGGTCTTATATCCTCTTCAGGTTTTTTCATTAGAGGTCCTCTGCCCCGTGCCCGTCCAGTTTTCATTTCCATCTGTAACAACAAACAAATGGTGATTATATTCAAGAGGAATTGTGAATTATTGATACATTTACTAAGTTGAGTTCTCATTTCTTTACATTAAGCAATAAATTATTTTCATAAGCCAACTGGCCAGTATGCATCATTGGTGACGGAGATAATGGTACGCTCACTTAGTGAGTTTACTGTATTTCTGTAACCATTTAATTAGTAGATGTCTTTAAAAGCTATATTTTGGGCTTTGTTCATTGAAAGTAAATCATTTATAAAACAGATTTGCTATAAAATAAATAGTATTTTATCAAATACTTATGAGCACTGATATTCTTTTCGCATTCTGAAATTTATTTTGTTGTAGCAGTTACTAGGGACGTGACGGAGCTGATAAAAATTCGCATCCGTCGGATTCGGCAAATATAAATCCGTCGGATTCGAATGCCGATTTGGTCAACACTTGGCTTAGAAAGCTCGGATGAAAACAATGTTTGGCGAGAGGGGTGTATCTAAAATACGTTCATGACCAAATACGACGTCTAATCTATGGACAGCTGAGTAAGGGTCCAGGAGTTTAGTTTTATCTGTTTTCTTTATTTCGGGATTTCAAAAGTTTCTAGGTTTTTTAATTTTAGTTACGATTTCTACTGCCGTGTTTGATCTGAAAACGGTAATTTTTCAAATTCGAATCCGATGGAATTTTTTTTAAAAAACCGTCGGATTCGAATTTGCTAAAAAAACGTCGAAGTTCGAATGTCATCGGATTCAAATTCGAACTTCGTCACATCCTTAGCAGTAACAGCCCAAAATCAATTATAACCATTTTTATTGATGCATAGATAGTGGATCATTGGACAACTACAGATACAGCTTTAACCCAGGCTTTTATGTCTCAACTCTGGTCTCACTATAGTCCTCTTAGCAAGTGGTTATCTCCAACAAAACTTAATAGTTAGTCGTACAATTTTATCCTGAAGATTTTGTGGATTATTATAAGTTTATTTTTAGTTTATTAGCATGCTGTTATCCATGTTATTCATTGAAAACATTTATTTTTGTTAGGGACCGATGCATTGTTTGTACTTTATACATATTTAACTCTTTTTCTCCAGATCAACGCTCCCATCGTCGAATTTAAAAAGACATTAATGATGGATCAACAATGGGAGCGTTGAATTATTAAAACTGGATTGTTTCATTTCTTTTCTTAATTATTGAACTAAAATTACTTTTAATGAAATATAGAATTATTTTCCTTGAATAAAAAACTAGGAAATTCTTAGTTCCAATTTGTTTTCACCGCAAAAGAGGCATTTGAAGGGCTTGTTCTCATTTTGACGTTTGTTTACAAACATGGATATTCAACCAGCTCATCTGGTTATCGATCTAGTATTTTAAATACTATGAAAATAAACAAGAAAGAGGTATTGTTATTCATAATGATTCAGATAGTTATTTTAAATTGCTGATAAATCATACGCCTAAAGTTAGTTGTGAAATTTACAATGAATTTGACATTTAATCTTGATGAACAACTAGCGCCACCCCCGTCTCAAATGCCTTGATGAATTGATATTTCTACTTAAAAGTAATAATATAGACAATAAAGAGTCTAGATTGAAAGCTGCTTAACTTGGCACTAAAACTGAGTGCAATTTTGGTTAGTATTTAAAATCTAGTTGCAATACATAGTTTTTTAGTATAGCTTCCAGTTCCATTGTAAAGAGTTCAATTTTTGTATTATTTTCCTGTGTGGGTGAGGTGACCATGGATATTGAGCTGTGATGTTTAATTTTGTTTGTATTTTAATGTGAAGTTATTACATTTTGCTGTAAATACGAATATAGTTTAAAAAAATCACCATTTTCTTACATTACGGATAATAATGTAAAATTTTGTGACTTTGAAAGAGTTGTTTTTTTTAAATTGTTTTTATTTTCATTTTTTATTTTCACTAAAACAAAATAATATATTATGAAAATAAAGCCACGAGTCTGTGTTGTCTGAAAATATCATTTTCCCTTTAATTCAATACCAAATATATCATCGCTTAAATAATAAAGTTATTAACATTTAAATATAGCATGGTAGCCTGCGACAAAGTTCCAGACTGTATAATTCTATCAGGATGAGTGGAAAATAATTCCAGAGAAAAAGAGTTAATCTTACAATTATGACATCAGGACTCATAAATTTTCTTGCTGTATTCTTTTAACCTGAATATTTACTACTCAAACATTACTATTAACTAATTAACAAAATATGGGTGAGACTGCAACCAGGCTTTACCTAATTACTGTTACACTCAGTGGCGTAGCTAGAACTTTTGCCGCCCGGGGCGGTCTCCAATTTGCCGCCCTTTTTAGGGGCCGTACATAAATGACATCACGCACCGGGTCATAAATTTGTGACGAGGGGGGTGTGTGTTTAAGAAATCTGACGTCACGTCAAAACGGGCAACTTGAAATAAAATTTCCACTTAAATAATTGATTACTGACACTTTATTTAATAACGTTTATGTAAAATGCGTTTTACTATATAAGAGTGCAGCCTTGCATTAAAAACATACTTAATGAAAAAAATTTTCAAATAGGAATTACAGCTTTTAAGGTGGAGGAGAGGTCTAAGTTTTTGTGATGAAGAGGGAAGGGGTGAAAAATCAGCCAAAATCGCGTGACGTCATTTAAGGACGGCCACTTAGTCGATTATATGATGGTTTTTATAAATTAATAAACATAAACAAATAATTTTAATTGAAACAAAGTAAAGGTGGAGAACATGTTAACCATTGCGTCCCATATTTATGTAAGCTGTAATAAAAGAGGCCGCATATAATGATCTACCTATAAATACAGATTTAAAAAATACACGATACCTTTTAACCAGGGTTGTTAATATTGCAATATTGTATTGGTATTGGTAGTATTGCCAATACTTTTTTAAGTATTGGGACGATATTGCAATACTTCTTGAAATTTGATATTGGTATTGCCAATAATTATTTTTGATATTGGTATTGATTTTTAACCAATACTAAAAGCAATATTCAATAAATTCTCTACAACATTGGTTGTGAATAAAGCTGAATATAATAAATTTTTCTTTGGTGTCGCCATCTTGCGAGTGACATTGCCAAACAATTTTTGAATGAGACTGATCAATGAAATGAATGATAATAGAAATCAAATCATATATGATATCTTTGGCAATGAGCATTGACTGAGCAGTGCGCATTTTGAAATGGTTACTTTTCTTCGCCTGGCTAAGTGGTAACGGCCAAATAGGTGGCGTTACCCTGTGAACTCTACTAAAATTCATTGTTCATCGTTAGTTTTCCAGATGTGATGCAAACCACTGACTCGGTCTGACGGTTTTTACTATAGTATGATGTTTAACCGTTTATGT
The DNA here is from genome assembly GCA_944989445.1 of Ampullaceana balthica. Classification (NCBI taxonomy): domain Eukaryota; kingdom Metazoa; phylum Mollusca; class Gastropoda; family Lymnaeidae; genus Ampullaceana; species Ampullaceana balthica. Next base: position 169,035 of record CALYLW010000697.1, on the reverse strand, counting down.
ATCATTTGCTTTTCTATGACAGTCATTTGCTTCATTCATCCATCCATCCATCCATTCATTCATTCACAATATGTGTACAGTATACATATTAAAAATCGTGTTGCTTAAGGACGTTAAGGTATGCCGACTTATTTAATATGTTGTAAAAGACTTTTGAATGCTTTGAGGAAAACTGATGAAGCAAGTGTTAACTATTGAACAAAATTTGGTTAAAAATACATTGTCTAAATTAGCCAAAAATGTTGTTATTGTTTATCGATGTAAGTGATATAGAGCGATGAATTACGTATTTGCGTTTTATTCGTCGAATGACCCAAATATTGGTATTGGTAAGGCAATAATAAATAAATATTGGTATTGGTATTGCAATACTGGTTTTAAAATTGTATTGGTATTGCCAATAGATTTTACAGGCAGTATTGGTATTGCCAATAATTTTTTTTAGTATTGTTAACAACCCTGCTTTTAACCCTAAACCTAACCTAACAAGAAAGTTACTGTGATTGCACGCCCCCCCCCATGAGACAAAATATATTCCAAATTTACACCCAAAAAACATGATCAAACAAAGAAATTGTATACATTAATTAGTATGTACGTATATTTATACATTTTCTTTCATAATAGAAAAATCGTGTATTATGCTATCAAAATCTATTTGTCATATCTTGTTCTATGCTATGGACAGTATTGCAAGATTTTGTTGTCTTAATTCGCTCATTGTGGAATGAAGATACTTTTTTTTTATCAACTTCAGTTTGGAGAAGATCCTTTCACAATTAGCGACACTGATAGTAAATTCTTGAAAAAATTAATAGCAAACTTACAATGTCGGGTACAGATTTTTCCAATCTATACTGTTGAATAAATTTAAATAGATCAATGGGGCCTTTTCCCCCGTTTTTCTAACATAATGTCTCTTCTTGTAGTGTATGTACAGCCATAAAATCATGGATATTTTTTCTTTCAATATGGAATTGTTCTTTATCAATGTCAATAAAGTTATTTATTTAAAATTATTTGATGTTCAAATGTTTCATTTCCTTGCCAAACAAATCCTTGCCTTGACATGGATTCGAACCCTTGAGAATCGGTACGCCAGTCGAGCGCGCTGCCAATCGACCACCGCGTCCCATGTTCTAGTTCTAAAGATAGAACAACGTCTTCTTAATTTCCTCCACTTATATTTTTTTTATCCTAACTCCGCGTTCAGTTAATATCTTCAACTTTTCACAAATTGTTTGGCTGATATAACAGCTTTTTTTATAAGCACATCTCTTTGTTCCATGCAATGACGGGTTCCCATACATTGAGATAACATAGAAAAGAAAAAGATTTCATTAAATTGAGTAAAATTCCAGCATCTGATCTCCTTTTACTAGTTACTTCTTCAGATGTCAATTTTTCCAAGACGCTTGAAATTTTAAAGTATGTCTTTTTAAAAAATTATTTATGCATAAGGTGGTGTTTGTTAATGGAGAAATTTGAATATTTTCATATTCTTGTCATGAATCTTAATAATTTTCCATAAAATAGACGACTTCAAATTATTTACACATTACTTTAATTCATTGTTTCTCAATCCGTGTGTCGCGACTCACTAGTGTTTCGTTAGAGATTTCCAGGTGTGTCGCGAGATTTAGCAAAAATATTTAAAATTTCTAGGGTTCTGAGCTCTGAAGTTATTATGAAATTTTTAAATAAAGCAAAAGAAAATGTTTGTTAAACAAATCAACAACGCAATCAGTAATCACATGTGTTTCGCGTGGGGCACTCTCAATCAACTTCAATCGTCTCTTCAACATTATTTTACATCACTGGACATCGACGAATTTGCTTGGGTGATCAATTTGTTTGCAGTCAGTGAAGAAGTCAATTTGATTACCGAAGTGGAGGAGCAGCTGATCAAATTACAGCATAACAAATTCTATCAAACAACGTTCACCAACACGACTTTAGAAGAATTCTGGCTTGCAATCATGAAAGTCTATCCTTTAGTCAGTTTGAAAGCAGTTAAAAGTCTGTATGTTCATCTTCTTGCTTCTGTGAATTTGGCTTTTCGGCATTTACTGAATCAAGTCCAAGAAACGAGAGAGACTCCTTACAGTTAATGATTTTAATGAATAAACGTATTTTAATGAAAAACACAAATAATTTGTGCTACTTAAATGCAATAACAAAATTAATTTGTAATAATTTACCTTACAATAATTTTCTTAAAACTGAAACTTGCAAGTTAAACACAATATTTGAACCACCATGCCTTGTAGGTACTTGTTCGTGCATCATTCTGCGAATGTCGAAATTCCACGCAAAAACTGTCGTGGCGATATTAATAGCACATATTATTCGGCCCAGCGTTGATGTGTTTTTTGTGGTATTTTTCTTATAAAAGCGTCATCTGTGACGTATACCGCTTAATTTTCCAAACAAATTGATACCTTTTTGAGGGATTCAAAAATTTTGAACGTTTTTAAGTTAGTTATAACATCCACTCAGTAAGCAAACAAATGTTGTGCGAATCCGTTATTTAAGACTCGAAAGTACGAGTATTTTTGTTTCACTCGGGTTTCCCCCTTCAAAAGAAAAAGGGCGGCTTTCGGAAATGGTTGTACGTTTCAAATGCCCACAAATGCCGCCCCTAAATGTGTGCCGCCGGGGGCGGACCGCCCCCTCCGCCCCCCTAGCTACGCCACTGGTTACACTTATTGTATAGGTAGGAATAAATATAACATATTTAATAGCTTTCTACATTTAATGCTCGTAATAATTGTATGTTAATTCATTTTTAATTAAATATATGATGCAGTTAATTATAATTATAAATTAATAACTATGTGCATTAATCTTAATCTTTAAAAAATTAAATGCAAATAATTGTAAAGTATAAAAATAAAAAACCCAATAATTATTTACTATTATTAAAAATAAATTCAATAATTATATTATGATATCGTCATCGTTCCACTAGTTATGATGGATAAGCAGAAGAAACAAATTTCTGTATAGGAGCGCCTGTCATATGCAAGAAAAGATCAAGTGAAACTGCATATTTCAACAGCCATTGAATTTTTTGACAACTAGAAAAATATTTATGAGAAACTTGAAGGGTTTACCAATGCCATGCTAAGTAGCTGAAGCACTTTCTTGGGAAAATCCTAAATATCAAAAGACAGGACCAAGTTTCAGGCACTTAAGTGCATGCCAGGGCCAGCCTCCAAAGCATCCACATAAATTGTCATAAATCTGATTTAGTCTGAATGATTTAGTCTCCAACACTCTAGGTGGAGCATGTCATGCATATGTAAGACCACCGGCTCCCAAACAGGCTTTTCAATGGCAAGCTTAAACATGAACAGGACACCAGTTACAAAAATATGCTTCAAACCTCACTCAAAGCATTTAGCATTCAGTGCATCTCCTAGAAAATAGCAGCCTTTAGGACAGTAATGGGGACCTTTTTGGTGCCCCGTGACCAAAATTCAACCAAACTCCACATATTTATAGCAAAACCCCAATGAAACCTGATGAGGGTTTGGATTAAGGAATTAATATTTTAGTCGCATGCCAGCTGATGAGGCTCTGCGTGCATGCCATAGGCATAAGGCCATAGGCTTGCCATCACTGCTATACTAGGCTATCCTATAGGCATAGGACATAGCCTCCTGGCAGTTATTTGTTCCAACAATCTGTGAATCAAATTATCAAAAAAAGCTGCAAAAGGCAAACTAGGAAAGACTATTCCCTAAACTTTGAACTTAAAAACTTGAATATATAATATATCAAAACTACAAAAATGTGACATACTGTTACTGTTTCTTCCCTTGTCCTCTTCAAATGTTAACGACAGACGACAGTTGATAATGTGAATGTCCTCATTAAAATACAAGGAAAATTTTGTTTTCTTTTTTAATACCTAGTTATAATTTATTATTGATATGTATGTGTTATTACCGTTATGTCAGTTGATATAATGAATTATAATGGAATCACTGCAATATTAAAGAAAAAACAGAAGAATTTTCAACGTCAGTGGCGTCAGAGCTTGCTACGTCTCAAAAGACCGTTAGCGGTTGAACTTTTTCCCAACAGAACTTGCTACGATATTTAGACTTCCTGTTCCGGTGTGTATAATTCAAATTTAATTATATTATTATATTAATAATCTATCAAGTGGAAGTCGCTATGTTTTAAAAATTAAAATTTTGAATAACCCTAAGAAAATAATATTTTTAAAAAAACATTTATTTAGGAAATAAAATTATTTTCAATAGTTAAGAAAAAAAATGTAATATTTTGTCAGTGAAGTAGAAAGGTCCAGTCGGTGAACGGAAAAAACCGCCACAGGAAAAAAAGTAACGATAAAAGAACTATCAAAATTCTAAGTAATTCAATAGCAAAACAATGACTCACTAAAAAAATCAAAGGTGCGTAAACGTTCCTGACGTATGTTTCTGTTATATCCTATAATGTAGAAATAGCAAATACCTACTGAGCTACTGTATCCACATTTGCATGAGCGTGAAAGAAATCAATAAAGAACAAATCTTCAATAAATTTTTTAAGATATATATAGATTCAGAGGTGTCACTAGGGTTGGTGGCACCCAGTGCGGTAGCTTAAGGTGTCACCCCCTTAAGACTTACCCCAAAGACCACCACTGAGTCTGTCAGTGTCAAATAGCGGGAATATTAAGAATGTTACCCTTTGGTGTCACCCCTTGTTATGGTGTCACCCGGTGCGGTCCGCACGCTCCGCAACCCCCAAGTGACGCCTCTGTATACATTCTAAATAAATAGTAATAAATTCAGGCAAATGTAGATGTATACTTGCTTAAATATTCGAAGCCACCTCGTCAAACAACTGGTATAGTAGGCAGAGATTGGTGTTTACAATACAGTCGACTGGTCGTCAGCCTAATGAGGAAAGCTACACGGGACGATCTAGTTTTTGTATGTTTTGCATTCCACGTGGAGTGTGAGTTTTGTACAAAACCCGTGACACGATCAGCTCAACACACGGTTTTCCTTCGCGGTGCATTTTATGGGTTCCTCTATCTTCGTGTCAATTTCCTGTAGTCCTGAAATTGTTTGAGTAAAAACTTTTTTACCCCCCCCCCTCTTATTTTCACGGATCATCTGATTCTGTTTAGGGGCCGTCCACAAAGTACGTCACGCTCCAAAGGGGGGGGGGTAAGAAAGTGTGACAGGGGGAGGGGGGTCAGGCCATGTGTGATGTCACACATTTATTTATTTATTTATTTTTTCTCAAATTTTTTTTTGTTTTTTTTTGTAGAATTTAAATAGCTTTAAAAATAATATTCAACGATTTTGTGAAACATTTGAATGTCAAAATTGGATGAAATGTGTATCTCCTGAATGTGTTGTTCATAAATCTGAATTAGATGCAGCAGGATTAATATAAGGATCAGGAATGGTTTGACAATCATGTTCGAACCAGCCAATATTTCACTAAACTTGTGAAATATCAGGACATAATAAATAGAAGTAAAAAAAAGATTTTTAAAACCCACGTTTTTAGAAGCGGACTAAAAAGAAGAAAATAATTTTAAACTTGTAAGTTCAAGTACTTCGATCAGTGGCGTAGCTAGGGGGAGGTGCGCAGGGGGCGGTCCGCCCCGGGCGGCACTCATTTTGAGGGCGGCGTTTAGGGCATTTGAAAAGCAAAGCAATTTCCAACAACCACCCTTTTTCTTTTGAATTGGGAAAACCAAGATGAATTAAAAAATTTCTTAATTTCCAGTCTTAATTAAGGGATTCGCGCAACATTTGTTTGATTACATCGTTTTTGTTATAACGAACACAAAACCGTTCAAAAATTTAAAATCGCTCAAAAAAGGTAAAGATTTGTTTGGAAAATTAAGCGGCATACGTCACAGATGACGCTTATATATGAAAACTACACACACACACACACACACACACACACACACACACACACACACACACACACACACACACACACACACACACACACACAAATTAAAAAAAAACACCTCACCGCTCGGCCGAATAATATGTGCTATTAATATCGCCACGACAGTTTTTGCGTGAAAATTCCACATGCGCAGAATGATGCGCTAACAAGTACCTACATACATGGCATGGTGGTTCAAATATTGTGTTTAACTTACAAGTAGTAATTTATGTTAATGTTTCAGTTTTCAGAAAATTATTGTAAGATAACTTGCTAAAAATTAAATTTATTTTGTTTTTATTGTAGCACACATCATTTTTTTCTCATTTAAATATGGTTATACATTAAAAAATTTACGCCTATCCAATTAAAGTCAAAGTAATGTGAAAATAATTTGAATTGGTCTATTTTATGGAAAATTATTAATATTTATGGCAACAAAAAAAGAAAAAAAATGACGCCCCATAAAAGCTGTATTTTCTATTTGAAAATGAGCATGTTTCAAATCATTTTTTTTGTCATTTACATATGAAGACCACAAGGGAAGAAACGGCTATGTGACATTTTGGAAATTTTTTAGTTAACCTCTGTATCTGATAGAGGATCAAAAATTGATTGCTCTGAATTAGGTTTTATGAAAAAACTATTGAAAAAACTATGTCCCTGACCCTCTTAAAAATTCAAATCTATTTAGTTAATTTCTAAGAAATCTCTATAATTTTGAACTTTAAAACTCGAATATCCCAAAAGCACAAAAATGTGACATAGCCGTTTCTTCCCTTGAGCTCTTCATATGTTTTTAGTGTAACGCTGTACTGTAATATCGTAACACGCGTGAAGCCATGTAAAGCGTCATTAAATAAAGTGTCGGTAATCATTTATTTAAGTGGAACGTTTATTTAAAGTTGTGCGTTTTGATGTGACGTATAATGTGTGACTCCACTCCCCCCCCCCAGGTGCGTGACGTCATTTATAGACGGCCCCTAAAAGGGCGGCAAAATTGGAGACCGCCCCGGGCGGCAAAAGTTCTAGCTACGCCACTGACTTCGATTTAATATGACTAAAAACATGAGGCGGGCGCTTATGAGGTTTAACATATGCGGTTCACTCATTCTCTCACTTATAGATCTCTCTTTTGCCTTCTAAATTAGAAATCTTTAATTTTTATACCAAACACCCACCCCACGTTTTTAGTCATATTAAATCGAAGTACTTGAACTTACAAGTTTTAAATTATTTTCTTCTTTTTAGTCCGCTTCTAAAAACGTGGTTTTTAAAAATCTTTTTTTTACTTCTATTTATTTTATTCTTTTTAGTCCACTTATAACAACCTGGTTTTTAAATATATTTTTTTACCTCTATTTATTTTACCAAACACCTCACAAGCGCCCGCCCAACGTTTTAAAAACATTGTGATGTGGTCACGGGGCGAACTCACGGATGTCAACAAAAGCCGACGGTGCAGAAGCTTTTATATAGACTATAGATAAACTTAAAAGTTCAATAATTTAATAACGGTACATTTGATCGATCTGAAATTTGATACAATGCATTGTCATCCAAGATCTATCTGTGGTAAAATTTTCAGATCTCTAAGACCATGAGAAGTGGTTCAATTTTACGTTGGCAGATTTGAAAAAATCTTGGACAAACAATGCCCAACGAAAGCGAGTTAATAAAAACGTGGTAAAATGTTGCGACAAAGTACGAAGCTCATATTTCAACGTTTTACCTTCGAGATTCTTTCCTCCTCTAATCCCAATCAACCAAACAACTGATGGACTTAGAGCTTCAGAAAGATTAGATGCAGATTATCATAAATTTCCTTCCTTGTTTGTGGCACAAACTCTCAAATTTGATGACATTATGCCGAGATCAACAGGGGTTTTCAAAGTACAACCATATGATCTTTATTGTCCATCTTTGCAGTCCAGCTTACTTGATCAAATTTGCAAAGTAGGTCACTTATATTTTGCCTCACAAAAAATGTTGAAGAAACATGTAGGACAACACAGAGCTCGGGCTCAGGAGAATGTGCCCACCCAAACTGTTCAAGAATGTTCAAGAATCAACTCAGATAAACCGCATCCGTACTTTGAGAATCGCTTCTAGAATGCAAAGAGAACCCATGACAGTTATTGCCAGAAGATAAAATGCACATACAGAGGCTGTTGAGTGGCTAGATGAGGACGAGTTGATCTGTTTGCAATTATCCGTGACAGATTGATATAAGTCATAACTATGGATGAAAATTTCACTTCACCGTTGTAAGATGATGTCCAGTGAATATTTTTTTATTAAGCATACGCCACAGGACCATAATAAACAGATTCAAGATAGCACATGAGTTGGTCGCATAAATTTGTCATTCAAGTATTTTTTTAAAAGTCAAATTGTTTTGTTTCCTTTACATTATTTAATCGCTGGGTGAGGTCAAGTTTCTAATCTACTTCTTATCTTCTGTCAATAGATTGTATAATCGGAAGATTATCTAAAACTTGACCTAACCCTTTCCTCCGGCAAGATTTCACTTCATATATCCGGCTGGCCGGTAAAGCCCTAAATGATATATATTCATAATGGCTCTGGCAAATCCGATTTCACTTCATAAATCGGGACAAATCCGGCTCCACCCGGATTTCAAAATTTTGAATCCGTTACATCCCTACTTTAAAGTGGAAATTTTATATCTTAATACAGTTTAAGAGTGAAGTGTATTTTAAGTATTAAATTAAATATTTTAATTAGGTGTTACATGTAATTTTTTAAAATTTAGAAAGTGTGACGTACTTTAGGGCGGGTCCCCCAAGATTTGTGATAGGGGGAGGGGGGCAAAATGATTTTAAAAAATAGCGTGACGTACTTTATGGAAGGCCCCTTATTGCTTATCCTATCTGAGGTTACGTAGATTCTGTAAAGTCAGCTCGTTGGTTTGTCATCTCAGAAGGTTGATTTGTTTTATTTCTTGTCTGTTATTACTGTTATCCTAGTCTAAAATCTCAGTGCATTGATCAGTTATCTCAGTCTGATTATTAATTATTGGTGTCCTCTTTTCCTTTTGGTTTACCTCTGGTCTGTTATCTCAGTTTGTTGGTTATCTCAGATATCTTATCTATGGCCTGTTAGCTCAGTTTGTTGGTTATCTCAGATATCTTATCTCTGGTCTGTTAGCTCAGTTTGTTGGTTATCTCAGATAACTTATCTCTGGTCTGTTAGCTCAGTTTGTTGGTTGTCTCAGATATCTTATCTCTGGCCTGTTAGCTCAGTTTGTTGGTTATCTCAGATATCTTATCTCTGGTCTGTTAGCTCAGTTTGTTGGTTATCTCAGATATCTTATCTCTGGTCTGTTAGCTCAGTTTGTTGGTTGTCTCAGATATCTTATCTCTGGCCTGTTAGCTCAGTTTGTTGGTTGTCTCAGATATCTTATCTCTGGTCTGTTAGCTCAGTTTGTTGGTTGTCTCAGATATCTTATCTCTGGTCTGTTATCTCAGTTTGTTGGTTATCTCAGGTATCTTATCTCTGGCCTGTTATCTCAGTTTGTTGGTTATCTCAGATATCTTACCTCTGGCCTGTTAGCTCAGTTTGTTGGTTGTCTCAGATATCTTATCTCTGGCCTGTTATCTCAGTTTGTTGGTTATCTCAGATATCTTATCTCTGGCCTGTTAGCTCAGATTGTTGGTTATCTCAGATATCTTATCTCTGGCCTGTTAGCTCAGTTTGTTGGTTGTCTCAGATATCTTATCTCTGGTCTGTTAGCTCAGTTTGTTGGTTGTCTCAGATATCTTATCTCTGGCCTGTTAGCTCAGTTTGTTGGTTATCTCAGATATCTTATCTCTGGCCTGTTAGCTCAGTTTGTTGGTTGTCTCAGATATCTTGTCTCTGGTCTGTTAGCTCAGTTTGTTGGTTATGTCAGATATCTTATCTCTGGCCTGTTAGCTCAGTTTGTTGGTTATCTCAGATATCTTATCTCTGGCCTGTTAGCTCAGTTTGTTGGTTATCTCAGATATCTTATCTCTGGCCTGTTAGCTCAGTTTGTTGGTTGTCTCAGATATCTTATCTCTGGCCTGTTATCTCAGTTTGTTGGTTATCTCAGATATCTTATCTCTGGTCTGTTATCTCAGTTTGTTGGTTATGTCAGATATCTTATCTCTGGTCTGTTATCTCAGTTTGTTGGTTATGTCAGATATCTTATCTCTGGTCTGTTAGCTCAGTTTGTTGGTTATGTCAGATATCTTATCTCTGGTCTGTTAGCTCAGTTTGTTGGTTGTCTCAGATATTTTATCTCTGGTCTGTTATCTCAGTTTGTTGGTTATCTCAGATATCTTATCTCTGGTCTGTTATCTCAGTTTGTTGGTTATCTCAGATATCTTATCTCTGGCCTGTTAGCTCAGTTTGTTGGTTGTCTCAGATATTTTATCTCTGGTCTGTTATCTCAGTTTGTTGGTTATGTCAGATATCTTATCTCTGGTCTGTTATCTCAGTTTGTTGGTTATCTCAGATATCTTATCTCTGGCCTGTTAGCTCAGTTTGTTGGTTGTCTCAGATATCTTATCTCTGGTCTGTTAGCTCAGTTTGTTGGTTGTCTCAGATATTTTATCTCTGGTCTGTTATCTCAGTTTGTTGGTTATCTCAGATATCTTATCTCTGGTCTGTTATCTCAGTTTGTTGGTTATCTCAGATATCTTATCTCTGGCCTGTTAGCTCAGTTTGTTGGTTGTCTCAGATATTTATCTCTGGTCTGTTATCTCAGTTTGTTGGTTATGTCAGATATCTTATCTCTGGTCTGTTATCTCAGTTTGTTGGTTATCTCAGATATCTTATCTCTGGCCTGTTAGCTCAGTTTGTTGGTTGTCTCAGATATTTTATCTCTGGTCTTTTATCTCAGTTTGTTGGTTATGTCAGATATCTTATCTCTGGTCTGTTATCTCAGTTTGTTGGTTGTCTCAGATATCTTACCTCTGGCCTGTTATCTCAGTTTGTTGGTTATGTCAGATATCTTATCTCTGGCCTGTTAGCTCAGTTTGTTGGTTATGTCAGATATCTTATCTCTGGTCTGTTAGCTCAGTTTGTTGGTTATCTCAGATATCTTATTTCTGGTCTGTTATCTCAGTTTGTTGGTTATCTCAGATATCTTATCTCTTGCCTGTTAGCTCAGTTTGTTGGTTATCTCAGATATCTTATCTCTGGTCTGTTATCTCAGTTTGTTTGTTATCTCAGATATCTTATCTCTGGTCTGTTATCTCAGTTTGTTGGTTATCTCAGATTCTTATCCCGTTCTATTAGTTCTTCGTTACGTCAGCCTGATTCTTGCAGAATAAATTAATTTAATAACAAACGAGAAAAGTCAGAGTGATCAAACAAATAAAAAAAGAAGAACCTAAGAGAAAATGTATGACATTGGAACCGACACACTAGAGCAGGGTTGGGCAAACTACGGCCCGCGGGCCGCATGTAGTCCGCCAGAGTATATCATGCGGCCGTAGGCATGTACATGTTGCGATCTTATGTCGTTGTTAATTTTCTTTGTTTAGAATTGTCGCTATATTTTTTTAAATTTTATTCCGAGTATTTGATTCGAATCTAGGGATATTTAATCGTTTAATGGCTCCAGAATCGATTAATGATCATTAGTTAATAATTGTTAACATTCTTATTCGAAACTGCTTTTCAGTTAAACCGGAAGTTGCTTTTGTTTAGGAGATAAATATTGGCGGTTTTGTAAAAAAACTGTAATTTAAATGTGAATAGACGTTGAACTAACCGTGAGTTCTGAGAAGAAAAAAAATATTGAACACGAATGTCATGTTTTTTAAAAATGACGAATGGATTATTAAATACAGCTTCAAGAGCGTTTGGAGCAAAGCAGTCTGCTTGCTGTTCCGTGAGTGTGTGAGCGTCTTTAAGGAGTATAACTTAAAAAGAAAAGACACCACCAAACAAAACATTTGGATTTCGTGCACAATTTAACGAACGAACAGAGAAAATGGAATAGCAAGAAGTTGTTTAATTATTTAAAGAAGCAGCAAACTGTTTTCACCAAACAGTCTTAATTCGAAGATGCTGCAACCAAAGCCAGTGTGGTGCTGTCCCATAAGATTGTAAGACGGAACAAGCCTTTTTCTGACAGCCAGTTCATCAAGGAATGCTTGTCAGATGCAGCAAGCATTATGTATCCAGAACAGAAAACGAAATTATGATAGCATTTCTTTATCAAGAAGACATTTAGTTGAAAAAATAAGGGTCAATTTGAAGCACCAACTTCAAAATGCAAGCAAAGACTTTTTGTGGTACTCTCTTGCGTTGGACGAAAGTACCGATGTACAGGACACAGCACAATTGTTGGTATTTATACATGGAATAAACACTCGTTTTGAGCTTATGGAAGAATTTCTTACTGTTGAGCCACACAAAAGCACAACTACATGCCAGGATTTTTAAAATGCTGTTGAGACCTGGGTTGGTGTGGAACAAGATAACAAGTGCATGTAACAACCGATGGAGCACGTGCTTTGACTAGAAAAAAACGTAGGTCTGGTGAAGTTGATGAAAAATTAAATTAAAGAAGAACATCCTGACCATACACTCTTCCTCTCCACTGTGTCACCCATCAGGAAAGTCTGTGTAAAGCTGTGGATAATATCAAGCGTGTTATTGACTCAGTTATCAGTGTGATAAACCTCATCAGAGCCAGGGCACTTAACCACAGGCAGTTCAAGGCACTGCTTGAAGATTTGGAAACTGAATATTATTATGTTATCTGCCACAGCAGTGTCCGCTGGCTGAGCCTGGGCAAGATATTGAAGCGAGTGTGGGATCTCAAGGAGGAAATAGATATGTTCCTGCAGATGAAGGGTTTTGTTTGTGACTTTGTTAATACAATTGTCGATGAAGAATGGAAGTCAGTCAGACGTTATGTTTGCCACTTAAATTTTGGAAAAGTTGAATGAACTGAAAGTCAAACTTCAGGGCAATAGCTTGTTGCACATGAAATGTATGTGCATGTTAAATCATTTCAGGCAAAGCTCTCCCTGTTCTCCTGGCTAGCAGATGAAAACGGCACGGGTTCAAAATAGCGACTGTCAAAACATCGACCGTCATAATAGTGACTTCAAAATAGCGACTGTATCAAAAGAGCGACTGTCATAACAGCGACTTCACCGCATAGCTATTCTTGTCCAACCGTTCACCTAACACAGTGGTTCCAAACTTTTTTTGACACAGGTACCTTTATAAAGGACTATCTGACCACATTGCCTTTTTATTTTCCGATTACATCGGATTGAGGTGGGGGTGGAGTTGGATAGGTTTGGGAGGACTTGCTACCTCAGAGGAGTGGTGCATTTATCACAATCATGAATTCGCCCTTAATGTTGACTGGTTTTCAGTGTGTATACTTTTTAGTGGTAAATTAAACGTGGAAAATAACTATTTCATGCCGTTTTTAATTTTTAATAGATAATAATATTAAACTATATTATTTTTTATTTTATTTTTAAATTAGAAGAAAAAACATCAACAACAATTTTACGAGGCAAAAACGAAAAGTGTCGAAACATCCGGGGATCAAAAAGTCCTGTAGTCGAACTGTCTCTAGATTTAAAAAGCAGCCACACGCCACCTCTGCCCCTACCACCACAATCCCCCTCAATTAATCGACCACATCTATGTTTGCTAATCTCTATCGAGCTTTCTGCAAAATATATTTGACTGAAGTATTAGCAGTTATAATTTTAATTTTTTACAGAATTTATTTTTAAAAACTGTGTCCCGAAAATGTGTATACACTCTTTACAATGCGTACAACACCAACATTTATTTATACACACCTCCAGTTGATTGTATTTAATTTTGTATTGTCCCTTCTGTACAAAAATCCTACATGGCTTATCATGTCATCCTTTTCTTGATTTTATTAACTCCATTGTAGGCTGGGCACAGTAAGTTTTTCAAACATTAATTCAAGCAAAAGAAAAAAGTCGCTATTTTGATACAGTCGCTGTTATGATTCAGTCGCTATTATGACGGTCGCTATTTTGACAGTCGCTGTTTTGATACAGTCGCTATTATGACGGTCGCTGTTTTGACAGTCGCTATTCTGCCCGGATGCGGATGAAAACAGGTTTAGCGATTTCCCTTTGCTGAAACAGAAAACCATTTCTGGTGACATGGCTGACAAGTACAAGGCTCGTGCAGTTGGCTGCATTGACTGTGGAATTTTTAAAGGAGGCACTCCTATAGCAATAAAGTTTTCAATGCGGCCCTCCGTGGAAAAAAGTTTGCCCACCACTGCACTAGAGCCAACCTTACATAAATCCCATATTCTTTTAATGTCTCCACTCTGCACAATTTGTGCTCTACCCGTCGCTTACCCCTTCCCAGCTTGATCTAACATAAATTAAAATGCACCTATTGAAGCGACGCGTCTTAGTTTCACGGCTTTTGTATTGTCTAGAATGTTCTTACCTAAACTCCACAACTTATTCTTCTTCTTTTTTAACAAAATCTTTCTTTTACGTTTGTTTCCATCTTTATATATAATTCACCGGAAATTAGGACAAAGCACAAGACGTGTGCAATTAAGTATGACGAATGACCCTCGCTAGGGTCGACCAATCACAGTTTATGGTTGGCAAGCGAGATTGGTGCAGGGTGGGGGCATGTAACAACAACCGCAGTGCGCATGTCTCGAGAACAACAATGCGTCAGCATTCACCCCCCCCCCACCAACCCGACGTATACTCGTGTTGTTTTCATTTCTTCGTGCTGCTGTTTGTGTCCGTTCCCCCCCCCCTTCTTTGCACTATACATGAGCAAGTCTGCGGCGTGTGTTACGCCATGGGTCGTATCTAGTATAGTTTGTTTAATTATTATTCTAACACAGATATCGATCATGAGGCATATTTGTCTTCGTATGCAAGAGCAAACACATACAAATTCTCGTTCGTATAGAAGGAGAGTCTGTAAAAGATAAGATACTTTAAAATGGATAGAAATATGTTTTGGCCACTGGTGTCTACAGAGGCGTTTGTAGTGGGGGAATTATATAATGGGGTTGGACTCCAATCCGGCTGGATTTTAAAAAAATAAGTTATTTAATAGTAATAGATAATAGTTATACCTGCAAAAAAATGCAACACAGCTATAATACGGTATTAACAAGAAACCTTCCTCGCTGACAGGACATAAACAAGAAATAATTAAATAAAGTAACACTTGTCTGCAGTGTGTAGTCCAAGTGGTCCATAAATGACGTCACGCGCCTAGTGGGGGGGGGGTCACGCATTTGTGACGATGTGTGACGTGGGGGAGAGGCGGGTGTTTAAGAAATGTGTTGTCACCACAAAACGCGCTAATTTAAATAAAAGTTCCACTTAATATTTGATAGCTTACAATTTATTTAATGACGTTTTCAATGGCTTCACACGTGTTACGATATTAGAGTGCAGATTTACACTAAATACATATTTAAATGAAAAAAAAAGTAATTTGCAACATGCTAATTTTCAGTTAGAAAATACGGCTTTTTTTTTGTCAAAGCTTTGTGACGTCATATTGGAGGGGGGGCAAAGTTTTTGTGACGAGGGGGGAGCGGGGGTCAAAATCGCATGACGGCCCCAATAAGAAAGACTTGGAATGGTGCAGATATGATGCCGTAAGGGTGGGGAAAAAATGCAAAATGCCTTTAAACAAATATACATATATATATATACAATGGAAGCAAACGAGACCATTTTGTTTTGACCTAAAATAGCAATTTAAGAGCATGGATTTTGATCATGAATTATTAGAGCAAAGATTTAATAGGAAAACTAGATGGTCAGACTTGAGTGGTTAAAATATTTTCCTAAAAAGTCAGTGCATGTAAGTAATTTTAAGAATCTTGAAAAATTTAGTCAAACAATTTTTAAATTGCCAGTAATTACACCAAATGTTATTGTATCTTTCTGATTATTTAGTGGTGCAGCGAGGGGAGGGGGCAGTGATGGGGGATGCCCCGGGACGGTAAATTCGTCGTCGCTAATCATTTCCAAGAATGTAAATTCTAGAGAAGTTGAAGCCTTTTATTTTATAAAATAAATTTTTTTTAAAAAGTTATTATTATTATTAAAAATTCATATGATAAATAATAAATGAACTATTCTAAAATATGCGAACGTTTCTACTGTCAAAATTTCATATTGGAAATAAATTCTTCGACACTAATACTACTGAACTGAAAAACCAGGAAGCTGAAGTAGTAAGAGATCGTGACGCTAAATCTGTGCTTGTGATTCATTCTTCAAATTTCTTCAGCCGCTCCTGTTGAAGAAACGAAAATAACTCGATCATTATCAAAATAAGACATGAGATTAACATGCATGATAAACAAGTTTCAAAGCATAGTGAACATGAAATTAGCAGTTTGGGAAATATTCCAGAGGGTTCTGGGGACAAACTAGGTCTGCTGTTCACTCATTTTGGAAATATTCCAGAGGGTTCTGGGGACAAACTAGGGCTGCTGTTCACTCATTTTGGAAATATTCCAGAGGGTTCTGGGGACAAACTAGGGCTGCTGTTCACTCATTTTGTCATTTTGAATGTAGTCAAGATTTATTTGAATCTCAGAATATTTCATATGACAGATATAACAAAACACCATCTCAATTACACACTGCATAGACAGAACACAATCTCAATCACCCACTGTATAGACAGAACACCATCTCAATCACACACTGCATAGACCGAACACCATCTTAATTACACACTGCATAGACAGAACACCATCTCAATCACACACTGCATAGACCGAGCACCATCTCAATTACACACTGAATAGGACAGAACACCATCTCAATCACCCACTGCATAGACAGAAAACCATATCAATTACCCACTGCATAGACCAAACACCATCTCAATTACACACTGCATAGACAGAACACCAGCTCAACTACACACTGCATAGAACGAACACCACCTCAGCTGCACACTGCATAGACAGAACACCATCTTGCGCTTTTATTTCTTAAGTTAAAAACGTATAATTACGTCATCTTTGTGTTAGGATATAATAACGAACACTAAACCCCTACATTAAACTGCCAACCGGCGAGCTAATTATAAGCTAAAATATTATGGACAACGACAGACTTATAACTTGCTATTAAATATAAGAGACTAACAATTATTTGACTTTGGGCGAAATCTTTCTTTTAATTGTTTACGATGTAGCAAGTCAAGTTTAAAATTGAAATAGTCAATAACATCACATTCATAATTATGTGTGGGGAAAATTCCTTGATCTCGCGTCATAAAATAATTTTGTCTCGTTAAAAATTATATTAACTGTTGGCTTGCGTTTTTCATCTAATGTCTTAAACACTATTTTCCGCTAACTTCAAAATGAAATATTTTAAGAAAAGTTTTTTCATTGAAGGGGGCCTCACTAAATTAGACGTTTGAAATATTATGTTGTCAGATATTGTAGTTCTTCAATTAAAACAATTCAATAAAATGTAAATGTGTTAGAATATAAAAATTTTTTAAAAACCCGTAAAAAACCAAGTTTTTCACTATAAATCCTTTATGTACGAGACGTAACTAAAAGAATGTTCATTATAATACGCAGCGCCAGACCATCCAGAAATACAAAATTGCAGTTGTGTCGTAAAACATGTTTAATATAATGTGCACCGATCAGGAATATGTTTATAAAAAGTGTTGTCAATAAAATACGCACCTTATTGCGCGACAGAAAGGTTGTTCAATATAATACGCACCGCGACGCTCTATCTCAAAAAATAGCATGATACATAGGAATAAATAAAATAATCTAAAAAATCAATAATTTAATTACGGTACATGCGATCGATCTGAAATTTTGATACATTGTTTTTATTATCGGTACGAAACTGCCTGCAAAATTTCAACTCGCTAGCTTACGAGCAAGTGGGTTAAAAATCGATCAAAAAGTTTTGGCGACAAGCAATCAATGGTGCAGACACCACGAGTTAATATAAAGGATTTAATAAAGAGCCCCTGGTGGTTGCAATTGTTTAAATCTGTCATTAAAGCTAAATTTGTCTCCACCAAACTGCAGATATAAACACATTATTTTTGTATAGAACAAGAGATCGGCCGGGTAGATAATAGAATGACTTCTAACGTGAGTGTTGCACAAAAGACCACATCCATCTTAAGTCCTGAGGCCGTCAATTTCTTCGAGTTTTACTTCTCAATATTCATCATCGTCCCCTCGGTCCTGGGGGGAGTCTTCAACTTTGTCAACGTGGCGGTCTTCACGAAAATTGGTTTCAAAGACGGAGTGATGCTGACCTTTCTCCTCCTCTCCGTCTCCGACGCCTTCCAACTTGCCCTCGCCCTCGTGGGCTGCCTGTTCGTCCCCGCCACCTACATCCTAACCGACCTCCGCCTTTCTGCTCCCGTGGACGCCAGCGCGTTGGTGTACGTCAGCATCTGGTACAACCATCTCTTCTGCGACATTTCGGTCGTCGTCACCACGTACCTCGCGGTGCAGCGCTGCTGCTGCGTGGCCATGCCGCTGCACTTTAAAAGCCGGTTCACGACCGGGCGCACAGCCATCGTGCTCTCCATCCTGTTCGTCTCGGTGACCGCTACATACGTCCCCGTTTTCGAAACGCAGGGCCTGCAAGTGGCGCACTCGAAACCGAACGCCACGCCGGGCGCCCAGCTCGTCCTGTGGCTGGCACCGAATCGGGGCGTCGTCCAAGGAATCAACGACGTGATGAACAAGATCTTCTTGAAATCTGCCGGACAGGCTGTCGTCATGATCTGCCTGGTCATCCTGTCCACTCACCTCATCTCCGCCTCCAGGTTCCTCGTGGGGCTCAAGGCTAAACCCGACGAAGCTTCCAGAAAGAGGATCAAGCATGACTTGCAGGTGATCAAGTCCGTGACGCTGGTGTCCCTCGTCTTCGTGTCGTTCAACGTCCCGAGGTTGCTGTTCACGTACGCGAGGCGGATAGAGCCGGAGTTCAACATCTACCGCCGTTACGAAAACCTGTACTACGCCCTGGCGCAGGTCTGCAACGTCAGCGAGTGCCTCAACGCTACGGTGAATATATTCGTCTACTACAACTGCAACAGAAAGTACGCGGCAGTTTTGAAGGCGTATTTGTCTTGTGATACATCGTGTTAATCTCAAGAGGAGGGTGTTGGAGAAAGTCGAATTCACTTCAGCGATACTTGATATAAACTTTTAATTAAAAATTGCGAAATCATGTTGGAATATTTTGACATTGTTTGTTGGTTAAAAGTACAAGTCACAAACGCTCTCGCAATAATATTGAAATTGAAAGTAAAATACGAAAAAGATGTTTTGAGTGCTATGTTGTGTTGTAGGTTTTTTTAAAAGCATTCGAATTAAATAGTTAATAATTTTATAATTAAGTTAAAAGATTACTGTCAGTTCTAAAAAATGTTTGATAATGTGTTCAGCTCTCATAGAAAAACGTGTAATAGTATAGGTGTTGAAGCTTTGACAGATAACCTACTCAAATTGTGAGTTAAAACTTGAATTAAAGAAATTCATTTAAAGTGATGGAGAAGAAAAGAAGACAAAAGAAACGCTACATGCCAACCCCCAACCCCCACCAACAAAAAAAAATAAGTTAATAAATATATAAAATAATAAATGGATGGCTGTCTAGCAAAGAATCCATTCTTTGTACTTTTTTTATTTAGTCCCGCTTAAAAAGTGAGTGTCGGTAATTGTTAAGTATTTGCAAATTACACTAAAATTGTTTAAAAAAATAATGTTACATACTTTGAATGTATATCAATAAGTGTATTTATTATTGTTATTAATTTGTGTGTGATGACATTATATTTCATGAATTTCCATTGCTTTGTTGAAACGCATTGTGAAGCACAAGGAATGTCTGAACCATAAGGTTATATTTCGTGTTATTTTGTATCATATGAATTATTATTTTTCTAAAGTGATATTCATTATTTTTTGTTACAGCTTGCTTTGTTCATTCAGATGAATTTGTGTGTGTGCGTGCGTGAATGTGTGTGTATGTGTGTGCGTGCGCGCGCTCTACAAACATGGGCAGGCCAAGATATTTACTACTTCTTTCTCAAAGGAAAACAAAATTCATTCGGCCTAAAATATAATATGACTAAAAAGGTGGGAAGGCGCTTCTCAGGCTTAACTAATTCAATTCACTCATTTCCTTACTCGTCCTTTGGAAACCCTAATCATTTTAGCCTAACGTCTAAAAAGCGCCCGCCCACGTTTTTAGTCATATTACATCATAGTACTTAAACATATAAGTTTGAAATTTTTATCAATCCAGAAAAAGATTTTTACTTCACAATTCTGTGAAAAAAATAATTTTTTCTTCTTTTTAGCCCGCTTATAAAAACATGGTTTTTAAAAATCTTTTTTTTTAAACTTCTATTTATTTTTATTCTTTTTAGTCTAAGTGTATGCTATGGTGAGTTTTGAAGTATTGATTATGTTCAAATATAATACGCATTGCCCGACAAACATTTACAGACTGGAAATGACTGATCTCCCCTTGATGTTAAACATGGTTGACGTGGTCGGGTTGGTGTGAACTCGGCATATGAATGTAATGTAAACAAGAGCAGACGGATAATACATATGCTTATATGTAGATAAACTAAAAAGTTCAATAATTTAATAACGGTACATTCGATCGATCTGAAATTTTGATACAATGCATTGTCATCCACGATCTATCTGTGTTAAAATTTTGAGATCTCTAGGACCATCAGAAGTGGTTTAATTTTAAGTTGGCAGATTTGAAAAATTGTGGACAGACAAACAGGAACGAAAGTGAGTTAATAAAAACGTGGTAAAAATTTTCTTGAACGAGTTGCGGCAGCCATTAATTGCTATGGCAGAGAGGGGTTTACCTTTCAGATGAGATAAGAAAACATTTCGCTCTCCTCACAATGGCAATTTCTTTGAATTACTCGAGTTTATAGCAAAATTTGATCCTTGTCTAGCAAGCCATATAAAAAACTAGGGAATTAGATGAATTAATCTCTATACTGGCACATTAAGTAAGAGACACAATCTTGAATGATTTAACAAATGCAGAGTACTCAGCTTATCTGTAGATTCCAAGCCAGATTGGTGCCATTGATCAGCTCACTGCTATTGTGAGGTATCTTTCACCAGATAATGGTCTACCTATTACGCATTTTCTAAACTATGGCTAAGATAGTGCACAAATAACTTACAAATGAGTGAAAAATTGATTTTAGGGAGTGTCGCAACCAGTCATATGAAACTGAAAACGGCACAGAGGGCCTAAGTAATAACTAAGTATACAATTATGCTGCAAAATGTTCATTCTTAACAAAATTAGAAGCTACAAAAGTAGATATTTATGAACGAGTTAGTGCTTTGTGCCAAACATATCATGAAGATGGTGACATGAATCTTATAGGAAATATCCAGCATTTTCATCAATTATCGTAGTCAAGCCCATGGTACAGCGTAACATGATAGTCTGACACATCAGGATCTTTATATCTGTATAGGGTAATATTTAACGATCGTGTCCAATCATTATTCCCTGATGTACACGTAATTTTGATATTGTTTCTTAGTATGGTGTTTGCAAATAGCTCTGGAGAAAGATTTTTTTTTATCAACAGAAGAGGATAAAAAATGAATTTAGAACAATGCCTTAAGTCTTAAGATACGTTATGTTCCCTGAGTCACGTGTGCATAGAAAGTGACAAACTACGCAGTGTATGTCAATAGTCACTTTGCTCTGTCAAAGTCAAGAGAGAAAATATTTTAGGGTAATATAATTCCTAAATCCTTATAGCATTTTCAAGAGATTAGATAATAAGCGTTCGTAAAGTGTGCCTTTTAAAAAGACATTTTAAAAAAAAACAGAGTTAGCATTTTAAAATTTTATAGGCCTAGTAATAAAAATGATTTTACATGTAGTTAAAAATTATTTCACTATCAATACACTTCTTAATTATATTTCAGTTTAACCCCCTATGTATCCCAAAATCATATTTGGCACTGACATAGACTATCTGAACTTATAAAGGGCCCCATATTTCAAATAGCTTAGGGCCTCATCAAGTCTAAATCCGGCCCTGGACAAATATTAAAACTTACTAGTCTACACGCTTTAGTAAGTTAATTAACATTAATTGAACTAGACTAAATTAAAATATAATATTAACCAAATCTATTATTTGATGAAATAAGAATAAATTATGTCCTTTCTATTATTTGATGAAATAAAAATAAATTATGTCCTTTCTATTATTTGATGAAATAAGAATAAATTATGTCCTTTACAGTCAACGTCGTTGTATCTTTTTGACTCGGGGGTGGGGATAGATTTAAAATAAATTGTGTTTTAAAACATAGAAACATTCAACATGTCGGCCATGATAACAATATAGATATTACTGTGGAAACCCGATCCGGGTTAAAGAGCCCACGCAGCCGTATCGAAAGATCTTTCCTTTCCGATGTAGTTCAGTTTGACCGACCCAAGTCCGATCATTCCTTTATTTTTAGCGTTGACCGGTCATTTTCTAAAAGCCAACAGACGGTCGGCAATATAAAAAAAAACAACTTATTAAATTAAAGGTTAGGGTATTATTTCTTTGTTTTAATAGTTAGCTCGTCTAACGTTCTCTAATAGTTAGCTCGTCTAACGTTCTCTAATAGTTAGCTCGTCTAACGTTCTCTAATAGTTAGCTCGTCTAACGTTCTCTAAAAGTTAGCTCGTCTAACGTTCTCTAATAGTTAGCTCGTCTAACGTTCTCTAATAGTTAGCTCGTCTAACGTTCTCTAAAAGTTAGCTCGTCTAACGTTCTCTAATAGTTAGCTCGTCTAACGTTCTCTAAAAGTTAGCTCGTCTAACGTTCTCTAAAAGTTAGCTCGTCTAACGTTCTCTAAAAGTTAGCTCGTCTAACGTTCTCTAAAAGTTAGCTCGTCTAACGTTCTCTAAAAGTTAGCTCGTCTAACGTTCTCTAAAAGTTAGCTCGTCTAACGTTCTCTACAAGTTAGCTCGTCTAACGTTCTCTAAAAGTTAGCTCGTCTAACGTTCTCTAAAAGTTAGCTCGTCTAACGTTCTCTAACAGTGTGCTGTACGCGTCTTTGTTGGGGAGTCCACTTTTATGATTTTAAAGTGATTTTTTGAATGTATCTGACATGATCAAGCCCTTTAAAGTATACTATTTTACTTGTGGAGTCGCAATTTTGATGGTGCCTCCGCCCTAGTTGCACACCCTCATAAATGTAAATTGCATGTTCTTAAAAAGTCCGGCGTCAGAGGCCTTGTCCTGCAAACAAGAATGTTATGAACATAGTTATTTTTTTAAAAACAGAATTTCTGTATTGGGACGAGAATTTTCACACTAAAAGAATTACACGGGAGAGAGTTCCGGTCAGCGCTTAGTTTTAAGGGGCAGTTGTTTTTCCTTAACCAAAAAAATCCTCTCTGAAAGAATTATGGGTGTGTATTTTATTTCATCGCACCTAGTTTAACCAAGTGAAGGGGATGCGCACTTTCTCGGTGTGAAAGAATTATAAAACCTTTATTTAAAATTTATTGTTGTATGATTACATCTTTAAGAAATCTAAACCTTTTTTAAACACATACCCCCCTGAGCTACAAAGAACAAGTTTCTGTTTTAGGCTTAGCCTATTAACTGGTCACTATCTCTCTCTCTCTCTGTCTCTCTCCCTCTCTCTCTTCCTTATTATTTTTTAGTAATTTTTGTATACCATGGTGTCCATGAGCAACGCGCGCCCAAACAATGCCGATACCAGGATCATCGCGTGCTCAAACGATGCCGATACCATGAGCAAGGCGCGCCCAAACGATGCCGATACCATGAGCAATTCGCGCCCAAACAATGCCGATACCATAAGCAACACGCGCCCTAACGATGCCGATACGATAAGCATCGCACCCAAACAATGCCGATACCATGAGCATCGCGCGCCCAGACGATGCCGATACCTCATTGTCCTTGATGAACTGGTCTGGTTTAATTTTGCAGAGAATGTATCGATACTACATATGTGTTGTTGGTACCTTTCTTAAATATACACTTAACTTCGATATTTTTGGCTGAGCTGAATGAAATTTCTTAATTTTTTTTTCCGGACTGCTATATTTAACGGGTTTAAATACATAATATAATGTGTGTGTGTGCGTGTGTGTGCGTATTGTATATATAGGCTTAAATATAAACCATTAGCTACACTAAAAAAATGTTATTAACTGCATTTGATACAAAACTTTAAGGAAGTGGAAAGCATTACATTGTCTATGGTAGTTGTAAATGAAATACAAATCAGTTATTATACATATCATGAAACGAAGTTATGTTCACACAAAGAGAATTACCTTGTTTTAAATGGTCTAGCAACGTACACGTTTAATTTATCAGACTCGTTTAATTAGTCAGAAATATTCTCATATATACATATTATGTAAAGTTAAATTTCTTCCACTGAAAATCGACCACTTCACCAGGTTGATAGAAAATGTTGCAGTTTCCAACCTTTAGTCATTAGCCTGAAATACGTTTATGAATCTAAATGTAAAACTAAAACTAGGAGTGGTGCTAGAGTTGGGGGTGGGATGGTGTTATGAAATGTAATTTTTGCTGGTTAATGGCAGCTATTCAGACGCATATCACGTTTTTGTCAAGTGCAAAAAGATGAGTTTTATCATTTTACGGGGCTTAAAAGTAAATTTATTGCTAAAAATATTTGCTACTATATCAGACATTGTACTTAAATAAGTACTTTATACGAATAATTAATCTTAATTACCACCCCAATTAGTTTTTAAAATACGAATCGTTCAAAGAGTGTTTAAACATTAATCTCGCTTTTAAAAAAATGACTAAGGACAGACAGTACGTGACCTCATTCGCCGTCCTAATTAGCGATTGGAAGAAATTTAGCAGATAGCACTTGGAGATCAATTTCAACTAACAATATTGCCACGGACTTCATCGGCAGATCAACGGGGAGGGATATAAAAGCAAAGAGATACCGGTGTTTGACTATTATAATTAACTATAATTGCGAAGTAAATATAAATTGTTGATCCTATTCATGTTTACAGTGCTGGGAGATCAGAGTCATGATGCGTCTAATTATAGATTTGGGAAGTGGGTGTGGGAACAAAGGGGAGGTTGGGGAAAGTGATGTTCGTGATTGGGGAAATCAAGGACGAAGTACTCTTAACAATTTAAAAAAAAATAAATGAAGTACTTTGGCTTGAGAGTATATAACAAAGTATTTATGGCATTTAAGCTGATTCAAGAATCGCTGATTGCGGCTCTTGCTTTGTTATTGAAAACAACAAAACACGCTGGGATTTATTTGTATGCATATAAGACTTTCTGAAAAAAAAATCTTTTAAGTAACGCACCATTCTTCAACGGGTTGAAGTATGAAATAATATGTTGATCTAATTTTTAGAACAGAAAAAAAACCACAAATGGATAACTCGTACTCGTGCATTTGCTCCGCCAACAGGCGTTAACCTTTTTAAACGCGTCTTACGCCCAGATCTGACCCGCATGGCCATGGATGTAACAAAAGCGACCACCAATGTCGTATCGGACCCCGTGAACGATGACATGAGGTCGGTGTTGGAGTTTAGCTTATCGCTTCTTATAGGCGCCCAGTCCTTGTTCGGCATCGTCTCCCAGACTCTGAACATCATCGTTTTCCTGAATATGGGCCACAGGGACGGCGTGACGCTGACATTCCTGGCCTTGTCCCTGGCGGACGTTGGTCAGCTGCTGATACCGCTGCTGACCTGCGCGTTCACCTGGGTCCACTTCGCGCTGCGGGAGACGAACCGCGATTCTTTTGTTGACTTTATCTCCCTGGTGTACATCAGCATCTGGTACGACCACATGTTCTGCGAAGTGTCGGTTGCCGTGACGACGTACATGGCCGTGCAGCGCTGCTGCTGCGTGGCGATGCCGATGCACTTCAAAAGCGTGTTCACAAACAAGCGCACGGCCCAAGCACTCGTCTCCGTCTCCGGTGCTGTCGTCCTCACCTACCTGCCCGTGTTCGCCACGCAGGGCCTCCAGCTCGTCAACGCCCCCAACGCGACGTCCCAGAAGTGGGTGCTGTGGCTGAACCCTCGGCGCCCCGTCGTTCAGGGCGTCAATGACGTCGTCAACAAGATCATTCTGAGATCCGCTGCCCAGATCATCGTCGCGGCCTGCCTCGTCGTCCTCACCCTGCACCTGATAGCGGCATCGAGGTTCCGCCGCAGTCTGAGAACCACCCACCGGGAAGGAGGCACGAAACAGCACGGCTCGCCGACCGTCTCGCGACAAGACCTGCAGGTCATCAAGTCCGTGGCCCTGGTGTCCGGCATGTTCGTAGTGTCCAACTGCCCGCGCCTGATGTTCACGTACGCGCGGCGAATCGAGCCGGAGTTTAACGTGCTGCGGGGGTACGAGAACCTGTACTACGTGCTCAGTCAGGTGTGCAACCTGGCAGAGTGCACGAACGCGTCGCTTACCGTCTTCGTGTACGCCGCGCACAACGCCAGGTTCTCGGCCGTGATGAGGAGATTCCTGTGTTGTCAGTCCGGCAACGTCAAGCAGCCGCTAGGCCGTAGTGTCGAGATCCGAAATATTGGCGACAACGTCGACAGACGCCAACGGCAGTGAATGATACACGTGAAGAACAACTTTCGTACAATCTTCAGACTATGTCTGACGAAAGTCATCGTTTCTTTCTTTTTTTTTAATGTTATAGTAAATATAGCAGTAACTTCTTAAAGATTACTAATAAAGAATAGTTAGTGTCTATTATAATAGTAGCAGATGTATTTGATTTCCCCTCATATTAGTTTATTTGTTTTGAAAAAAAAAGGGGGGGGGGTTCATTTAAATGCTTTATTTATTTTTTAAAAATTACATCCTCAGTATCACTTAACTATACTAATTATACATTATATGTGTGATTATAAATTATATCAAATGTCAATGTTTAAAAAGATATCTGCCTAAGGTCAAAAGTGAAATTCGGTTTTCCTCACGGTACTTGTGAGTTGTGAGGCCCTAGCTCAGAGCGTGAGGATGGAGAAATAAGGGAGATAATGGGAGGAGAGTAGGGTGAGAGGGGACATTGAACATTTGAAAGTGATAATGAAGGTCCAGACCTTCAAGAAACACTGCTGCAAGTGTTGATCAGCTAAAACTTGACACAATTCTTCAAAATCAAGTTATAAAACATTGGCACGTTAAGTTGTCCTGATATATTTCAAATTATCTTCAACGGAACTTAAGAAATAATTATTATTATAAATTTTTAAAAAACGAGGACTAAGAAACAAATAACAGAATTATGTGTATTTTATGCTTTAGTCATCGGCAAAAACTGACAGGAGAATAAATTAGTTAAACATTTCATTATGATACAGTCAAGTCAATATTTGATACATGTAATAACATAAAAACTCAAGTAAAAAATATCTACCGAAATCATGCAGTCATTGGTAGGCTGGGTTATTCTTAACACGCAGATATAAGTTTGCAACAGCATCTCTTTAGATGCTTATATATAAATTATGTTTTGAGAACATGAAGATATATATATATATATATGATGAGAACAAAACACAAAAGATATATAAGGAAAGTATACCACATCACTTGTGAATCAGTAAAGCCAACAAGATCATGTACACAATTTTCAAAAGCACATCACATCAGACGACAAGACGCTCTAACAAAGAAACCACTTCAGTCGTCATCAGTCAAAATTTCCCAGCAAAATCTGTTCACTACAAACTGCAAAAATCTCATGTCACACATTCTTTTATTTCCCACACTAAAGTCTTTCATTATCAGAACTCCACTACAGGGCAGTTGTGTCAATTACATGTTTTAAGTTCTGACCTATTTTAAAACAATGACAATATTATTGTTAAGATACATGTCTAAAAAAAAAGAACAGCAGCAAAAAGGCACACACAAGACAAAAATCATGATTTTGTCATGCATCAAATGGCACTGTTCATTGTTTAATTATATTACTAATGAGCTCATAATGGATATTTACAGATGGTAGAAATTGAATTGTTATTTTGCTCTGGACATACAAAAAGGTGGTGAAAAAAAATTAATTTAAAAAAAATGACAACTTACAACAGCTGTAATGGTTTAGGGTAAAAATGTAGATAATTGACAACACAGACTGAGTTCAGTGGAGAGGTAAAGGCAGTTCCGGTATTTTACACGCTGCACAACTATATCTAATATATATACATATTATATATACAATAAAGTCAATAGAGCCCAGGACAAGTCAGAAATAGCTGGAGAAAGTTTTAAGTTTGGTGATATCAAAACACCAACTGATCAAAGACATGACCAGCATGACCCACAACCAAACAATCATTGGGAAGGTCTCCCGAGACTTTTCATGTGAAGGTGAACGTATGGGGCAATCTCTACCGGCAGGTGTATCTGGGGTGGGGGAGCGAGGGGTTAAGGGGGAGTAGGACTCCAAATTGAGTGTCCTAGTCCTAGGCCAATAACCATCCCCCCCCGACCCAACCCACATCAAACCAGGTGAATGCCCATCTTTCCATCTTTTAAACAGTACTAGCCATGTTGACACATTAACCCGCCCCTGCACACCAGATTGTTCATTAAATGAACACATCAGAGAAATAGTCTTTTAAGTTATTTCTTTCAGGCACTGAGGGGCAACAAAAAAAACAACAACAAAACATTAAGCCGATTTAAATGTTTGCAGCAGGTGAACACAATAACCCCCAGTTTGCTTGGTTTGCTCCGAGGGGCAGGCATTAAATAGGAGTCAAGATATTTTTAATGTACATTTGTACATCTTACTTTAAAAAAAAATTGTTTGGAAAAAAAAGGTACATTAAACAAAACATATCATAGCAAACTCATAGCATTCTTAATTCTTGTAAAACAGGCAATGTTCAGCAGATGTCAATACAATATAATGATGCATAACATAAGTTTCATCTGATAATCATCTTAATATAAAAAGAACCACAAAAAATCAACTGTATGTACATATATATATATATATATATGTATATGATAACACTGGGATAGTCTGTGAAGTGTGGGGAAATCCTACACAGGAAAGAACATACGTGTGAAACATAAAATGGCTCCCTACTGCGATGCTGACATCTATCAGAAGAACATAATAAATGCATTAGGTAATTGCTAGCACCATTTCAACAAGGTAACATTTAAAAGCAACAGTTCCACCACACTGGCAGACACATGGACCCACCACACTGGCAGTCACATAGACCCACCACACTGGCAGTCACATAGACCCACCACACTGGCAGACACATAGACCCACCACACTGGCAGACACATAGACCCACCACACTGGCAGACACATAGACCCACCACACTGGCAGACACATAGACCCACCACACTGGCAGACACATAGACCCACCACACTGGCAGACACATAGACCCACCACACTGGCAGACACATAGACTCACCACACTGGCAGACACTTTATTGTGATTGCATTGACAAATAGACCTTTGCATTGCCAGGACAAAAACCGTTAGGCACACAATAATATTTGTTAAATTTCTCTTTCTATTTAGACTTTGTGTACCTGTAAAAAAATATATTTAAAAATTTCATTTAGAAAACGATACCAAAAAATTCAAATATGACTGGTACATTACGTTATACAGAAATTTGAAAAATATTCATTAACTGTAATATAGTCAAGTACAGAATGCATCATCTGGTCGGACACAAACAACATGCATTGGCTTTGTTTTCCCTGTTTCTTGCTGTCTCTAACACTATCTGCCAGGCTAATGAACCCAATGTCAATGGATTCAACTCTGCAGGGATGAATGTAACATGTGGCTTTGTGATCGTTAAATTTTTATCAGCATCATAGAAGGATTCAGTGCTAAAAAAACTTCCATATGAAACTCAAAATTAAATTAAAATTCACCCATTACAATTAAGTAAGGGGAAATTAGTTATACATTTTTTGTTACTACATAAACCTTCAATGAGGGACACATGAAAATTAGTTACAATAAATGTTTGTTACAATGTCAGTGTAAACCAGACACTGAATATCTTTCTTAGCAATGTTACGATTATGCATGTCCTGTGACTTGTAGTAGCACAACAACATTGACAAGTGTGATTTCAACAGTAGGACCAGATAACAAAAGATGATATTTACACTCAGGTCACCTGATATCATTTAAGATCAGAAAACAAAGATGATATTTACACTCAAGGTCACCTGATATCATTTAAGATCAGATAACAAAAGATGATATTTACACTCAAGGTCACCTGATATCATTTAAGTTCAGAAAACAAAGATGATATTTACACTCAAGGTCACCTATCATCATTTAAGATCAGATAACAAAAGATGATATTTACACTCAAGGTCACCTGATATCATTTAAGATCAGATAACAAAGATGATATTTACACTCAAGGTCACCTGATATCATTTAAGATCAGATAACAAAAGATGATATTTACACTCAGGTCACCTGATATCGTTTAACATCAACAAACTAAAGCATGTGAGTGAGACTTTCTTGTCATCAAGCAATATCTGCTGACTTACTATTATGCCAATACTGACGTATGCAGACTTTTTGATATAATAACTGACTATTTACATCATTAAATTAAGATGACAGAGCCAAAAACATGAGATGCAACTTAAGTTTTTACACTCTGTTCACAACAGACCTTCACTGAGACATAAAAAGGTACAAAAAACATGCTGTCCTAAAAATATGATGGACACAAAACAATGAAACATAAATAAAAAAACAACCTCGGTTACATGAAAATCTCATGTTTTTAAACTATGTACATAAATTATGAAAGACTTCTTTATGTCTCCAACGATTAGTGCAGGCGTAACGTATTCGAGGTCACAGGTTACACAGCTTTGTGGCTAGAGCATGATGGGTACAAAAAAGACTGGTGAGTATTACTATTACAGCTTTTTCCATTGCATAAGTTTCCAGTTCTTGAGGACACCCATCGACACAACCAAGAGATTCACTGCCCAAAGAGTGGAGGTTCCCAAGATATGTTTAGGTTACAATCAACAAATCAAATTAAAAAACCCGACTGTCTAAGTGTGGACTTAAGATAAGATTCTTTCATTGATTTAAATAAATGGAAACCTTTTCTTGACTACACTGATCATACTATTTTCATTACATATATATATAAAAAAAAATTTCAACCAAGAAATTCCACAATAAGAATGCCTTAAAGAGAAGATATTGAATCTAGAGTAACAATTGTCTATTTAAGAAAATCCATTAAGTGAAAGTGAAGAATTTTTTTTTCTCGTCATATACAACTCAGCCAACCTAAAACATTTTGATTTTAAACACAGTAAATGAATCAATGGATCGCACATATGTTTTAAACACAGTAAATGAATCAATGGATCACACATATGTTCCATAGGCTGATTGAAGATTCAAATATGTTAAAGCTGCACTAAACAAATTTTTTTTACCATGAACTTCATTAACAGAACTTTTGAAATGTTCCTTAAATACAAAGACTGTACTCTACAAATAACTTCCATATAGGCTGACACCATGTCAATCGCAAATACTGAAACAGAAATAAATTATTGGATCCTGTGGTCATTTGGCCACTATGCTCTAGTAAAATTTTGTTCAACACACTGGTTTAAATGTGTACCTAATATGCTTTTTGAGGACAACACAGCAAGGCTAATATGCTTCTTACTGCCAATGATGTGCAGCAATGGCTGGCTACCGTAACTATGACAGGCTAGTGGAACTCCTTCCCTTCTTTGTTTGACACAGTCTAAGATACAACCAACACATTGGCAAATACTGATCCTATCAGTTAGCACCTGATGTGTCAAGATACCAAGTCAGTCTATCAGTTAGCACCTGATGTGTCAAGATACCAAGTCAGTCTATCAGTTAGCACCTGATGTGTCAAGATACCAAGTCAGTCTATCAGTTAGCACCTGATGTGTCAAGATACCAAGTCAGTCTATCAGTTAGCACCTGATGTGTCAAGATACCAAGTCAGTCTATCAGTTAGCACCTGATGTTGCCAAGAAACCAAGTCAGTCAGTGACTCTTATTTCCTGTTTGTTAAGAGATCACTTCCTGACTTCCTGGCCTGGAAAAGTTCGAAAGTAAGAAGGAATTTTTCCACTAATCATTTAATAAAATAATCTTAGATTTCTCTTTGCTGCATTTTTTGGTATTCTTTTAAGTATTTAATAAATTCTTTAAAATGTATGCTCCATGCACGAAATTAACAATAGGCTGGTAGGTAACGAAAATCCTTATTCAATAGCCTGAAAGGTAGCAAGAGTTCCTGGGAACAGGCTTCTATGCTGCAACGTTTCTTATGAATATGCTTCAAGGTAACAAAAACCCTTCAGAACAAGCTGTTAGGTAGCAGCATTCCTAGATTGCAATCCAAGGTAGCAACGATCCTTCTGAATATGCTGCTAGGGCTGAAACTTTCCCTGGTGTGGCAATTAGCCAAATAAACAGCTTCCAGTTTAGTTCATACATGCCACAGCTTTACTTCATCTTCAGAATCACTTTTCTGTAAGAAGAAAAAAAAAGGTAAAACTAATTAAAAAAATTACATCAGAATCTTGGTGTCTGTGAAAATAAACATGTACGTACACCTTCTCTACCATCACTTCCAACCGAGTTTATTACAGACCATCAGGCCACTGGTAGGAACATGTTTTTGCAAACCTGACATTGACTCTCAGTTTTTCCATTTACTAAAAGCTATCAATCCTGGATGTTCAGAGATTGTCTAAAGTTGAAATCTCAGACAAAGAGGAATAACTCCTTCCTTAAAATACATTTGTTTTTAGAATACTTAACTATTTAACAGTATACTTATCTGAAGTAAAATGATCGGCATTTATAATAATCAAGTGAATTGCATAAAATTAACCAATGGATTTGTGCGTATAAATTCTTAAAATTCAATTTATCATCAAGTTCTCAACTATTAAGAATCTAAATAATAAAATAAGACCCTCTTTTAAAATAATAATTGCTCCATTTAAAAAAGTAACTGTTTTCTAACTTTGTCTTGTTTCTAACATGATTTCCATTTCAATTGCCAGATTACCCTTTCTATATTGTAAAAATTTTAAGAAGTGTGCCATTATGGAGTTGAACAAGTAACGGCCTGATGTATAGATTTGTAGATCCTTAAGATCTTGTCTTGTGGTGAGAGGGACGGGAGAGTAAAGATGGTCAACAGTAGAGGGTCAATGGACGGATTGGACATTTCGTTTGTCTTACTGCGTTTATAAGAATAAAAAATATAACAGGAAAATACCTCTGTGTTCAAGTTTTGGACTTTGGTTAGAAGGTCATCCTCCATGGACATCTTGCGACCCAGTTCCACTGCACCTGCACTTCCTGTATAGACACCGTTAAGGAAAAGCAATTAGAATAATTGTTAAAAATTTAATTAAAAACTTAAAAAGAAGGAAGTACTGTTACCTTGCTTATAAAAGAAAATTTCTCTCTTTATTCAAAGATGCTACAAATGAATCATAATTTTATCACGTTAACAAAAAACTCAACAAATTTTTCCAAAAGCGATACCTTTTTTGTGTGTTTTTTGCCTTAATAATAAAAGAAGCCCTCAAGAGAAGAAACGGCTACTTGACTTTTTGAAATTTTTAGTTATCCCCTCTATCTAAATGTCATTTAATATTATTTTTAAATTGCTTTGAATATGGGGCTCTTAAGTTTTACTTTAACAGTCAGCCACATAGAATTATATTTGAGATATAAGGTATCAAAAAACAATCTTTGACAAGCTTTCTTTTAAATTTTAAAA
Organism: Ampullaceana balthica; assembly: GCA_944989445.1. Classification (NCBI taxonomy): domain Eukaryota; kingdom Metazoa; phylum Mollusca; class Gastropoda; family Lymnaeidae; genus Ampullaceana; species Ampullaceana balthica. Next base: position 135,169 of record CALYLW010000697.1, on the reverse strand, counting down.
CATGGTAGAAAAAAATAATCTTTCCAAAGAGACAATTAAATTGAATTTTGTGGCAAAGTTCAAAACTTTAATAAAAATATTACTGCCTTTATATCCCCCTACTAAAAATAATTATAATTTATTAAGACTGATATTCAAAACATTAAAAAGAGTTAAAAGATTCCACTTGCCTGTTTTCATGTGTCTGATAGTGGCAAACTCCCTGTAACTTGTACTCGTGCTGCTGGATGACTCCACACTTGGACTGGTGCCTGGCCAGGCATGGGATGAGAGGAGGGAGGGTCGTGGGGAATGCAGAGGTGAGTGGCAGAGGGCATGGAGGCTTGAGCTACGAGCCATGGCCAGGGGGGCTCGTTGAAACACTTTGAGGATGGCCTCCTTCTCCACCAGTTGGCTTTGAAGTTGTTTGATCCTAAAAGAATAAATCAAAGTATATTTTTGCTTTACACTGAAGAAATTTAGGGTTTACACCTTAAATTAGGTTTGTAGCAGTGGTTGTTATTTCTTTATTCAATTTATAATTAGGAATCTGCTCTTAAATAGGTTTATCTATTACCACCACACTTTGGTTTGTTAAAAAAAAATGATTTAGGCTTCATTTAAAAATATATTCAAGCAATACTTGGCAGGAATACGTAATAATTTCTTTGTCTAATTTTAATTTCTTTGTTTAGTCATGTTTTACTATAGGCTATATCTAATATATAAAGCTCAGTTGGTGTTTGTATCTTTGTATCTTTGTATGTTTGTATGTTTCACTTTTTCGACTTTCTGTTAGACAGCCACGGAAAAACCAAATGACGGACGGGGACCAAATTTGGCAGGACGGTTCCTTTTACCCTGAAGGTGGTTTTAAGTTAGTTTTTGTAATTGTCCATTTTGCCCGAATGCCGTAAATTAAATAATCAGAAAATGCAGAGACGAAGAATAAAAAATTTAACCTCATTTCTGTATTGAACAAATTTACGCGGACGTTCAAATGCCGTTCAAAGCGAGTTACTTTTGGTGACGTTTTTTTTCCCCAATACTTTATTTTCAGCTGTGCGCATTCAAAAAATATTATAATTTCTAATTACGGTGAGCACATTTTCGTGTATGCTTCATAATTTGAGCTGTGTAGTACAAAGAATTGTCATTTTCTTTACTGTTACTTTCTATATATTAGATAGACACGTAAACATATTTAATTACAACTGCCATACGATGCATTACATTTAATTGTTTACACGTTTAAATTTAATTGCGAATTTGTTTTAATTATTTTCTGTTCCATAACTCGACATTTAATAAAAAAGCTTTTTATGTAATAATTGTGTCAGTATTTTTTCAAGGCTTCATTTTTAGCGGTGTGCATTTTAAAATCTTTTAATCGCCTGATTACTGTGCGCACATTTTCGTGTACGCATCTTAAATTTAGCTGTGTCCTATTAATATAACATTTATATTTTGTTTGTCTTTTACATAAGCTATTGTCTTTTACATAACCTATACACTTATACCATTTAAACTTAGGCTACCGGACCTATTAACATAAGTAGATTAAATTAAATAAAGTGACACTGAAAACGCTTAATTATTTTGTATTGCGAATTGAATATGTTATGTTCATTCCTTTGATGATGGATTAACATAGGCCATTTTTAAAATCGATTATTGTCATGGTTTTACATGCGTTTTTAACATAAAATTGATTTGTTTTTTTTTATTTTTAAAATTAGGAATATAGCCTAATTTCTTTATTTATCTTTATTATCTTTATCTCATAGACGCTGTTGCAAATATTGTATTAATTACAATTGTGTTACGATGCAGTGTCATAAATATATAAAAGCTTTTTTTTAGTGACAACAGTGGCAGAGATCTTTTGGAAAAATGTCAACAAACCAGTGGCCTTTTTTTAATGGATACAAAAAAGAAAAAAGTATCAACTGAGCTTTATATATTAAATATGCGTTTAAATTATTTTATTTCAATTATTTTCACGATGCATTGTATTAATATTTTACATGCAATGAATATAATTGGGATTTTTAAAAATTAATTCATAACTCGACGTTTAATTAAAAACGATAGATGTAGCGAGTTTATTTTATGTTGAAAGTGATGGCCTATGTCAAATAAACTTACACTTTAAAAAAACTGTTTACTTAAGCTTTATATACACTATGCATTATAAACTTTCGCTACCGAACGTATTAACAAAAGTTGACTAAATTTAATGAAGTGATCCTGAAAACGCTTAATTAATATGAATTGCAAATTGAATATGTTTTTATGTTCATTCCTTTGAATAGCATAGGCCATTTCTAAAATTGCCTTTTAATCATTTTTAAGATGCGCTTATTAACAGACTGTTGAATCTTTTTTTTTCATTTTTATTTTTTTTTCAGATATAAAATCTTGTGTGTGTGTGTGCATTGAATATAATTTACAAAATATGATGCCTTATCCGAAATAGGGAACAACAAAAAAAAAGATTCCTTTTTGAAATTATACACATTGCTTATAAACCGTAAATATAAATCGTAAAATATAGAGACATAAAAAATGTTAAATATTATTTCCCTGTTACAACAATTATGAATACATCAAAAGGAGGAGTTATTTTGGTCCAGTACATTTACTTTATAACGAGACTTTATTTTATGCGGCCCGCTTTCTATATGTCTAAATATGGTGTGCAAATTTTTTTATATCATTTTAATACAACCATTTTTAAAAAATAGTATTTTAGAAAGTACATTTATAATTTTGTTTGTTTGCGCTATGAGTCATTTAGCTTTGGCCTTTTAAAGGGATAGTGCCACATGTTCTTTATCACATAGACATGGTTACAAATATTATATAACTTACAATTGTGCTACGATGCAGTTTCGTAATTATATATTAAATTTTTGAGTGACGAGGGTGGTAGAGCTCTTTCGGAAAACCTATAAGTTATGTTAATTTTGTACAAGTGGCAATGAAATTGTTAATTTAGTTATTATGGTCGGCAAGAATCATTATTTAATAAATCATATCTTTTAAATAGTAAGGTTATGTTAAAAGGCACTGCATTAAGGGAAAACAACTCATGCGGAAAAATGGCATATCTCTGTTTCTCATAAGATTTTAACTAAATAGATGAATCTGAAATTTAACTTGGCAAATAAAAATTGTAATAACCAGCAACTGATACTTGGATAAAGGGTCAGCACACTCCCGCAACAAAGTGCGGGTATTTTTCTAGTATACTATATATTTTCTTTATCACATTGGTACATTATACTTTTTATAAACATTAAAATTAATTTTTTAAAAATAATGTTAAATCTTTTAAAAAATAATAATTTTAATGGATTTTTCCTTTTGTTTTCAACATGTAAAGTTTGGGCAATTTTTGGATTTTGTTTCCCGTTAGTGCATATTTTTTCGTCTTCAGTTTTTTTTTAATAAAAGATTTTTTAAAAGCTCTTTGTTTATGAAATCTTGATTGCCTTTGTTCAACCCGGACAATGTAAGCTAAACCAACATACTTTGCCTCCAGCTCCGCCACAGTTCTGTGAGAGCTGTGCATCTCTTCAATGTGTTTAAATTTTTCTGCTTTAGCTTCATCCCGCTCTGCAGACACCCTGTCCAAGGCAGACAAACGAACTTCCCTAAAACATTTGAAAATTTTGTTAGCTGAATTTACTACACCAATATTTTAGGCAGCCAAAAATAAAAAAATTATGTTCACATAAAAAATGTTGATTTATGATTCTCTTATCTACACACATTTCACCTCTTCATGAAAAGAAGTGTTTCCTTAAAACTGTATCAAGTCTTTCATCTCACAGCCAAAATAGGATCAATGGACTGAGAAAAGGGTTAAAAATAAAGCATTAAAAGAACAACTTACTTAGATGTTTGTGAAGTGTCGCCACCCATGAGTGGTCTCACTGTTGTTTCTTTAATGTACTTTTGCTCCATCTGAAATATTCCAGAGTGAAAATTAAAATATCTTATTGGCAGCATATCCTGTTTTTTTATTTGAAATCATTTATGTTAACTTTTTGGGTTGTATTTGGAAATTAACCAATATTTTGAAAAGCTAAAAATTTTGTTAAAAAAATGAAGTTTAAATATCAGCAATATTCAGTTAAGCTAAAAGTTCAAAAAATTAATCCAATGATAATACCTTTTGTTTTAACATTTAATTAGTAATGCGCGCCTAGCCTCTATTACCAAAGCGCGCCTCGATAGTACTCTTTTTAGAAACGAAATCACAGAAAGTAAAAACTACTCAGTGCGGCATAGAAGATGTATTCGACTTCCGGCAATGGCAGTGATTGCCTTCGCTCGTGTTTTCGCTCGATTCGAGAAGTTTCGGGGTAGTTTTTACGTTTTGTTTTTGAAAATGTGATTTCGCTATACTTTTTTGTAAAAATAATAGTACTAAACTACAGGTAAAATAGTATTAAACTCAAAACGGTCTTCTGGATAATTTAAAATAACCATTCTTATCCTAAAAGATGAAGTCAGTATGACAATAACATTATAAATACATTTACAGCAATTTTTTTAATTTCATAACCAGTCGATCGTGATACGGGAAATCCTTAAGGGACTGAGGCGGAAGTTTACCAAAAACCTTATGGGGCTTTAAACGTTAAAAAATACATTTCTTTTATAAAGATTTTTTTAAAGTTGACATAGTATAACATTAATTAAGATTTTGTCTTTAAAAGATAATTCTTACAAATTCAAAGGTTCTCAAATGTGAACTAACTTTTTTTAAAGCTTTCAGACAAAATATGTGTAATGTACCGTATATACTCGTTCTATAGCCCGTTCGTTCATAAGCCAACGCCGCCCCGCCCCCCTCTCTTTTGGAAGAGAATAGTATAAAAAGTGTGTACCCCGTTCGTAAGACGACCCCAAAAAATGACAGCGTAAACAAAATGGTACACATTTTTTCAAAACTACAAGCTAAACCGGTCATTCTTTGGTAAACAGTGGCGAAAGCGCATACATTAAAATTGAAAAAAAAATTTGTAAAACAATTTATTAAAACATTCACAAAAATAAATAAAATGAATAAATAAGGTATGTGCAGATGTTTAATAATATTTCATAGCTTCTGGTAAAGCAGTCGCATCTTGTAGGAAAGGACCTTGATGATGTACAATAACAACACCGATATTCAATGTACATGCAGAAATCACCTATGACCCGCTTGTAAGCCAACCCCCAAACTTTCTCCCCTAGATTTTGTCTAAAAAAAGTGGGCTTTAGAACCAGTATATAAGATAAATGGGAAGTTAAAACTAAGAAATGTCTATTAGCATGTAGCCCCCCACTCCCCCAAAAGTGATATCAGGTTAGAAAGTCATTTTAGTTTGAGACTTACAGTTGCCAACTCTGTTTCAAGCTGGAGAATCCTGGCATCTTTTTCATCCAACATTTTCCTTAAAGTGCTTGTGCCCTTGACCTCATCTTTTCCCAGGTCAGGTTTTCTGTGAGCTCCTCCCTGGAACATAGGTTTGTCACAAGGTGAATACATGCTTGGAGATAAATACTGACGTTTGGCTACATTTGAGACAATAGGGCTCATCTATAGAACAAGATGGCCAATCAAACGAATATACTTGATAATTGGATTGATTCTTATGATTTTTAAGAAACAATTTGGCATCTTAACTTATAATCCGAAAGTTAACCAAATTTATCCAAATAAAACTGTTATTTAAAGTTTATTTTTTTAAAAAGTAGACAATTTCATTTTCACAATTGCTGAGATTTTAGTTTGATTCATAAGAAATCATATTAATTTATACAACCTCCAACAAACCATGCATAGTTGTACATTTGTTAAGTGATTGTTTTGTTTTAATCAAAAAGGTATTTTTTGAAAAGTAAGCACAGAGCTTGTTAAGAGGGCTCCTTCTCTATAGGGTCAATGCACTGTAGTAGAATTAATAACATAATTTGCAATCTGTCACGCAAGTAGTGTCTGTCAGTCCTGACGCTATGCGAGGTAATTCCCAATTTAAAAAAATATAAAAATGTTGCTTTCGAGATTAAAAAAATGTGTTGCTCACCATAAAATATTGTGATGTGACGCTATTATTTGAGCTTTTATTAATGTGTGAAGGGAACGAAGTAAAAAGAGCAATGTTTTATTTGATGTGATAAATATTATTATTATTTTTTTGTATTAAATGTCAGTTTTTGTGTATGTGTCCATGTCAATATTAAGTACGTAATTATAAATTTAATTTTCTATATTAATATATAACATTCGTTTTTCGGTTTATGAAATTTACAATTGGTTTTCGTTCGGTTGTCAAGTTTCTATGCGTTTTGAACTACAAAGCCATGATTTATTACTGCAAATGAAATTTGTCAACTTATGCTTCAGTTAAGAGTTTGTTTTTCTTTTATACACTTTGAGATTGCATATTTGTATGTTTAAAAAAATAACATTTAAAAATCGTACTCCTCACCACAATAGTTTTTTTTAAATTGTTATTTACATGTAATATTTTAATGCGTCTTAGACTAATTTTGAATAAAAAATCTTTGCTTTTAATATAGAACTGGAAGGGGTGCTGACTTGACAATAATGAAAACGTTTATTAGAATTCCTAAAACCTGTATATTAAAGTTGATACTTTAATATTTTCTTTTATCCAGTGCTTAACTTTACTTCAAAGGTTTCATGCAAAATAAATAGTTCGTTGTTATTCATATTTGTAAATAGTTACAATTTTTTATTTACATGTTTTTGATAATGTAAAGGTAATAATGTATGGACCAATGGGCGCATAAACTGACAAGTCATAATAGATCTTGAAAAGGTGCTGACTTGACAACAATAAAAACGTTTATGTGAATTACTAACACATGTATATTAAATTGTAAATATGATTAACAGTTGATAAGTTAATCTTTTCTGTTATCCTGTGATAAACTTTGCTTACTACGTTTCATGCAAAATCAATAGTTATTAACATGTGTCAAATTACAGTTTATTTTGTACATGTTTTGATAATGTTGTGGTAATAATGTATGGACAAATGGGCGAATAAACTGACAAGTCATGATCATCGATGAAGCTTAAACTGCTTCAAATCACAGATGTGCTTGATGTGGATCACATTACAGTCACATAATTTATTTTTAACGCACTGTGCTGTATTATTGGTGCACTCATAATTGGTGCGCACTACTCAATGCCGCAAGTTTACGTCCGGCTGACTACTCAGCAATATTTGTTAATACGTCGAACTTCAAACTTCTTTGCCGCAGTATCACTTTATGCTGTGTGTAATTCACTATGCATTTACTATTATCATGATTATATCATTATTATTCATGCAAACTTATATAACGCGAAGCCTAAGCTTGGAGGTTTTCTCATAACACATATATTCGTATATATAATCAAAATATATACTCTGCTATGTCCGTTCGTAACACTAGATTTTAGAAAGCCCACCGCTAAAAAAATAACCTCGAAAAATATATTGCCAAAAAAAAACACTATTTTCAAACGTCCGCATAAAATTGTTCAATATGGAAAAGAGATTTAATTTTTCTCTCTTGGTCTCTACATTTTCTGATTATTTACTATGCCGCTTTCAGGCAAAAAGGGACAATTACAAAAACTGAAATATATCCATTTTGAAAATTTTTGACGGGTTAAAAATACACTAGTTAATATATAAAATGAAGTAACAGAAAACAAGATTTGAAGGAAACATATTACGGCTTTTCAGGATTTCTTTTCAAATAACAATTCTTTTCAAGATCATTTCGTGTCTCTACCTTCTCTTGTGCTCTGTACATTTCCAGTTCTTTTTCCAGAAGCGCCCTCATCTCCCTTTCTTTCTTCTCCTGCTTTTCAGAAGCAGCCTGCAGGGCAGTCATGGCCTTCTGAAGCTGCTCAATCTTGTCCAAGTAGGCATGTTTCTAAGAGTTAAATTAAAAATATTCCATTAAAAATAAAAAATAAACAGAAATGCTCAATTATTTAATAATTACCAGCCAACACATTTCAAGAATGAAAATTTTTTTTAAATTATAGGTCCAGTAATGTCCAAGTATAGAAAGACCTCATCATCATTCAGATTATAAGGACGTCCATGGTGAGGAATATATTTACACAAACTCTGCAGCTGTTCTTTGGTGGTAGATAGAATGATAGTGTGGCCTGGTATTTATGGTAGGTAGGTTACATGTAGTCCTTAAGGTGCTGGGCAGGACAGAGTCCTTAAGGTGCTGGACAGGACAGAGTCCTTAAGGTGCTGTGGCAGGACAGAATGAGTTGATGTTTTAAAGTTTCAACTGGTGTTTACTGGTTTGATGAAGCTCATGTTGAATTTAGTTGCATTAGTACATGTGTTGAGTTGAAGGATTATCATCTTCTTATGTCTTTGGCAGTAGTTTATTGGATCTTAATGGACTGGATTAGGCATGTATTTGAAAACAAATCTCCTATTGAATCCACAGCCCACCCAAAGGACAACTCTTCTGAGGGTGTTACAATGATAACCCAATTTTTATGGAAAATCTGCTCTTCCATTTTGTGGTATATTGTCAGGTCATAGTGTCCAGTGTTAATTCAAACATGATAAATTTATGAAATTTGGAGAATAGGAACAAAATGAATAATTCATGTATATTAAACACATATTAAACATTGTGTTTACCTCTTCCTCGAGAGTCAGAACCTTTGTCTGTGCGGCCAGAAGTGCATTCTCAAATATCTCCACGTGTGCTCGTAACTCTGTTGACGTTAAGGTGAGCTGTGTATTCTCACCTTCAAGTTCATCCCTGCTCAGTGACATTTCTTGATCTAACAAAATGAACACAGTAAAAATTATATTTTTAGAGGCATTGGATTGAAAAACAAATCTATGTTTGTTTACATGGGGGAAAAAAAGAAAGAAAAAAAAACTAATGACTAAAATAAACATGTTTTATCTATCTTTTCTAGTTAGAAACAAGATAAGACTAAGAAATGCTGCCAAGAATGGATATTTTCTTAAGAGAAATTAATGCAGATGTAAAGTTAATATTAAATTAAAATTAACTTTTAATCCATGATAAATTTATGGATAAATAATAAGTAAAATGACTAATGCTGGGGATAAAATGTTTTTTTCTCTTCTCACTTTGTGCTAATAACTTGGATATCATTGCATCTTTCTCTGCCAACTTGATCTTGTAGTCTGACTCTGCCAAACTAACTGGGGAACGACTTGTGTTCACACCTGCAAACAAATGATGAACAACTCAGGGTGAGTGCTTCCAGACAAAGATATTTACTAAAACAGTTTTCATGTATTCAGAATTAAATGGAGATAAAATTATCTTTTAGCTTTAAATTTTTAAACTTCTTCCATAAGGGCCACACAAAAAAAAACTGACCATAATTGTGGAAGTACATGTACCATATTAAAAAAATTGTTTTTTTTACAATTGTCTTTTAAACATGAGATGGAACAACAGCTGTTATTTGGTGGCAGCTATAGTAGGACAGCACACAATGGTGAATGATGAAACTGCTCCCCCACCCACTCCCAGTCTTACAAACAATTTGTTTTACCAAAAGCAAGCTAAGCCTGACATGTAATGTCTGGTGTTCAGTTGAAATGCAAGCACAGAAAAAAAGGGGCGGGGGGGGGATGTAACAAATGGAATGTGACATTAATGAATGGCTACTTGCAACAGACATGGTTTAATTGTTCTGCTTATTTTTGTTTATATGGTACAGTACATATATTAAGCAGTTGTCTGTGCTAACCACCGCTGTACTCAAAACACATGAGATTTCAAGGAACTTTCCAGGACCAAATAGAAAAATCCTGGACATTACTAAAAACAAAAATCAACTATCATAAGTCAGCTGGTCCCTAGAAAACTGACATCTCAATGATTGGAGAGAAAAAAATAAAAAGATCTGGAGGAAGAATCTCTGTTCACCCCAACCCCAGTAAAAATCAAATGTCAGAATATATTAAGGAACAATTATGTAATTCAAGGAGATCATTTTTTATAAAAAAATAGACAGGAGATTTTCAGGACATCAAAGAATTTCATTCCCCAATGTGTGTACACGTTTCTTAGTTCTATGAACATTGTTCTTCAGTACTATCAACGTGCTTCTTTAGTGCTATGGACATGGTCCTTGGGTCTATGGAAATTAGGGATGCGGAAATTAACGATTAAAATTTTTTTACGATTAATCGACCCATCACTTAAAAATTATTGGAAGCCAAAATGTAAAAACAAAAATAATAAAAAATAGCGGTCGATAAATAATAAATTTCCTGACGATTACACGAACATTTTGGTTTTAAACTACAGTGTATTGACTGACAGGAATGTTCAAAATGTTGATAAAGTTTGCCTACCATGGTTCTAACACTTCGCCTACTTATCAAACCAAATGAAAAGCGTATTAAGCTAATGGCAGTAAATGACGACAGCTCTTCTGATGAATTACTGCGTTACAAAATGGAGATGAAGGTTCCTGAATCCATTAACCCTCTACAATGGTGGAAACTTAATGAAGACCCATATCCAATAATGTCATTCCTTGCCAAGACCGTTTTGAGCATACCAGTTACCTCAGTTCCATGTGAATGATTGTTCAGCTCGGCTGGTTATATTGTCAATTAGACTTAGACATATAAAGGAGACATTCCAGTGTTATTTAGATTTTCAACAAGAACGTTTAATAAGTGTTACTTATAATAACTTATAACATAATTTAAATCTTTTTTTTTGGCTTTAATCGAAATTACCGATTAATTAATCGTTAATTTTTCAAAAGTTAACAATTAAATTTAAATTAATCGTGAACAGCCCTAATGGAAATAGTTGTTAAGTTCTATATATTTGATTTTTTAGTTTTGAGGTCATGGTTCTTACTTCTATGTACACGGTTCTTCAGTTCAATTGATATAGTTCTTAATTTTATGTACACGGTTCTTCAGTTCTATTGATATAGTTCTTACTTCTATGTGCACGGTTCTTCAGTTCTATTGATATAGTTCTTAATTCTATGTACACGGTCCTTCAGTTCTACTGATATAGTTCTTATTTCTATGTACACGGATCTTCAGTTCTACTGATATAGTTCTTAATTCTATGTACACGGATCTTCAGTTCTACTGATATAGTTCTTACTTCTATGTACACGGTCCTTCAGTTCTACTGATATAGTTCTTAATTCTATGTACACGGATCTTCAGTTCTACTGATATAGTTCTCACTTCTATGTACACGGTTCTTCAGTTCTACTGATATAGTTCTTACTTCTATGCACATGGATCTTCAGTTCTACTGATATAGTTCTCACTTCTATGCACATGGATCTTCAGTTCTACTGATATAGTTCTTACTTCTATGCACACGGATCTTCAGTTCTACTGATATAGTTCTCACTTCTATGTACACGGTTCTTCAGTTCTACTGATATAGTTCTTAATTCTATGTACACGGATCTTCAGTTCTACTGATATAGTTCTCACTTCTATGTACACGGTTCTTCAGTTCTACTGATATAGTTCTTACTTCTATGCACACGGATCTTCAGTTCTACTGATATAGTTCTCACTTCTATGTACACGGTTCTTCAGTTCTACTGATATAGTTCTTACTTCTATGCACACGGATCTTCAGTTCTACTGATATAGTTCTCACTTCTATGTACACGGTTCTTCAGTTCTATTGATATAATTCTTAATTCTATGGGATGATTCTTTTGTTCTAAGGACATAGTTCTTTAGTTTTATGGACATAGTGGTGTTGTTCTAAAGAAATGCTTCTTAAGTTCTACTGACGTAGTTTATGATATTTAAACGCACATAATTCGTGCCGATACATGAAAATTAACGTCTTTTATCTTAAAGTCAAATAAAAAGTGGTTTGAATAAAAATCTAAAATTTATGGGCTTATGGAATCTATTCAAATCAGCTTTAACATGCTAGTAAAAAGATTTTTTTTTCTCTTCTTTTTTTTTAATCCAGCGAAAACGTCTTGTAAGAGTTAACATCTTGTTGTTTGGGAGAGGGTGAAATGGAACCTTTGGCGTGTGCTAATAAAAAAAGAGAAAGAAGGGGGGGGGGATAGAGCGGTTGGAGGTGGGTGAAAAAAGTAGGGGTCGGGGGGGGGGTGAAGACCCAGGTGACAAGGTCAGGCGATCACTATCGGTCAGTCAACCGTGGAGGAAGGTGTGGGCATGACGAGCATCACGTACCGTTGTGGGGTGGGGGGGGGGCACAGGAGAAAACCACCGGCGCGTGGTGTGACTGTATCATTGAACAAGCCCCTGTGCTGAGCCGTGGCAAAGGAAAAGTCCTGTTACCGCGACATGGTCATCCATGCCATAATCGGACATTTTGAATCGGCTCTATAAATTTGTGCAAATACACAAAGCATTGGATGTGCTCTGGAAATTGGGGTGGGAGGAGGAAAAGCAAAGCTATTGTCAAATTGTTTACTTTTTTTTCCCCTTCTGGCGAACATAATGTAAAATTTAATTGATGGGAATGTTGAGATTCGACACCACTAACATTTGTATTTTCATTTTGGACATTCTTTACATTTGTATTTATTTTTCATAAGGGGTAAAGAGATGTGGGTAAAGAAAGGCGTGTACAAAAACTACGTGTACCCGGATGACTTCTTCGGGTTTCCAGTCGGTAGTTAATTCAACCTCACATGTTCTATCCTACCGGAAGCTGCCACAGTACTACGATGGCTCAACTTTTGTTTGGGCCCCGGGGGAGGGGGGAGTTATACCGCCCAATGTTGTCATCACGCCCCAATTATTTATCGGACGTTAGCCGCCACCACCACCCACAAAAAACAAGCATGTCGTCCTATGTCCAAACAAGTCTTTACCCTCGCCACGTCCTCGCGCGGCAGCCTTAAAATAGACGCCCGGGGGAATTAGCAGGGAAGAAAATTAACTTCTCAGACTTGTTAAACGGTTTCCAATGCCGTGGACCTGGAATACCGCACCGGTGTTGACATTTGAATGACGCATAGCTCCTACCCGGTGACATCGCCTCTTTCGACCGAGAGTCAGCCATGTATTTCAGCAAGAATCAGCCATGTATTTCAGACTTCAGACCTTTCTTCCTTCACATTCTCTTCTGTATTTGTTGTCTGTGTTTGCTCAAGTTAGAACGAAGCTAATGGTATTGAAGCTTAAGAGACACCAAAAATACTTCGAAAAAAAAGAAAAAGAAACTGACATTCCCCCCCCCCTCCCCATAACATTGGGAAGTCTCCACTCCACTTAATTATTGTTCCTCTGTTAGAATTGTAACTAACATTTATGTTAGATTTAATTGGTGTTAAAATAATTTTATTCAGAAATACAAACATTCAGAGGAATGTTGTTCAGAGCAATGAAGTATATCTATCAAATTCAATAATTTAAAACATCATTACGGTTTTTTCCCCTTCTTTTTCGCGGAGGGAGGTTGGGGTGGTCGAGATGAGGGGGTGGTCAGGAGATTTGGAAAAAGGGGAGGGGGGGAGTACTTTGATAAAGAACCCCTATGGCCCAAGACACTTCTTTTACATTTTATTATTAATTGCCTGTATCTTTTATCTTTTTTTCTTCTTTTGGGGGTGGGGAAGGAGTGTAATTGAGACTAAAAGGTAACAGAAGAAAATAAAGGATGATGTCTATTCCCTTACAGACTACTTCTGTGGGGGAAATTATTATTTTTTTTAAAATCTAGTATTTTGCCATCGCCTTCTCTTTGCATTTCATTTCTGACAGGCTCGGTGTGGTGGGTGGTGGGTGGGAGAACAAAAAATATATTAAAAAAAAATTCCTGGGTTGGGTGGGGGGGTGAGCACCGGTAAACGGACATTCTGATGTGGTGAAATCACTAGACAACGATCCGCGGCCCCGATATCTTGTTGCTTTTTGTCACTAGGGAAAGAGGTGGGGGGGGGGATAACAACCTCGGCTGCTCCGCTCTGTCGGGATCAGTGATCTCGTGGAGCGGAATGGGGAACCAGTTGAAATCCGTTTCATTGTGATGTATTAGGTGTTTCCTATGTCTTCCCCGTACTTTGATTGGGGAAAATTGTGGGGGATTATCGCGAAAAGAGCTACCGGATTTACCGGTATGGAATTAATGTTACAGAACAAGTAATGGATTGTGTTTAATTATTTTATTAATGAAACATTAATGAAACGTTTTCAACAGGATCGAAACATAAATAAAAATGGATGCATTTAATTTCTGCTAGAAACGTTAGATGAAGGATCGGGGCGGAGGGGTGAACTATGCAACGGAAAACACAAACAGGACAAAGATGTGTCATCAAGGAAAACTAGAGTGACATCGGTAATAACTAGAATGACATCGGTAATAACTAGAGTGACATCGGTAATAACTAGAGTGACATCGGTAATAACTAGAGTGACATCGGTAATAACTAGAGTGGCATCGGTAATAACTACAGTGACATCGGTAATAACTAGAGTGACATCAGTAAAGACATCAGTGAAAACTAGCGTGTCCCGTGTGAAAACAATCACGAGAATGATCTTAATTTTGACAAATAACGATCCCCACATATGACAACTCGGGAAGCTCTGAACAAAGAGCGAGAACTCCGTAAATACATTGTAATTCGACCCCCCCCAACCCCCACATAAATAAATAACTCAGAGCCTTTCAACCCAATGCTCTCATTAAATTCTCTCCCTTTCCCTTAAATTTATTGCCTTTGTGCAGGCAGACATCTATTTCAAAGACTTCAGAAGTATATTTTTTAAGCACCAGAAATTCCCCTCAGAAAGAAATCACACCACTAAATACTTGAATATTTATGAGCCGTGACATAGAAAACTAATGATACATAAATTAACAGTGGATCCTGAAGGTCGTTTACCTTCTCCGTTGTGGAATTCAGTCAACAGGTAAACAAAATATTGGGGGAAAAAAAAGGGGGGGGGGTAAATAAACGTTTATCAAGGCGGTTCTTGAAGAGTTCATAAGACGTAACAGGTGATGGGTCCACTTGCGGAGGTTATGGTCATGGACCCGAAGAAGGTCATTGTGCAACTCGTCGGACAGAATATTTCTGGGCCAATCCGCCCGACAGAATATTTCTGGGCCAATCCGCCCGACGGAACAGTAATGAATCAAACTGCCGGGATTATGGCCATGGACTAAGTCTTAACAGTGTCTGTCGTGGAATTGAGCTTCCGTCCAAATTATTTTTTTATTATGATGATGGGCGATGGGCATTGGGAATATCAGTGGCACCTTTGAAACAAACTGTTTTGGTCTTAGTCGTCCAATGAATTACCATTGAACAAAATAATAATAAAGACACAAACATAAATTCTTCATCAGATCAAAGTCAAATGTAATCATTTTTTCGACTCTCAGCTCAAATGCCGACGTCACGCATGGCTGGCGACTTAATTACCCATGAGGATATCTGTTCCACATGATTGCCTCCAAGTCATTCCTTAGAGCGGAACCAGACCTGACTTACATTCCAGAACACCGAGACGTGAATACACACACACACACAAACACAGCTGCCGAGTAGAAATGTATAAAATTCCACCAAAACAAGGTCAATATATAGCCACACTTTATAGACGCGTCCACGGGGAACTCCACGTTGGAGGAATGGGGTTAAAAACTGAATTTCTCCAGGTAAAAGAGACGATATTACAAATGCTTAATATTTTAATATATAACTTTGTTAATTTTGAGAAAAACCAGAGGGGTGGAGAGGAAAGTTCAATATAATTTCTTCAAGTGGAATTTAATTCCAGCCATTTTTATATGGTTGCCACCTGTTTGGACTAGACAGCCACGCGGAATCGTGTAGCAATCAACAACTACTTTGATTTATGACTAAAATAACCACTGTAAGCCTATCAAATGCGCCCACTGGAAGATGAAGCGGGGCAGTACCGTACTCTCTACTCGTGGCGTTCCACTGGCTTTTATGAAGTTTTATGGCCGATTCCCATTGGGACTGTTTAAAAAACAAAATGACTCTAAAACCAATAGAAGTCCTTTGACAATAAACCGATGGCTAGTGAATGTTATCTTCCCGCATGGGCCACACACGACATACTAATCAAATTACAAAACACATATAGAATTCAGATGGCTGTGGTTTAACTTTTGGACTAATGAAAGCTTAAGGACAGTCTAAATATTATTAAGGTCAAGTCCATGTATGAAACACCGTCTGGGGCCTAGGGAACCTATAAGACTTTTTATGAACAGTGATGCACAAACATCACCATTAAACTTGAACGGAAAATCTTAAGGCATGCATTTCCTACAGCAAGGGTTCTTTTCCTTTATGGAGTGCAGGAATTTTGGAGATAGCCTGATAAATTAGATGCTGTATCATTCTCTATTATCCTGTAGGATCTCCAAAGATAACGGAAATTTTAACCTCACATATCAAAATAGCCTCTACTACACAGGGGACACTTGATTTTTATTTGCACTTTACCTTTAAACTAGAAACAAAAACTTAATAAATAACTGACCACCGTAAATGTGACTGGCCACCGTAAATGTGACTGGCCACCGTAAATGTGACTGGCCTCCGTAAATGTGACTGGCCATCGTAAATGTGACTGGCCATCGTAAATGTGACTGGCAATCGTAAATGTGACTGGCCATCGTAAATGTGACTGGCCATCGTAAATGTGACTGGCCATCGTAAATGTGACTGGCCATCGTAAATGTGACTGGCCTCCGTAATGTGACAGACCAACGAAAAATGTGACCGACCAACGTGAAATGTGACTGACCAACGTAAATGTGACAGACCACTGTAAAATTTGATTGACCACCAATAATTTAACGGACCAACCACCCACTGTAAATGTAACTAACCACCACTAAATATTGAAAGAAGACTTGACAACGTTAAAAAAAATGAAACAAACAAAAGTAACCACTGCAATCTCAGTTTTCTATTACCCCAAACAACAGCCATTGTGATAATTTAACTAAAGTGGTTAGATTGCATCGGAGCAAAATGGCATATATGCCAAAAAGGACATGCACATTGATGATGATAACAATTTATAAAATTAAAATAAACAATGTTTCGTCTTTTGTCTCTGAACTGACTCATGTTTTAATCTAAGGAATGTTTCACCTGGAAGGGGTGGAGAAAGGGAGGTGGCGAGTTAGAGAAGTGGTGAATAAAAACAAGGAGCTACGCCATCACCTACAATAATTATTGGTGTCATAATTTAAAGAACTTTGGGCTGGAATGAGGAAGGTGTTAGGGACGGGAATGAGGAAGGTGTTGGGGACGGGCCTTAGGGCAATTGGGACTCAAGTGAAGGCAAGCTGTGGTTTAATTTAAGCTCCACAATAGGGTGTAAGGAGCTCTGTAGGTACACATGTGATTTTGTGAGCTACATTTATGGGATGAACATTTCAGACAACAAAGAAGAAAATTATAAATATTGGAAAAAAAAAGTTTTAAAAAAAAATGTTTCTTTCTGATTGAGTTTAAATGCACTAATAATTGTATCCAACAGAAATGAGTACTGATTCATCCTCTGTGTCGGAGCGCTAGATTAACATAAGAATGAGCCCCAAACAGCAGGGCAATGCTAACCAGGCCAACTGAAAATTATCCTATGTCTGAGATTCTAAAGTTAAGAATGGTCAACGACATGTCTTTTACAATTATCTTCTTTGTCAGATTCTAAAGTTGGCGGCTGGATGGCGAAGTAAATAGTGCGTTCGCCTCACAAGCTGAGGGGTGTGGGATCGAGCCGATGTTAAAGCCACTGTAAAAGTGTTGATGAATGACTAACGCTAAGAAAGTCTTCCGCTGACCTGGAGAGGGATGGGGGCCGCCAAGGTATACTAAGCCCGAAATGTTCTAATGGAAACATAAGAACCCCCAACGACCTTGAAAAAAGGTTATGGGACTAAAAATTTTTTTAGAAAGTTCAACGACAGGTCCTTTACAATTAAGAATAATTCAAGGTAGGCAACTTACCATTATCCTCTTTCTGAGATTCTAAAGTCTGTATCTTGTCTTCCAGCTTCCTCCTCATGGCCAGCCAGAGACCTTCTCTTTTCTCACCCGACTTCACCAGTGCCCTGTGGGACTCATGAACCTTCTGGATCTCCATCTCAAACTGTAAAAAAAAAGGACAAGCTTCAAGATAAGATACAATTCAATTATTGAAAGAACAACAACACCAACAAAAAATGTTCAGTGACATGTGATACATGAGTCAACTCAAAATATATTGACATATTTCAATGTAAAAAGTTATCACAGAATCCCTCTGAACAGTTTCTGTATGTATCCAAATGAACTTTAATATTGTTAGCAGAGCCATGTTTTTAAAGTCCAGTTTGGAGAATGAATTAGACATTTGTGAGAGGGTTGGATAGAATCCATCATTGATGCCAAGCTCTTTAAGACCAGCTGTTGTAAACACCACCAGTGGGTCCAGACTTTTGCAGATGCCTAAGTACAAGACCGTACAAGACGTGGATATGACAACTGATACAAAGAAAAAGAAAGATTTGCCAATATCACAGGGGTCTAAAACAATCGTTTAACCCTTCAAAAAAGGTAATAGAGATGTTTAGATGTTTGTGTTAATCCTGTTGTTTATTTTTTTTTGTATGGTAAAAACTTGCATGCTGTGTTGTTAAGTTTTTAATATTAAAACTTACTATAAGGAAAGTTAAAACTTAAAATCTTGGGATCTTTGGTGTTCAACTCTAAACTGATCCACACAGTTATACACAGCTTTCTATTACCAAGAGGTTTAACAAACCCCCATTTAACTCAAGTGTTCCAAATATCTGCTATCATAACTGCCAGTTAGATATGACAAATTAATGAAGGACTGCATTCAAGTTGTGGCAAGGAAAGAGGTGGATGGAACAGGGTTTGGTGAAGCTTGAAAAGAAAAGACAGAAGAAGAACATTTAACCCTTTTAATCATTGAATCTTCAACAGACCTTGTCCCAGAATTACCAGGTCATCAACAAAGCTGTCAAGCAGGCACTTTTAGAGTTTCATATAGAGATATACCACTTAACACAACGTTAAGTTTGGGGTGGTTCTAATCCCTATCAACGTGGTCATGCCCCACAGAGTCCTATTTTAGTCACAGGCGTGTCATGCCCCACAGAGTCCTATTTTAGTCACAGGCGTTAGTTTATGCTTACCTTTTGCAGTTTGGCCACTTTGTTGGCATAGCTGGCCAGCTCTTCCCTCAGAGCCCTGTTGTCATGGGTCAGCATTTCAACCATCTGGCTGGCTTTGGCGGCTATGGTTGCCTGGTCACATTCATCAGCACTGTTGTTGGCACTTCTAGTGGGTGGGGAGGACAGCCAGTCATATATTAGTATTACTGCATGTTTGAGTAGTCTACATTTTATGCTTGAAATTTACCATCATGTGTATAAGGATATAGAGCTTTCAATGTAAAATTTAAGAGCTGTGTGTTGAGACTGACAAGAACAAGGCAAGTATCACAGTTATGTAATAAGTTTAATAAGAATTGCTAGGTCAAGCAAAATATCAGTAATCTGGGAAGGTCAAGTATCACGGGTTATGGGTCAAGATCAAGGTCAGAGCTAAGTCAATGCTTTAATCTAAATTGGAAGGATTTAGTAAAGCCACTCATTAATGATAGTATATACTTATATACATAAACATATAATTCATTCATATAGTAAATTTTAGTTATAGGTATTGAAATAGATACCATAAGAATAGTAGACTTGTGTAGCTATTTCAAGGAAACTATAATTTTTTTATAACTTGTAATTTGAATGTGTTTAATACTTATTTTATTTAAGGATAATATTTATAAACAACATGGGGATTATACATAAATTAACATCTCAAAGAATATTTGCAACCAGGAAATTTTCCTAGACAGTTTTGAAAGGCAATATGTTAAAAAAAAATAATTTATATTTACTTAGGTAATGTTCTATGTAATAAAAATTGATACATTCTTTGATCATCAACATAGAAAGCAAAACAGCCACAAAGTACATGTAAACTCACCTGTGAGGACTCTGGCTCAGATACTTGGCATCCTGTATGTATATCCCTGGGCTGGATGCGCACATCCTGAGGTCTGGATGCGATCTCTGAATATTGACCTTATCCATTGTCTCATAGGACCTACAGGACCTAATTTCAGCAGCCTTCTCAGAGGCGGAAAAGGAGTTGACCATGTTTTTAGCACCGGGGTATTCCGGAGGGGGCGGGAGATTAGTCAAGTAAGAGAGAGACTGGCCGTGGCCGGGGTGAGGGGCCGCACCAGTGCCGGAACTGCTTGAGGCGCTCGAGTGAGAGAGTGGCGCCCCGGTGGAGTGAGTGAAAGCTGTGATTGAGGAATGCGAGCTGGAACTGGAGTCCCCGCTGCCCACTGTCCAGTGAGTGTTTACGTAGGGGTGCGGGTGGTGGTAGGTGGACACAGGCGGCACCCGCGGGGATAAATACTGATTACTGTTTGAGGACGACAAGGCTGACGAAAATCCTGTCTCTCCGTTTCTATTTGAGGACGAGAGATAGGAGGAACTGTACTCCCCTACCCCTCCTCTGCTGATCACTGTGTGTGTTGAGGCAGAGGAGGAAGTAGAATAAGATGAATCGGCAGCAGTGCGAGATAATGAGGAGTTGTACTCTCCTGACAGTGCGGTTACATCACCATGCTGCTGACCGGTTAACTCCCCCTGCCGGTTAGCTTGGGTAACAGCTCCGAGCTGCCAGGAAGGCACTGTCAAATGTCCCTGAGAATAGAGCGGCAGGGGGGCTGAAGAAAGACCTTGGTTGTTTGAGCCCGAGTTCAGTTCATTCTGATGCCGAAGATGAGACCTATCTTGATAATAGGCGGAAGACGTGCTTAAAATGTTGGCACTGTTGGAGGGGGATAGTTTGCCGACTGAATCTAGGGCACCGGGCGGCATTCCTAAACGTTCTAGGATGCTGTAGCTGCTCCCGTCGGAACCTCCCACATCCAAGTGGTAGTTAAAGGATGTTTGAGTCTCTTCCCCTTGAGGCTCCTGCCGCTGCGATGTGGCCAGGTTTTCGGTGGAGGACAGTGACACATCTGTGCTAGTCTCACTGCCAGAAAAGCTTTGACGAAACCCAGGTTGGTTTGTGTACACCTGAAGCATTGAAAACAATACAGTTAAAATTTAATGCATTAGATACAGTGATCAGCTCTTTAAAGTAATACAAAAACAACAATTTTTAAAGCTTATTACAAGGTATTTTGTTTACCAAATTCACAATAAAATTCCAGGACATATACGATGGTATTTAAACTCAGAAAATCAGAACATTCCAATACATTTTACAAATAATTAACTACCATAAGCCAGAATCATCCAAAACCGTTATCAGGCTGCATGGCCAGGGAAAAAAACGACTGACTATAATTTTGTGTAACCCACTCCTCAGTTTAAAAAAAACAACAGGCCATTTGCAAACAAGTGCTAAAATTTAAAGCAGTTCTAAAGGACTTGGGGAGATTTTTAATAAAATTCCTAGAGATTTCCAGTAAATCCTGGAATTCAAAGAGGCTACATGATCCACATTGTTTTAAGCTGATTTAATTTTAAACTTATTTTAATAAGAGGATGGCATCTATAAACATGACTACTTCATTTTAACCTTACTATGAAATCTTTAAACTATTAAGATGTTTTATAACCATATTTTTTAGATGCATTTTTCGAGCTATTTTAGAGCTGAAAAAGAAAAGATCCACAATGGAAAATCAGGATATTATCTTGTTTTAAAATAATTGACCTAGGAGCCTTATTTGTGGTTACTCCCTAAAACATTAAAATCATGGAAATTTCAGATGTGTAAAAAAAAATCTGTGATATTAAAGTATTTACTTGTTTAGAATGTCCTGGATAAGGTGGTGGATCTCTGTAGTTCTGCATGTCGATCCACCTCAGTTGTGGGAAGAGTCCAGTCCTACTGTTTTCATAGATGTTCTCTGTTAACATGAACAACAATCAATCATTTACAATAGTAGTCTTTCAAGATATAATACAAAAACTCATTTATAATGGTAGTCTTTCTAGACACAATACACTCATTTATAATGGTAGTCTTTCTAGACACAATACACTCATTTATAATGGTGGTCTTTCTAGACATAATACACTAGTTTATAAAGGTGGTCTTTCTAGACATAATACACTCATTTATAATGGTGGTCTTTCTAGACATAATACACTCATTTATAATGGTGGTCTTTCTAGACATAATACACTCATTTATAAAGGTGGTCTTTCTAGACATAATACTCATTTGTAATGGTGGTCTTTCTAGACATAATACACTCATTTATAATGGTAGTCTTTCTAGACATAATACAATCATTCATAATGGTAGTCTTTCTAGACATAATACACTCATATATGATGGTGGTCTTTCTAGACATAATACACTCATTTATAAAGGTGGTCTTTCTAGACATAATACACTCATTCATAATGGTAGTCTTTCTAGAAATAATACACTCATTTATGATGGTGGTCTTTCTAGACATAATACACTCATTTATGATGGTGGTCTTTCTAGACATAATACACTCATTTATAATGGTGTTTTTTCTAGACATAATACACTCATTTATAATGGTGGTCTTTCTAGACATAATAATGCCGACCTTATGTTGGTACAAACAACAATAGCAGCAGCAAAGTCTGGAGTTCACACAACAAATCACGTATTTAAGTAACGCATGTCAACTTTGTAAATATTACTGTTAGTACACTGTTAGTGTTAACCTCAGAGACAGAAACAAGACAGCAAATATTGTCTTACAACCTAACTCACATTTCCTTTCCGGCACCAGCATACAATTTTAAACGATCTGACACATTTTTTACCCCACTCCCCCCACACCCGCTTTTTAATATATCGCATATTTGCTAAAGCAATATTTAAATTTCCGTACAAGCGTACAAGAGGATAGATAGCTTGCACAAGCGTGTATTGAAGAATCTCATTTATCACAGACAAAAACGATCGTGAATCATTCAACGCCAACTTCAGATAAAATAAAACAAAAAAGATCAAATATCAAGATATTTAAGTAGTTAAACAAAAATAAAATAATAATATTTTTAAAAAGAGTCTTAGAGGATTTTTTTTTAGATTTCAATTTCCTAGATCATCCTAGAATTCCAGGAGGCTGCAGTTACCATTTAAGATATTTCCAGAGCGACACCTAGAACTAAAACGCCGTCTTTACGTAACAGATGCACTCTAACGGACCCATTGATACTACTGACTACTGGTACCGACACGACAGGTTCCCCCAGAAGCCCAAACATAATTTTTAAAAAGTACTTGAGACTTGAAAGCCCTTCCAAGCGAGTCACACATTCCTGTCCTATCCACTCCCAATCTACTGCTCTTTATTGTCACAATGGTGTCTGCACTTTAGGAAATCCTGACGCATTCGAACATAAGCAGTATCTGAGACTAATCATAAATTGAAAGGAGGGCTCTTCACTGCGGTCTATGACATGGCGAATGGCACAGCGGGATGTCATGTTTCGATTGAGTTTTATGTGGCCACGTACCATATACTCTGAATTTAATGACGATATTATCGGCACAAATATTCATATGGATTGTAAATTCTTGACTGATTACCATTAAAGTACTTATTTATATATGAGATAAATGCGAGAATATTCGTATAACCAAGGGACGGCTGTGGTTTAAGAATGTACTATCGTCATAAATTCACGCTTTTTACATGATAACAAAATGATAAGCGGTTCTCAAAGTTGTCTGACATGACCACAGTTCAATGTTTTATTTAATGTTTTATAAAATGTGCACTGCAGCCCCCTAATGTGTATACTAGACTAGCAGAAAAC
The DNA here is from genome assembly GCA_944989445.1 of Ampullaceana balthica. Lineage (NCBI taxonomy): Eukaryota > Metazoa > Mollusca > Gastropoda > Lymnaeidae > Ampullaceana > Ampullaceana balthica. The sequence goes on along the minus strand of CALYLW010000697.1, from coordinate 111,256 downwards.
TATAAAAGAAATATAAAGCAGATTTACAAACAATAAATTCTATTTAATGTCTTCTAGCCAACAGATGGAAACGAATAAATACCGGGTTTAAAGGCTAAATAGCAAGTCAAACTGTCTAAAATAGCAAGTCAAACTGTCTAAAATAGCAAGTCAAACTGTCTAAAATAGCAAGTCAAACTGTCTAAAATAGCAAGTCAAACTGTATAAAATAGCAAGTCAAACTGTATAAAATAGTAAGTCAAACTGTCTAAAATAGTAAGTCAAACTGTCTAAAATAGCAAGTCAAACTGTCTAAAACAGCAAGTCAAACTGTCTAAAATAGCAAGTCAAACTGTCTAAAATAGCAAGTCAAACTGTCTAAAATAGCAAGTCAAACTGTCTAAAATAGCAAGTCAAACTGTCTAAAAACATATAGCAGCTTTAAGCGTTGAACAGTGAAAATATATCAATCCCTTAAGGCCGTGCTTCTCAAAGTGGTGGTCCGCGGACCGGTGTTTATCCGTGGGCCATCAGCCGCCGGTCCGCAGAAGTTGTCAACGAGGACAGAAAAAATTGTCAGAGCAGGGAAAATAGTGCGCCGGTCCCTGGTGCAATGGAAATAATTCCTACCGGTCTGCCATATTAAAACGTTTGAGAAGCACTGGCTTAAGGCATACAAACCTAAAAACTGATGAATGGACTTATACCACAATCGAGCTGATTAGGAAACTATTGTGGCTCAACTTCACTATGCCCTGAATAGTTTCACTATCTTCAAGCCTTGCACTTGACCATGTCAATGTCAACAACCATTAGATTACGAAGCACATGTTTGGCAAGCCAGAGTGAGAATGCCAAAAGACATAACTATAGTGTCTATAGCTAGTTGAGCTTACAACAATAACTATGAAAAGGTACGAAATAAACAAACATTATTTTCCTGAAGATTACTTGAAGGTGTTGAGAGACGGCGGATAGTGCAGTATTGAAAATGTGATGGGGAGGGGGGTAAAGTGGGCGTAGAGGTGGTTCGTGGACAGGATTCAGTGAGTCCTTGACCATGGACTATGAGGGTCCCAGGATTAGAAATTATGTACTTGATATACTATGTCTTTGTGGCCTCACTTCTCCGATACACTTATTTCCTACTGATAAAAAAAAATCACTGAAGCTTGTGTTAAAACCCCGAGGCGTTTTTGTGATCACCGATACCAATTCAACAACACGCCGACAACACTTTTCTAATAAGTCTCAGTTCCTTTATTTACCCCAAACAAGAACGGATAATTGAGAGCCAGCGTCATACAACTAGAAAGTCTTGTTGATGAGGGTCGATAGATGTTTACACACTTCAAGTGCGAGGATGGCGAATGAAAGAAAATTATATTTCCACGTGTGTACGATTTTCAGGTCTTTCAGCAGAATGCAACATATCCAAAATAAGCGTTATTGGCGTTATCTTTGGGGTATCTGATAAAAGGGGAGGCCGCCGTTCCTTTGTTGGTTTACCGTACTAGCGCACTGGATAGGCACAATGACCGGCATCTCCACATTCCAAAAAGAACAAACAGAATGAACTTTCATCAATGGAAACATCCGCTCCATCAAGTGAGTCTCGTCATAAAACGCAAGTCAGCCGGCCACCACAATAGCTTTAGTGCGCCGCATTCTTTCGCGCGTTAAACCACTGCAGTCACAGCAAGCAGCTACGTCTACATCGTGAAAAAGTCAAATGTCCGTGCTATAGCAGCACATCGCACACCTACGTCATGCAATAGAGGGTGAAAGTTCGTGCTACACCAGCAAATTACACATCTACGTCACGAAACAATGCCCGTTACATACCAATGCCATAACACTGACTATAACCAAGTAAACTTCGTGAATTAGAAGAACACAACAAGGGAAGGTGCGTGCTCCACTGCTGGTGACTTCTTCCATTCATCCATTCTTTTAAATTGCCCCGCCACTGTCAGTGTGGCGACCATTCACGAATATGGCATGGCGCAAAACCAATTGTAAAAAAAAACACCATGTCCCACGACAAGGCTTCACAATAGGCGAGATGAGATGAGTGATGCACAGAACATATTTGTTCCTACGTCAGTATCGTGAAACAAAGAAAGAAAAAAAAAGGGGGGGCGGGGCTGAATACCGATACTCGGCTCCGTGGCTGAGCCTCAGATAAACAATTACCTACACTGAAATGCATGTCACGAATAAGTCGTTGGGGGTACGGAATGCTGTGGGAAACTATCTCGGCGCGTGAACAATGCTTACTCATCACTCGAAGGATAAATTGAAACGTTCGGCATTGAACATCTCTTACTCATATCTAATAGACATAGATAAGATACGTGAAAATGTGAACATGTTCGACATAAAAAAACATTACTCTCTTAACTAATAGGCATAGGATACATGAAAATGTGAACCTGTTGGACATTGAAAAATGACTTGCTCATAACTCGTAGGATATATTTTAACATGCTCAGCGAACCAATGTTTGAAGACCACCAATTCCCAAACGTCAAAACATTAAGTTTGTCTGGTGATCAACCAAAATAATAACATTTCATAAAGAACCCGCTAGTACGAATCAGCGATCTCCTTCAGTCACAAATCGCTCCATGTCTGCAGCTGCTCAGGGTTGACAGACCGGCAGGAATTCATCGCTTCCAGCAACAACATAAGTCAACGGAAACTCAACTTGTCTGATACATGTCTTTGTCACGTCTTACAGTTCAACACCAGCAGACCTGCGGGTCGGTGCCAGTCGACGTGTTACCCCTTTAAGGACCAACGTCCAATACATGACCCTAATAAGAAAGTAAACAAAACGAGCGCCACAACATTCGACGACCTTTCCGGTCCAGAAAACTCCACGAAACTTTTAACCGCATACCAACCATCACCTCATCTAACAAAGACGGCTCTTGTGTACCCCCCGTCTCCCCGCTCCCCAGCGTGTGATCCCGACTGAAGGCGGCTTTCTTATCTCACCATCAAGAGTACGGGGACGACGTGTGTTTACGAGCACCGCGTTGACCCCCGACATTCCCCAGTCACCAGCAGAAACGCCAGGTAGTCACGGTACTAGGTACTGAGAACCGGGGCCAATTTGTACTCAAACGTTACAGAGGATGGGTTTTTTTTTGTTTGTTTGAGGTAAAGGTCGGAACAATTTAACTGTCAGACCAGCATACCAGGTGGATCTTCCGGAAATAACTGGGATAGCGGTTTCTCTTGTTGTTGTCACCGGGCAACGGGCCACTCATCTTTAGTGTACGGGCCACTCATCTTTAGTGTACGGGCCACTCATCTTTAGTGTACGGGCCACTCATCGTTAGTGTACGGGCCACTCATCTTTAGTGTACGGGCCACTCATCTTTAGTGTACGGGCCACTCATCTTTAGTGTACGGGCCACTCATCTTTAGTGTACGGGCCACTCATCTTTAGTGTACACATTTATTGCGTCACGACACAAAGGCAAAGCCGTAACTCAGAATGTGTGTTGATGCGGAAAGGGGGAGGGGGCTGGTCCGGGAAGGGGGGAGAGCCGCGGCCGTGGAGAAGGAAAGGGGGAGGGGGCTGGTCCGGGAAGGGGGGAGAGCCGGCCGTGGAGAAGGAAAGGGGGAGGGGGCTGGTCCGGGAAGGGGGGAGAGCCGCGGCCGTGGAGAAGGAAAGGGGGATACATGACTTAACAAGTAGTTGTAACTCTTCTTACTTTTCAACATTTTATTTCACTCACGATTTCCTCTTTGGTTCCCCACTCAGTGGAAAATCAATGAAGCTTGGCTTGGGCGTGTTATCAGGTCATAAATATACGCTTTTTATTTCATAGTTGAAAAGCGCTGGTTTATATCGTTGATACTGAAAAATCAACTGTTACCGATTACAGTGTATCCATACAAATTCCCCTTATTCATGAATCAAAATCAGAAACTCCAATTACCAACTATAGCTATAGTCAGATCTTTCAGACAAAAGATATCTCGGTTCGAACGACCCAAGCGACTCAAACTGAGCACCTCCAACAACACTATCATTTGGGGGAGCCTACCGCGCAGAAACGGATTTAAGTACTTAGCAATACAAATCAATTTTGTCAATTTATACTTAAAAATCAAATCAAATAACTACAACGAGGGATTCGATGTGGAAGAGTGTTGTGCTTGGTATAAATGACAAACCTCTCAATTCTCACAGACTGATCCGACTTATTAACACTTATTTCGCATCCACCTATCAGAATCAGACACGACGGTTTCTTTGTCTTCAGTACAAGTCACAGCACCCCCTGGCGTTCCGGCAGTACCGGGTTACAGTGCGGTATGCGCCCATGTACTGGCACGTCGTGAGAAGAATAAAAAAAACCGTCGGAATGCGACTCTTTGTAGGGAGGGGGAGCGCAAGAGGCGTGGAGGGAGAGCACTTGCCTCACACGGTCGACTTGGAGGAGAAAGAAACAGGGACTTAAATCGATGAAATGAAGTTTTCCATATTTTCATAGAAATGCCAGGCTAAATATTTCCTGACGTATGACCCAAATGAATGTTACAAAGGCTTATGTATAAAAGGCTTGTCTGCTTTTGATGGTGATAGCGAGATAACGTGTCGTCTTGGCTAAGTTTTACACGAACAAGTGTTAGAGCTTCTCAGACTAAAAATGTCACAGTACATAGACAACATATTGATGTAGCTATGCGATGATCTGATAACAAAGAGACACCGATCAGCAAGCCAGTCATTGGACACTTGTTGACTCTACACGTCAGTCGACGGCAGGCGGCAAATATGGTATTGGCTCTACACGTCAGGCGGCAGCTATTGCATTAACTCTATGTGCCGTGCAGCAATAGTTAATTCACCCTTTATGACTTCCGATAAAAAAGGGACTTTTAATGGAGAGCAAAAATAAAAAACCCGCTAAAGGAATTAAGCTATTTTTACCGCGGTATCATCGCCTGTAAATAACACACAAAACCCACCACCTACCACCGTGATAGTGATTGATAAAGTATTTCTTTTTAACAACGGCAAGAATGCACACATTCTCAATCAACAAACAACTTTATTTCTTCTCGAGAACACCGCGAGACTTCCCCACCAGCACCTCGAGAACACCGCGTGACTGCCCCACCAGCACCTCGAGAACACAGCGAGACTGCCCCACCAGCACCTCGAGAACACAGCGAGACTGCCCCACCAGCACCTCGAGAACACAGCGAGACTGCCCCACCAGCACCTCGAGAACACCGCGAGACTTGCCCCCACCAGCACCGCGAGACTTGCCCCACCAGCACCGCGAGACTTGCCCCACCAGCACCTCGAGACTTGCCCCACCAGCACCTCGAGACTTGCCCCACCAGCACCTCGAGACTTGCCCCACCAGCACCTCGAGACTTGCCCCACCAGCACTTCAAAAAGATCACTTCATAAATCAGTGAATTTTTTTATTTCTATTTCGCGAGCAATCACCTGGATACCCCCCAGGTACAATGAGATAAATTTCTAGGTGTCTTGACCTCTTCTCTACCTAGCCCAGTGGCGTCTGCTCGTATTTTAGTATACCTGGCCCACTCGCACTCGCAATTAAGCCTTTAGAACTCAGTAGCCTGTCATTTTAGTACTGCATTCGTCAGGAGATTATACGATTAGAGAATTTTGAGTTTTAAACATGTTCATTTATATATATATATATATATATATATATATATATATATATATATATATATATATATATATATATATATATATATATATACACACACACATACATTTATATATATAAATGAGTTGCTAAGAATGATAAATGCGAAGTGTGATAGTAAATTTGAGAAAGATATTGCATTGCTCCTTTGAATTATGGGACCATAAATATTGTCCGACAAGCACTGTAAATCTAACACATGTTGTTTTCTGTCGTAGCGCCGTTATCTTGATGTGACTCCCAGAGCACACGCTGAGATTGTGACGCCCCCCACATTCTTAAAATACAACAACAAAAAACACGGAATAGATTATTAATCCTGACACCCACAGATCTTTCTTTAAAAAAAAGTTAATCTAATGGTGAGAGTAGGGCGGTAGAAAAAAGAATACAATCAAACTGTTAGTCATGTTAGGTTTGCGACATCATACTTTAGTGGGAACAACTTCGTGTTTAAAGTTATCCAAAATGTTTATGATGCAGATTTTCATTTGCTTAACAAATGTATTTTGTATTACTTAAACTGGGTCCCACCCATGGTAAAAAAATATATATTATTTTTTAATAAACTACCCCAGCTTCACCTTCCTCTCTCAAATTAAACCGTAGAAAAGAAAAAGGTTGTCTGAATAGCTCAAATAGATTTGTACCAAACAAAGAAATTAAGAATAATATATTATAATAAGCTCTTTGGGATCATGCAGGTATAAACAAGATAATAGTTTCTTATTCAATTGACCTAAAGATGAACTATGTTCATTTTGATTTAAAAAAAATAAATAAATTATCATCCTTGGAAATAGAGAGAAAGTTCAATTTTTAGAGTTAAAATAGCCAATAAACACATTATCGTTCTAGCTAGAACGTGACTGATTTTTTTTAAAAGCAAACGAATGACGCAAGCGTGGAGCTACAACTACCAACAGTACTATCAAGTCAACAACAACTAAACATAAAAACACAAAAACCAACTCCCGAGGTGCGGTATGCCAAGCATCCGATGTGCCTAGAACTGGTGAGCATGAAAACACCAGATACAAATCAACTCAAGGTAAAGTGCACAATTCCAAACAACTGGGTTTTAAAAAACTAAAAAAAACTCGGTAGATAGTAGATTGCTTTACTTTAACCCGACTGGGAATAGAATTTACGGGCTACACTTCTTTTATAATGCCACAGATACATGTACGCCTTGTCCGCATAACAACATCAACGAAATTGATAATGATCAACGCTAATGGTAAAGACGGCTGCCCAGGCAACGCTTACACGAAACCGTTTGATCGGTTATTTCTATTAGATCATTTAGTCCACCCAATGTTCCATACGGAACTATTTTTATTCAGTTCTCTTGCACAATTGTGTTTGTTCGTTGTTGTAACTTAAGGGTGTTCAAGCAATTTTGTCTTATTAGCTGGGCATTTCTTTAAAAAAAAATAGCGTTCAAAGTTCAAATAATATGCATTATGACTGTTTAAAAAAAAAGCTTTTATTTTTATAATGAACACCGGGCTGTTTTTCTTTTGTTCTCTCAATGAATGTTAGAACATGAACCTGACGACCATTTTTTAAAATAAAAAATGGATCTGTAATTTTTTAGATAAAATAAAAGTATAAAATATGGCCTGTTATTTATTGTTTGTTGCAGTCACTGGAAACAAAGAATTCACGTTTAAGTATTCGTGGGCCTGAAGTAGTTCTTAAAGTAAAGGGGCTGCACGGGAAAGGACCAATGACAGAATGCTGGGGGCGAATTGCGGTAAGAACTGTTAGGATTCTAACGATTCGTTTAGTCTCTGGATGGACCCCTCGCTTCGCAACGATAAAAGACTGGACCCGAACATCCTAAACAGAGCGTGCCCGATGAACACAATGGACTTTAACCCTTTGGAAGCGAAGCCTGTCCAATGGGTTGTTTGGACAGGGGGTAGGTCAATATCACTAATTATTGCGAGACCCAACTTAAGAATTATTTATTTATTGGAATGACAGACATTTAAGACGTATAAGCAGTCAGTGGTATGCTTCGGTTGGATTTTTTTTTGGTTGGGTTGGCGAGAAGCTGAACAAGATCTGCAGGTGTTGGGCTAAGATCAGACGGGATTAAAACGGATGAGATTGAGAGATACCGCGGGTTAATAAGACAGACGAGTGAGGACATACCCAGATACATATCTAGTGGGTCACTTGAAATTCCGCGATCGCATAGTATAGCAGTTAACAAGCGAACAGGGTAGGGAAGCATAGACAAGGAATTCGTGAATTTGTGGACAAGAATTCATGACTGAATGTACAAGGTGATGCCTTGGACATTTGTGTCTTAGCGAATATGCGAAAAAAATATTTCTAAATTGTGGTAAGCCTCGTGTGCGAATGGGGATTAAATTAAAACCTCTGCTCCAAATCGTCACGATCTCTTGTCATTAAAGCCTCGGAGTGATGAGATGCAATGGCGTGTACAGAATTTCAGTACAGTTCTAATGCTTCTTCAGACCTCAGTATAAACATGATCTTTAATGTATACTTTACATATTACGTCTTATATCCTGACCCAGCACATGTCATGTATGCGACGCATGAATTAGTTCCAACGAATGCCGCCTGATGTAATCATTCCGTCCCGGCACGACGGCACCAGACAGAGGAAACGTCAGTCAACGCCTTTAAGTCACGCAGACAGTCAAGCTGGACGTGTCGACCTTGAAAAAGGCGTCAATTCATCGCGCAAAGGCACGCCTGATGAATTCTGACATCAGACTGGCCGCGACCCATTACACCACGCCCTGTGACTAAAGAAATTTATCGGCCAATATACCTATCGCACAATGCAACTTTGTCACCATTCCTACACGTGCCCTTGAAGCTTCTCGACTGTTTATTTCTTGAAAATCGCATAGCATCATCATGTTTGGCGCTAAAGCCCATTAGAACCTTGGTTCCTATATTCAATTCTGTCCGATCGCTGATCTTTTACCTGCATACCTGGACGCCAAATAAAAATGTATAGTTTTCTTTTCTTCTCAACTGTATCCAACCATCACGGCTGACCGAGAATGAGATTAGTAACAATTTTAATGACAGCTGACCTGTCAGTCTTGGTGGGCACCGACAGGCCGTCTTATAAGTATAAGCAAAATCATGTAACACATGTCGTGCCATGTCTTCCAGGAGATTCAGTGATCGGTGCATGCGATGGTGCTTGGACTTAAGTTCATCGAGCCGAGGCGCTGTTAAATGTATCCCTTAGACTTTAGACTATACATTAAACACCAAGACACATCGGTACGTTCTGGTGAACGATGTTTAACAACGCCTGAAACCTAATGCTTTCATAACATAATCTCAAAGTAGCATCCCTGGTCGAAGTATGAAGAGACATAAAGATAGACTCAATAACTTTTGATGTGATTTTACATTTAGTTGTGAGAGCAATCTAGTTATTGAATTTATTCACTGCCAATAGACAGGAATAAGGGACGTAATTATGTGAAAGGCAGAGAGAGAGAGAGAGAGAGAGAGAGAGAGAGAGAGCTGCGCTGGGGCCACTTAAAATAGAACGCTAAAAGGACCCAATAAGGTAAGCATATTCCGCTATTTCATACATTAAATAGCGTTGATTGAGCCAGTGACGATTCTGATATACGGACCAGATGGTAATGTAGTAATGGTTTAAAAAACAAAGCGTTTCTAAACTCGCTTAGCTTCGCATTTAAAGCAACGAAACCATGGCCCTTAGCATAACTGTTTGGGGCCGCGTGCCCAAAATTCAACCGAAACCCACTTATTTATTTATAGCAAATTGCCAACGCTCCAATAATACCCGAAAATGGGCGTTTGGCTTAGCTGGTTTGATTAAGGAAGTAATATTTTAGTCGCGTGCAGGCTGATGAGGCTCTGCGTGCCGACTGTGGCACGCGTGCCATAGGTTCGCCATCATTGACCTAGGCGAACGCGGGAAGTGGATAGGACAGTCGTCTGATGTCATTTCAAGAAGCAATGACTCAATGACGTTGTGAGATGTGTAAGGAAAAGTTGAATAACAAAGTGACACCGTGCGACGACGCATGGCATGACGGTTTACACGGCGAAGCGGAAGCGTCCAGTAGATTACAAATAAATAAATACATGGTAACAGCGTTCAAAGGTCGAGTATGACGACAGGATGAATTCAATATCCTACTCACGTCACGTCGTGAGTCACGACTTCTCAGTGAATGGACGTCAGAGGTTTCTCATTACCAACGATCTAGGCAGGTAAACAATGAAACTCTAAGGCTAAGGCCTTAATTTAGGCAGGTAAACAATGAAACTCTAAGGCCTTAATTTAAGACAAAAGCGAGTATGTGGGATGTGGATGTCTTTGAACTTACCGTCAATTTGCTCGACTACCATCATTCTATAGAATCTCACTCATCCCTATCACGGGGTCCACTCCATCCAAGATCACAACGGGAAATATGTACGTGTTTAACAGTTCTTTCACAGAAACACTGCACCGGACAATCGTCGTCAGATGATTGCCACAGAATGAAAAATGACGTCCCCTTTTATATATTTTTTAAAGTCGAAATGTCCAACACAGATTAAAATTACTTGTGAAGTTCTCGTGCGATGAATAATCCTTTCAGGAGCTCAAATTAAAAAAACAATTGCGACACAACCACAAGATAGCGTCAGAGCGTTGTCAGACGGAATGACCGGTATCCTTAAAAACAAAACCACAAATCCTCAATGGTCGAGAACACGATACGTAGCAATTCAATATGGTGTTACTCTCGATGACCAACGTCTCTCAACAGATGAATATCGGCGATGCTCGTGTTGACGGTCAGAATTTTTCAAAAAATGGCCAGCTAGATAAGTCGTCCGATTCCTGTTAAAATCCCTCCAGTCAAGTACAGCGGGCCAGATATTTCAGACATTCGCTCCCCATGTAAACACAACACGGCGTAGATGTCTTCTCCCCGTAAGACCGTGTCGCCGTCGGTTGGCTATTATTATTCGACTATCACAAATACCAGGTCCGACCCCAACAGCGGGCCAAGGAATGTACGTCTTCAATTCAACCAGACGTGGAGAGCCTCAGGTATGCGGAGAGAGAGAGAGAGGGGGGGGGGAGAAGGACGGTGGCTGAGTAGGTCCGCCTATTGTCCACCGGCAGTAGAAAGAAAGCTGAATAGAACCGACCAGGCCCTTCATTGGGACATTCCTGAGCTACGACCGAATCCACACAGGTCGCTAACAGTAGCACCGGGACAGGAGAGATTAAGGGACTTTCACACGCCAGCTTTTCTTATTATTATCAAACTAATTACGTTGTCGGGGATAAGTGTCAAATATCTGGGAGCAATTGTTTGTGTGTGTGGTTTTTTTTCTTCTTCAGTTTGTGCTTGACATTGTGTTTTTCACTACGATTTATTTTTGGCTTCAACACCAATATTAAATAGTGTCGATTCGTAGACTAAATGACTTGTCACGTTTAAGAGTTTTAATAATTTTTTTTACGCTCACGTTTAATAATGGCTTCCATTCGCAATTTTGTGGTATAGCCTTATTTAGTCATAAATAACGTTCTTAACGACCATCAAAGGAAAAGTTATATCTGATCCTTGTTGGTGCGGGGCGAGAAAGGTCGTCGAAAGGTCAGGTGCATGATGTTAACTACTATACCATACCCATGCGCTTCCAAAAAGAAATGTTCGCCATGCCAGAGTCGCTCTCAACTCTCCAGAAAACCCAGGCCACGCCACTATTAGTATCAGTAACGATGTGGGCCTACTATAACATCTAAAGGTTTCAGCACGCTAGATTTTGATGGTGCTAAAAATTGATTTCATTGAAACACGGGGCACTGGTAGAGCAAAATCAATAACTCAAAACAACAACATGAACTTGACAATTAATAAAAGGCATTAACATGCAGAAGCCGCGAAGACGACATGTAACAGTTACCGAGTGTAGGGGGGGGGGAATACATTCTTATTCCCTTCACCGGACGACAAAGGACATTCAAGTTGAATGAATAAGTCTAAGGTGCGCCGGGAGGTGGGGTGGAGACCCCTTGAAACAATCAATCCAGGACACTAATGCCGAGGGTAGGACCTTCTAGTGAATGTATCCAAGACAGGCCCGAGGACAGGACCCCTGCATAGTTCGAATAGCTCCCCCCCCCACCCACTCGCCCCTCCCTGACGGTCTTAATGCGGATGTGGGGGACTTGACAATGACATGGTCGTTTAACAAAAAAAGACAAAAGTCGACAAAACGATGTCTATATAGGGGAGATTAATTTGTAACTGTCAGAAATGACGTAATTATTAATGAGAACTTTACAGGACCTCCTCGACCAGGCCCAAAACTACGAGCTGAGAGGATGGGTTTTAATCTCCGAAGATTAACGGAATACAAAAAACAAAAAAAAAGTTGAAACTAAACTTTTTTTTTAAAGACGCTGTACTGAACAAATTATATAATCAAATACTTGGTGGTTCTAATTTGACGATCAAATATAATTGGTCCTGTCCCGATCAATGGCATGCAGAGTAACAAATAGCAGAGTAAGAAATGCACACTACAATGCAAAATCACCAATGAATATCTGGAGTGAGCTAATTTTAAAAGTAAAAGCCCGCATTCTTGCTGCCAAGGTGAAATTAAATTACACAATTCCGTGGGACTATCAAATTTAATTTATTACATCTTGCACATAAAGATAACCAAGCGGATCATGGAAAGTAACCCAGCGGATCAAGGACAAGTAACCCAGCGGATCAAGGACAAGTAACCCAGCGGATCAAGGACAAGTAACCCAGTGGATCAGGCACAGACAACCGGATGGATCAAACAGGTTATACAGTGGAAGCCTCAATTTTGTCTCTGTAAATAAAAAATTCGTTAGCGACAAACAAGTCATCCCCACCGAAAATGTTATCCTGGAAAACGGCACCTGTATGCACGCATCCAATAACCCACTTCTTCCGAAAACTGTAAGTTAGCACCACTTTATAGAGCAACTAGTGTATCCCTTACATTTATTTTTTACATTCGTAAATTCGTTGAGAGCACATCATGACCAGTCAAGAATGCCAGTCATTTAGATTATTTCATAACAGATGCTTTTTTCTCACAGATGGAGTTGAAACTATGAACAATTTGTCCCGCATTGATGTTTCAAAAGTTAATTAACAATGAAAATAATTTGCACCCTCTAAAGTTCGTTGGTCAATGTGCAAAATATATTTTTTTTAAAATTATATGCAAAAGTTGCACAGCCTCCATTTTTTGTGAAAAAATGTACACCCCACATACAGAGATATTGTATTATCCTTATTCCTTATCAAAATTTGCTGAGCAGTAATTCTTAACACGAAGTTGGTTAGATATCTGGAAGTTGGTTAGATATCTGGAAGCCGGTTAGATATCTGGAAGTTGGTTAGATATCTGGAAGTTGGTTAGATATCTAGAAGCCGGTTAGATATATGCGCGGCATCACGGCTTGAAGGGAACATTGACCCACCCTTCGCACAACCAACAACAACAATATATATATATATAAATTGCACTGAAGTTGGTAGCACTTAAAAAAAATAAAATATGGAAGTTGGTAGTTTGAATAATATGAGAAATTATGACGTCCATAAGAAAAGCAGGCACACACAATAAATGATTGTCACAGCAGTAACTGAAGTTGAGTGTAGCAAGGATTTGTGTGTTCCAAATATGATGACGATGTAATGTAAAATAATGTCCTGTAACTTGATATTATCATTAGCCAAGGACACATAAGAGCAAATAGAAGAAGAAATACTACACTGACTTAACCTTTTATACTCTTCACCCACAACATAACATTAAAATAACTCAGGATTTTTGGATGATATGCTTCAAACAAGGGATACAAGCACTTAAACAACTTTGCAGGTTCAACAACCCAGACCATCTATCAACATATATTAGGGATATATATTAATTAACCCTAACCTGGATCTACAATTTGTGCTGCTAAACAAATTTGCTATGTCAAAAATTTAGTCATTGGGCTAACTTTTTTTATGTCCTAATTCTCCAGATAACACAAGAAATAAAACTTAATTAAATGGTCACAGTTGATCTGAACTAAACCTACTGTACTTAATTTTGCAAAGACTTTCCAGATAACAAAATATTTTTTTAAAACTTGACTCGGACAGATTTCCAAATGCATGAAAAAATATTCTGTTCCCACCAATTCACTAGATGAAATCGTGTTTATCTTATCTCAAAAATGTGATGGTCACTCAAAAACATCCCGAAAATAAATGTAACAAAGCTTGAATTGATTTTCTGCTCAGATATTAACTGCACATTTTTGGGATGTTATCACAGACTCCATGACCTTACAACCTACAGGTGGCTACAATACAAGAGTCTAGAAACAAGATAGCTCCATTTATCAAAATATTTTTTTTAAAATTAAAAAGTCTCAAATGTAGGTCAGGGCATATCTGTAGCATACCAACAAAGCTGAAGAGTTGAACTATAATTAGAATGAAAAATTGACAAATTTAACAATAATAATGATGACTGGCAACTATAAGTTATAAATACTATTCTGTTATCATTTAAGAACCAAGGACATTTATACAATCCTTGGCTTAACAAAAAACAAATGCCATTGGTATTACATTAATTATAGAAGACTCAGCTCTTCAATTAAATTACTCTTTGCAGTAAGACAAGATGATTTAACAAACACTTCTTCCTACTTTTATCATTTGAATTTTGAAGATTAAACAAAAATGACTACAAAGACAAGAAAATTCATTTACATGTACAGATGATTCATTTGATAAATTAAGTTTAAAAACTGAAATTTACTAAATCATCCATCAAGAGAAATAGTGAAATTAATTATACCAAAAGTAAAGGATGTACATTGTACTTGAATCTAGGCTGAAAGACCTTTAACTACAGTATATACTCGTTTTATAGCTCGTTCTTCATAAGCCGACCCCCAACCCTCTTTTTGGAAGAGAATAGTATAAAAAGTGTATAACACGCTCATAAGCCGACCAGTACTTTTTTGTTTCTTTGGTAAATAGTGGCGACAGCACGTACATTCGTTGTTGAAAACAAAATTTGTGAAACAATTTATTAAAACATTCATAAAAATAAATAAAATTAATAAAAAGGTAAATGCAGATGTTTAATAATATTTTATAGCTTCTGGTAGAACAGCCGAATCCTGCAGAATGTTGACAAGGAACTTGATGATCTACAATAACAACATCGATATTTAATGTACATGTAGAAATCACCTATGACCCACTCGTAAGCCAACCCCCAAACTCCCCCCCCCTAGATTTTGTCAAAAAAAAGTCGGCTTTAGAAGAGTTCATAAGGAATCTCTATTCCACAGCAAAAGGGAGGTAAAAATAAAATTTTGGACTAACAACATATATTCTTGGATTGTTTCTCCATATATAGTTAAGTGTGTTAGTATCAGAAGGTGCTTTCTTTTTTTAAACTACCAGAATTGAAAACTAACTTGATCATGTAGCTTTTGAAAGCAACCTAAATGATTTTTATCTTCTTTAATTTAAAGACTCAATTTTGCAAGAATTATGTCAGATAACATACTGGCTACTCCAAAGGTTATTGAGTACGACTGATGGTATGCTTTTGTTCTTGGTAAATAATAACTTAATGAAAGCTCTGAGTTACAGAAATTAGATGTTTTGTGAAACTGAAGGCTTTTGCACTTATAAAAAATTAAAAGACGATATTATTTTCACTGTGAATTAGCAGTTATAGCATACCCCATTATGTTCCCATTAATAATTTCTGTATTTACTCTTTAGTCTGAGAGGTTTATTCCCTACACTTAAAATGATCATCTCAATCCTAAAAAACCTGTACAATCACACACACAAAATAATTTAAAGAAATAATATAAAAAACCCTTAAAAACAAAGTTTTGGACTATAAATCCCTTCTGTATGAGACATAACTAAAAGTATTGATGATATAATACATCGACATCGAGGGCTGGAGTGAAACTCCAGTGACACGTGGAGGTCAACTATAGAAGATGGCTAAAACAGAGAGTAAAAAATGACCCACTTCCCGTGATGCCATCGAGCTGAAATTTGGCACAGAGACTCGTGTCACCTAACAATGCATCATATCATAATTTCAGATCGATTGAACGCACTGTAATTAAATTAATACATTTTTAGTTTATCTATATAAAACTATATGTAGAAGTCGCTATTGTTTACATTTTACGGGTCAATTGACTTCACGCCAGCCATCGGTGAACACATCTTGTGTTTTAATCAGGTGTACTGGCGTGCTTTTGTTTACAATTTACGTGTCACGCTGAGCTCGGCCCATCGATCTGTGACCAGCCCTTCCCCTCTTCCAACCCCCCTATGGTTATAAAGCAAAAGGGCGTTAAGACAGATTCAGTCTGTAAATGCTTGTCGCGTTTGAACATAATAAATACTTTTAGTTATGTCTCATTATAAGGGATTTATAGTCAAAAACTTTGTTTTTACGGGGTTTTTTCTTCTCCTTTTTTTCTTATTCAACCGTAACACAGGTAGTTAGCCCCATAAAAAAAATCATAACCTTTTTAGAATATGACTGATTCAAATTTCAGTAGACCATGATTGTAGTAGTATAATTACAAGTATTAAAGCTTAGAGCAAGTTTGCTCAACAACCTTTGAATCATTTCTCTGAAGTAGGGGACAGGTTCACAAAATGTGAGGAGCCAGCAGGGGGTCACTTAGGCTTATGAGTGTACAATATAATTTGGAGTGTCAGATATTTGACATTTCTTAGTTAATGATTGCATTGATCATTCAAATGTATTGACACTTATAACTTATAATTTATTCATTCGGAAATTGTTATCTTTTTTTCAGACTTAATATTTGGTATACGGTAAAGTCAATTTTGGTTTTAAAAAATTAACTAAAATGCAATAATAATAGTGTTAGGTCTAGTACTCCCTACTAACATAACACTGATAATACGCTCTCTTAAAGACTCTTACTCTTATTATTCTTAAAATTTGCCATTCACATTTATTTAGACTTAGTACCAATTACCAATTCAGAAAAAGATAAAATAAATACGTTAAACTCATTCTAGTTTTAGTTCAAAGGCAAATAAGTTGAAAATAAATAGTAGGAAATTATAAAAAGTAAAAACTAGACTCTAGAGCAAAAAAAACTAAAAGTTAGGACTTAACTGAACTGATATTCACTGATAACTGTTTAACTGTAACTTTAAGTACTTTAACAGAAACTCGTGCACAGCTACGGCTACATTATTAGTATATTAGTATTATTTTAAATTCGCCTACTACAGTTACTGAGTTACAGTATAGTCAGTATAGGCTATACATCAACATAGTACTTGTTACTTAAAATCAGTAACAGTAAACATAAGGATAAAAACACATTTCTTATTCCGTATGCAAGAACAAACACATACAAGTTTTCCTTCTTCCTGTCCGGAATTCGGGCGTGGAATGGGTTGCCTGAAGAATCCAGGAAAACCAACACTTTATCAACATTTAAATCTCTAATAAAAATGCAGGACTAAACACAAACCATAGATAAGCGTAGGACGCAATAATCTTTTGTATAGAAGGAGCGTCTGTAAACAGATAAGATATGATGGCTACAACAATAACTTTGTTACACAGACAGCCGATACTCGATACTAATAATTTCATTACTAATCACTAACAATGACAACACACTAACACACTGATAAACTATAACTTTAAACGACACGCTCACTCCAACTCTGTTTATTATGATAATTATGTGTGACTGAACACCCAACAAATCTGACCTAAAAAGACTTGCACAATTCTTTAAGTAGCTACTTACCACTGAAGACGCGGAAATATTCAGCAGTTCCTGGTAATTTGAATAGCCTATAGTCTCATTCTCAGCGTTGGAGCAGCCAGTAGTTTGACTGGAGCGAAGCAAGATAGCAAAAATGGCCGCATAGAAATGCGAAGAATTTCCCCTACTCCTGGTGACGTCATCAAGGTGAATTCCGATGACCTCGGAAATTGGGATTCATTCGGGAAAAATACGGAAATAACCGAGAATATAAAATTTGGTGATTACTGACCCTTTTTCATTGCAAACTGATAATTTGCAGGAAAGTAAATGGTAATTTGTATAAAGATTAATAATTACATGTAAATTAATTTCTATTGAAATAGCATATCTGCGTCCAACTGTCTTACACATTTTAGACACTCCGTGCTCGACTGGCTCCATAGCTCAGTTGGTTAGAGCGCCTGTCTAGTAAACAGGAGGTCGAGGGTTCGAATCCCTCTGGAGCCTCCTAGCCAGTTCAGTTTTTTTTTAAAATTCACTATTATAACTTATTCGAAACGTTCTCTAAAGATTAGGGTGTTGTTAATTTTTTATGATGGTTTAAGAAATATTATATACAATATAATAGTCCAAGTCACTGGCTGTCTGGCTGGAAGGATGTGGAACGCTATGACGTCATTTTTTTAAGCTTATATTTTAATACAAGGCGTGCATCGAAAGGCGCGCAAAAAGTTGTGCAAAATAATTATAAATTAAAGACGCGCTGTGAAAAAAATATATATTATATGGCATAATTTTTTTAGCTTATATTTTAATTTTTGAAAAGGGAGCGATGTAAAAATATAATTTGACGCAAACGAGCATGACGAATGACGCTCCCTGGGGTCGATCAATGTTTCGAGACCAACAATGGTACTTGAGTTCACTTGCATTGTTCGTTCACAGAATAACGTGAGATTCGTAGTAGTACTGGTTATCACATCCGCCTTATACGGGGGAAACGTTGTATAGCCGTAACTAAATAATTAGCGGCGTTTGGTACGCCGCGGGTTCAGCTAGTGTTGGAAATAAAGGGGCACATACAGACATTTTTAAAAATTAAAAAACAAATGTTTTCGCTGGGGCTTGAAACCAGGCCCATCGACGTATGAGGCGGATCTATATATAGATATTTAGATGAGGTAGTAAAAGTAGGACAAATATAATATATTTTAATGTATTTATATTTACAACAAGACTAACAATTGTGTGTTTGATTCTTTTTCTGTTTGTATGTACATGTTCTCTAGGGAGCCGTCCGTCTTAAATAACAATGACTATAGGTTTTTTATTCTTATTTATTTCTGTAATCTATTATTTAAGTTTCATTGATAGTATTGTTAGGAGCTAGTTTCAAAAACCTAAACTTTACACTGCCCAAGATTTCAGTTGTATACGTTTTGTTAAAACTTTCTGAACTATTTGAAATAGTAGTGTTAGTAGTGTTATAGTTTATTTTCTACACACCCCTTAAAAAAATTGGTTGTAACTTTAAATAATTTTATTTATTCTAAGTTAGCATAATTTAATATAAGTAAAACTGTTTCCATAAAAAGGGGTGATTGTGGATAGTATTTAGAATAAAATCACGTTCCTTTACATAAGTTGTTCTTTTAATTCCAGCCATGCTATTCAGTTACATTCTTCTATTTTTTTTTCATTTTATTCATTTATTAAATCCATGTCGTCAAAGTAAGCGGTATATTTAGGAAGGATAACTAATAGAACATTCTTCTTGTGTAATTGTATTGTGACTAATTAATCGTTATCTTCACAGCTGAGAATGCCGTAATATTTATCTCTTTTTTTACTCTCTTTTAATTAATTAATTAAAAAAATTCTTTTTAGGAGTTTGGGGGGGGGGCGCATAGTAACTTGTATTTTTAAAAAAGTTACATCAGGACCAAGTAACATTTTTCTGTCTTTTCTTTCAAAAGTGTACGTCTTTTAATTAAAAGAGAAATTATAAGAAAATTAAACTTTGAAAATATTAGTAAAGTTATTCCCCTTTTGAATTTTAAGTTTGTTAAAATAAATAATGTGTTGCCCTATGGCTATGCCTATAGTTAAATGTAGGCGTCTAGTACTCACTCTAATTGTTTATATTATTATATAGTTTAAAACTGATTTCATGTAGTTTTGATATTTTAAATTTGCGCACCTGTGTGAAAAATCCATCGCATGGGGCCGAGAGCTTAAATTTGCTGTGTGGATAATGCTTACAGAAGGCTATGGCTGATGGCTATGTATTTTTTAATTAATCCAAGTGCACAAATACCAAAACCTGCCGAGCCGAAGGTAAATTTTGGGGAATTTGGAACGGAAATAAAAAGTGTTGAAGGCTCTAAAAATATTTCCTTCGACATAATGAAAAATGCGCTACCCGGGTAATCAGTTCTCTTCTTACCCCGATCCTTACGACGCCACTGGGACGCGGGGGTCGAGTGGCAGCGCACTGGGATTGTCGTACCGATGGTCATGGGTTCGAATCCGTGTGAAGGCAAGGGTTTGTTCCCGGGGCCTAGGGCGTTCCTGAGTCACCCAGCTCCGAATGGGTACCTAACACTACATGTAGTTAGGCGGCTGGGTAATGCGTGGAACCCACAAAGCCGTGGCCTGTGAACGCTGCATCACTTGCCAACATGGTCTGTGGACGCAACTATCTTGTGCATAGAAGGAGCGTCTGTATAGATAAGATAAAGATAAGCCACTGAATTTGTTCAAGAGACTACGGAAGTCGAATCAACGAGAAAAGCGGACAGTCTCGGCAAAAGGGAACTAATAGTCGAAAATAAACCAGCAGTAAAGATCAGATAATTAACTCCCTACAATAATATGTTAATAAATAAAAATACTAAAAACAAGCGCATTCCACAAACAAAAGTGGTTAATTTTTTTAAATACATAAATTGTGATAATTATTATTTATTGCTTAATATGAAATGAAATATTGATGATAATCCATGTAAAGGTGGTCAATAGCAAACAATATTAAATTGTTACCCATATATTTCACTGTCCACTCCGAATATTATAAATTTTAAAACGTATTTTATACGCGGTTTTCAACCTAAAGAAAGAAAATACAAAAAAAAAGAAAGAAAAAAAAGTATGTATGTACACGTACAATTTTATCGCATATAGGTATCTAAAAGCATTGGCATATGACGATGAATTTTTGTTAGCAACGGAGACGTCCTCCGCCATCGCCATCCATTGCCTTATTAAAATAAATGTTACAAATAAGGCATGCAATAAAAATACCACTCTTAAGCCAATAAAAATATTGTTACTGACCCGAGAACAAAACGTGCCACTTGTCACGCGAGTTTAATAATATTTTCATTCGTTTGTTGACATATCTATAGATTATTTCATTCGCGTGCCCATTTAATCGGATTTTTTTCCCCTATAATCCGCTATGACGTCTGTGTAGCTTTCCATACTTCTTGAGCAAAGAGTCTCTTATAGGACATAACAATGCATTTATTGTAAACAATGTCTCAGCGGCAAACATAAAAAATCATTTGATTAAAATGAAAAAGAAAATTAATGAAGTTAATTTGTCAAAGAAAGTTTGAAAATTTGAAGAAGACCCGTAAAAGGACACAATAAAATCGTTTTTTTAAAACGTGTATGAATCAACATTAAGTTATTTAAAGAGATAATAGAGTTCAAGGTCCCAATGCGATACGGCTGGTCTCCCCTTGGTGTACCCGCTCCGTGACATGCAGCCTTGCGTCAGGGATCAAAGTACCCGGTAATCGTTCCCGTGAGACGGGATACCAATCACAGTTCCGTGTGTTCTTATCGGTGTTTATTTTTAGTCTTGTTGACAATATAAAAAGTCCATCTGGAATGAGTGGTAATATCTCTACTTTACACCTAACTTTGTTGTTTGTCTTGAAGACATAACGTTTTACGCTGAGAGTTCTTGTTCGGCTGAGGACAGAAAAATAATATTTCATTAGAATGGTAATTTATAGTTATAAAGTTTTTTTAATTTGACATTGCATTTCATCAAAGTTGTGATCACTGAAATTATTTATTTATTGCTCGAAAGAATAATTTTTAAATTGTTTTTGTGTTTTTTTAAGTAATGTTTTATTTATTTAAGGATATAATTTTATTTAAAAAAATTATTAATTTGAAATTTAAAAAAAAATTAAGAATAGAATAGAAATAAATGAATTTCGTATGTGACTATTATTTTCGTGATTTCTTAAAAGTGATTTTTAAAAATATTTTATATCATTCATTGAAAAGTTCATATTTGCCGCAAGATATCATTTTTTCCGATGATAGATGTTAGTTCTCTAAATTTTGATACGAACGGCTACTACAATTACTATGAAAAAATTATTATAATTCATTAATATTTTTCTTTCTATACCAGAAGAAGTATCCAAATACAAGTATACTATATTAATAAGTTTGTTTTGACACCGAAATCTGGATACCCAGATATATAAAACACAATCACACACTAATACACATAGACATCACAACACTCAATACAAACAAGACACACACCGATACATACACACACGTACACACACTAACTTATTACATTCTGGACTTTTCTTGTCATGTTCCTATTTTGTAATACAAGAGAGATGGCTGCTATATAATAATTGTATACCTCGAAATTTCTCAGGCCCGCACGACGTTTGTATAACACGTAAAGCTGTGTGGGGTGATGTCATTGCTTCATGTTGGATCATGCATGAACCCTTATTAGATTGCGAAAATCAATGTTGATATAAAATTTATTTTATAATGAACAACCCATTCGATTACAACATGTAGATGACACATGCAATATTATTTATATCCTGCTCCATTCAAGGGAACTTATTTAACAAGAAATTAAACATTCTCAATGTTGATGCTGTTATTGTAAGAATGCGCACGAAACATTGGTTTTTATTTTAGGGAACCGAGTGCTGTTTTCGTAGAATAATTACAGTGTGGACTTATTTTTTAATTGTGACTTTTCATAATAACGCTTTTTTTCACCAACAGATATTAGTACAAGAACACAAGATCATGATAAAACACAGCCCAGTTGTGCAACTGGCCATATTGAGCCTCCACGTTTTGACCACGAGAGGCCAGACCCTTACAGAAACGCCCACGGACGAGGTTTCTTTCAGTGGTCAGTCCCTTGGGGATGCTATAAAATCTGTCCTGGAACACCATAGGTTCTCACTCGACTGTATCCAGTCTATCAATGACAGCCGTGTAGATAATGCAAGCGTCAGTGCGTGGTGTTCTCGGAGCTATAACGGAAGTTATCCTCTTTGTTCTAATGACGAGCTTGAATCTGTAAGTCAATACCTGTGCCCAAAATCTCGTTTTAATGGAAGCTACCCGGCAACGAGTTTGGTAGACAAAGAAACTACATCCACTCATGGTGACATTCTCAGCCAGCGTAACAACCTTCGAGCTTCTCTTTTAGAAAACACAAGAAACAATGATATTATATTCTCAATCAGTACATATTTATCAAATCAATGTAAGAGATATATGACAGCAGGTCTTCAAAAACTAATCGCACCGAAAGGCTGTACCTTTTTAGAGTCGATAAAATCTCGGCTTCTTGAAAACTTCATTTGCGCGAATAAAGACTATGACATCATTCATGTAGCTGTCTGTGGTGAAGCTAATAACACGCGACACATCTTAAGGGAGAAATCATTGCGAAATACTGCGTTGGGAGAAATTCAAAACAGAGTTGCAGATTTCTGCTACAGTTCACTTTTTCCAAATAGCGTTGAACTTTCTGCGAATTTAACCTTGGGCTGTCAGAGACTCCAGTCGTTTGGACGAAATCTTGTCACCAGGACGATCTGCAGTCAGCGGGAAATTGACACCCTGACGTCAGAACTCTGCTTTCCACCGGTGGAGCGTGTTGCAAACGAACAGCGACGCAGGGACGAAATAAGTGACGTGGTACACAACGACGTCACCGAATCGTGCCGAGAAGCCATGTTATCTAGGAAGACCAACATGCGCGGGAAGACGGTGGATGAGGCTTGCCAGATTCTCAGAGTGTTCCGTGACATCCTCCTGAACTCGGAGTTTTGTACAACGGAGGACTACGCAAAATTGGAAGTCGTCACATGTGGACGTGGACACAGAGAAAGACTCAGTACCGTCATGACACTGCTGTGCTTATTATTTTTAGCATTCACCAGATAGCTAATTTCTATTTAAAAAAAAATTATGTATATCTTTTAAATATGTGTTTTTAGACTCGAAATTGTGAATTTTTCTAAAAAGCATGCATTATGTGTGAATAAAATAAAGATGAAACAAAATGTTGTTAAAGAGACGATGAGAAAAAATAAATAAAGCAAACGCAAATGTGAAAACGTGTCTTGTCATTTCCTTTGTTTTTCCAAATACAGTGGAACCTCGGTATACGTCTACTTTGGTACAAGTCCAACTTGGTATACGACCTTTGTTTGGAATATTTGAACTTGTATGGTGTCTAAAATAAATGAAGTTACGCAATTTTGGCCAAATCCCCCCCCCACTTTTTTTTTCGTTACACGTCATCATAAAAAGTTAGCCGTCTGTCAAATATGACGTCACAAAGTTTCGCCACTCCCCAATAAAAGCCGTATTTCATATTTGAAAATGAGCATGTTTCAAATCACTTTATTGTCATTTAGTTAAGCGTAAGGCTGCACTCTGAAATCGTAACACACGTGAAGCCATTTAAAACGTCATTAAATAAATTGTAAGCAATGAAATATTTAAGTGGAACTTTTAATAAAGTGGCGCGCTTTGATGTGACGTCACAGTTTTTAAAGGAAAAAAAACCAACCTCTTCTCTCATCAAATATCCTCACAAATGTGTGAACCATCCCCCCCTAGGGGCGTGACGTCAGACAGCCCTTATGAGACAAAAGACACACCCTTACAAGCACACCGCGCGATTCTCAAGAATGTGAGTACGGCAGTTGCTGCCATTCAGTGAACGATTCACGCAATAACTCTAAATTGTCACGTGATTTTGTGTTTTATGGTAATTAAAAAAAAAGTAAATTCACTTATCATGAATTTCAAGAAAGTAAATGAGAGGAGCCAAGCAACGAAAAAAAATGGTTATGATCACCATGGAGGTGAAAAAAGAGATTGTTATATAAGATGAAATTGGCGTGATTGCCCGGGACTTAATTGAAGCATGCCAAGTATGACCATATATATAATTGGGGAAAAACAAAGACTCTATTAAATTGGCAAATCGGACGAAATCGATCACAAAACAAAGATCAGTGACATTAGAGCATGTTGAAAAATTGCGTTTGACCTGAATAACAGGAAAACAGAAAGCACGTTTGTTTAATTAAGTTCTTATTATTTATGTATTTTTGTATAAGTGTTTAAATTATTTTTATAGAACCACGTATATAAATGTATAAATATTTTAATAATAATATGATTTTTTTCCCATGGGAACGGATTAATCATTTTCCCTCTATATTTCTTTTAGTAAAAATACGTTTGGTTTACGTCCTTTTTGGAATACGTCCAAGGGTCTGGAACGGATTAAGGACCGAGGTTCCACTGTATTCAATTAAATTCAACGACGGAAACTCGTCTTCTTTTTTGTTTACTTTTAAATAAGACAATAAATGTCAAGTTTTAATTATAGACCACGTACAAAAGTCAACACTTCTGCCAATGTCTCCAAAACAAAATTATAATATATTATATTTACACGATTAACTATCAAACCTATGTAGAAACAAATAATTGACCGAAGGGAAATCAAAATGAAGTGATGGAAAATTCTTAAGAAAAATAAGGAAAAATGAAAAGAAATGTAAGAACAAATATTAAATCTTGAAAAATGCATTACAGCTATAAACAGCTAGGCATCCTCAATGCTGTCATTGAACTTAATGATTACAAACTTTTTTTTAGGTCGTGTCCTAGGCAAACTAAAATCTTGTCCCATCGTGTTACAATTAATTGTTGGCGTGACATAACGCTATTAAAATGAAGGATTAAAAAAAAACAACTAGTTGCTATTATGCTATAATGTATTTTTCGTGAAATTGATTTCAGAATAGTAACTGGGGAGGCAAAAATTTTGTGATATTGTCCAGGCCCGGACTTAAGAGACCCAGGGCCCCTAGGCAGTTCACATTTTGGGCCCTCCAACCATCATGAAGCTTTTTGATAATGCAAGCCAGGCTTTCGAGCTCATGTAAAGATTCCACCACATGGGCCCCTAAGCTGGCTGGGGCCCTAGGCCAGGGCCTTGTGGGCCTAGGCAGAAATCCGGCCCTGGATATTGTAATATTTTTTATGACTAATCCAAATGATGTCAATTATTGTAAAGCTCTATGTTTAGACGCATTATTAGATAATATTTTTTCTGCGGGTCGGTATGTCTCTAATAAAATATGTGTTTACATATCTGCCACGGCACGTTTTTATTTTTGTATATCTCTCTATTTGTCTACATAAGTCAAGCAGATATATTAGTATATCTTTATCTCTACTTATTGATTTTTGTTTCGGTTGCGAAGTCAAATGGATAATCCAATTACGTTTTACGTTAACGATAATTTTAATGATAGTTTCCCTTTTTACTTAAGCGTAAGAGTGAAGAAGGACTTGAAATCTATGTTGTTGTTTTTTAATGCTACAGAAATAGAAAGACTGGGCGGCGTGTCAATAAAAATAAAATTATCCTAAGCAACCAATCTAAAGCTATGTATTTTTTGCACCCATAACCAAGTACCTCTCATACATGCATAAAATGTATATCTTTCATATCAGCCTTTTCCCCCTCTCTAAATTAGTCGAGATTATTGCGCCTTTCTATCTTATTTGCATAAACCAGCAGAAGTTGCTTCTAAAAGTTATGGCTTTGACAGAATTTGGGGCCGTCCATAAAGTACGTCACGGTCCAGGGGGGGAGGGGTGTAAGAAAGTGTGACAGTTTGTGCCAAAAGGGGGGGGAGGGGTGTTCAGCCATGTGTGACGTCACGCTGTTTTATATTTAATGTTAAAATTTTTGTTAATAAAAAACAATTTTTGTTCGAAAGTGTGACGTACTTTAGGGGGTGGGGGTTCCGAGATTTGTGACAGTTTGTGACAGGTGGAGGGGGGGGGTAAAAATGGTCAAAAATAGCGTGACGTACTTTATGGACGGACCCTTTTCAGATTTGAATTACAGGTAGTTTGATTAAATCATTTTAGATTATTGTTTGCCTTGTCATTTAAAAAGTTTGTCACTCATCACAGGGCCGTCTTAGCGCATAGGCCCGTTGGGCATAGGGGCCCCATGGGAATGTTTATTTATATATATTATGTTTATTTATTTGTTATTCCTGCGGGGGAGGGGCCCAACACTATTTCTTTGCTCGGGGGCCCAAAATTGTGTAAAGACAGCTCTGACTGATCAAAAGCCCTGCTAATAAATCCATTATATTTTTGTTTGATTAGTTAGGGGAGATAACTTTGTAATCGCTTCAAACAACCAAATCAACATAAAAAATATAAATAAATCAAAAATATATTTTTTGTGTTATCTGTGGCTGTCAACAAGTATTTCAGGGATCGGTGTTTTGGTAAAAAATTGCAATATCTACCCCCAAATCTTTGCTTCACATTTTCATTGTGAACACTACGTTTGAATCCTCCAAATTGAGTGTTAATTAACATATAAAGATTATTTCAAAAAAACTGGAAGTTTATTAATATTGTATTCAAGAAGTAAGTTAATTTGTTTTTAAGCACAAATAAGTAAATTATATACTATACACATATACACAGCACCTAGATCACTGTAGAAGCCCCTAACGCAGCCCTTGTGACTTGCTGGCGGCAACCTAGATAACTCTAGATAACTCTAGAACAGGGTTGTCAGATCTCATGCACATAATCACATCATATAGATAATTAATAACAACTGTAATCCTATATAATAAAAGGCAATTAATTTTCTGTGCGGTCATCGATAGCGATTGGTCCCTCAGACTCCTACAGCCAATCACTAGCGGGGAAAAAAAAAGAAATAATTTACATATTGAACAGATTTGCGCGGACGTTCAAAACGAGTTATTTCTTATGCAGTATTTTTGTCATCATTCAGTACTTTGTTCCCATCTTACAGTGTGTCACTCTTGCTAATCACAAGTGTTACTTGTAGACAACATGCCACCGAAACGGTGGCGGAACGTCCTTGGACGGGCTTTGTTGCTCGTTAAATACATATTTTATTTACAATTACTGTAATTAGTAATTGTAGTTAATTACTCTCTGGCTCATTTTGACTATATATACTTAAAACTTAAAACACAATGAAAATGTATTGATTTATTCCGAAACTAGTGCTTTACGGATAAGTCAGTCAGTGGTAATTTAAAGCTGCGTGATTCATTGGAAATAGTGGGCATTATCACACAATCGAAATACTTAACTTCATTGCTTAGAGCAGGGGTCTCCAAACTACGACCCGCGGGCCAGATGCGGCCCGCGAGGCCCACTCATCCGGCCTATAGAGACATTATAATCTTTAAAAAAGTTACTTTTTTTACCTGTAGTTTACCACAAAACTGTGAGTAGTCGGCCCCCAAACTGCTGTTTGACAGTTAATGCGGCCCTCGGCAGAAAAGTTTGGAGACCCCTGGCTTTAATTAGAGGAAAAGACACTTTTTGACTAAATTCAACAGCAAAAAAAAACTTTCGTTGGCGACTTGTGTCGTTATAATAGAGATGTCTTATTTACTTTTAGTAAATTTATTCGTTATCAAATTGTTGAAAATCAGCTTTTAAACGACTCCGTAGTTTGAGAACCTAGTTGATCTAATCTCAGACGCCGCGTTCACCCAGTGACCCATAACAAGTTCAATATTTATTTGATTACATCCCATAACGTCAACTCCGACAGATACCACGTCTTTGTTTGATCATTCAAACAAAAGCCCATCACTATTTATAGAGAGATATCCGGATCTGGGTAGTTTTTCCACAGCCGCAAGAGTTACACTTAACCAACGCTGCAGTATATAAAACAGCTTACGGACTATAAAAAAAACCCACAAAAGTTTGTAATTTAAAAACGACGCTTGACATTTGATTTTGCATTTCGTCGACAGCCATCTACTGCATTCACTTAAAATACGAGGTACGTAGCTGTTGCACCGAATAATGCTGTCATTTTATTCAACTGCCATAGATCAGGAGGATTTGTATATAGTAATTAGTTAAACCTCTATTTAGGGAAGAGAATTCTATGTTGTTGTTTTTTTAAAATTAAAAATTGACAGATTTTAAGCTACCAGGGCATAATTGCTGAGTGGTTTCTCCAACACAAAAATGTAAATTTTGAACTAAAACACAATAAATGCTCGGAATACCAAATACTCATACCAGTCAATAAAGTTATTAATTTTGGAATAAAAAATACTTTTTTCGATCCTTTTGTTATCCTTTATTACCAAATCCAAGGCATTAAGAGGCAGCCGTTTGATTTTAACGAACACAAAAATTAAAACGATTGAGTTAAAAAATTTTTGGATGGATTGTAACTAACTGCATTCCAATTCCCACCCTAACCACACCCATATACATATACATACATATATATATTAATATATATATATATATATATATATATATATATATTAGGGGCTGTTATCGATTAATTTAAATTTAATCGTTAACTTTTGAAAAATTATCAATCGATAATTTCGATTAAAACCAAAAATAGAAATTTATGTCGTCATTAAACAGAAAATTTCTCACGGACATTGAAAATTAAGAATATTTTGAACTAAATTTCATGACAATGTGTTGATACTTGATTTGTGCTGACGGTGGTACGTCAGCGATGTATTTGACCCTTTAAAAGATAGTTGTTTATGGCAGTGGACACCGTAAACGTTTTCACCATCTTCGACTTTGCCATCCGCAGTTAGCTTAGAACAACATATTTGCTCAACTTTGGGCATTTGCCCGGGGGCCCACGAGCATATGGGCCCCATGGGAATATGTTTATTTATATATATTATGTATATTCATTTTTTATTCCTATGGGGGAAGGGCCCAACACTATTTCTTTGCCCGGGGGCCCAAAATGGTGTAAAGATGGCTCTGGCTGTCAGCCATTTTTTAGTTGACGTCTGCCGGTCAACATATATTAATAAAATTAAATTTTAATATTACGCGGGAGATGTTTGTACGTAAAAAATATATATAAACTATTATTAATTATGCATAACTTATTACTAACATTTAAAAAAAATATTATAAATATTTTCTTAAATTTTAATCGAATTGTTATCGATTAAAATTATTTTAATCGATTTTTAATCGATACAATTTTTAACGATTAATCTAGAAATTAATAGATAATTTCCGCAGCCCTAATATATATATATATATATATATATATATATATATATATATATATATAAACTTGAAAATGTTGTATTGTGTGCTAAAACAAAAATATTTAACACAGATAAAATGGAGGGTCCTTTATTTTCAGAAAACACTAAGTAAATTCTATTCAAGTCCGAATTTTATGCATGAAGAAAAAATATTATTAAAAAAAAACGTTATGAAGAATTTAATTTCATCCGTCAAATTTTTATATTTACAAATATCTGTAAGGAAAAAAAAATCACGTTAAACTTTTTATTTTTGGCTTTCAAATAAAACAGATGGGTACATACAGTTTCTAGGACTTAATATTTATTTTTATGAAAACTTTGTTACCATACTAAATAAATTAAGATTTAATTAAAATAAAATAAAAATATGGAGCCAGTGGCCATTCACATGTGCATGTTTCAGAGATGTTATTCGCCGTCAGATACTTTTATAGATCGTCTGTATACCGAAACGGTGTAACCTTGATGAATGATTTTTGGCGAGATTAGCTGACACTTTGCCTTATTGCTTGCACATTTAATCACAAACGTATTCGTTTGTATGTTGTGGCCACACACTATGCAGATTACAAATAGTTTGATAAACGTTGTGATAACTGTACTCGTAACTGATTAACGAATATAATATTATTTAATTATTGTCCTTTCTTGCTCACACTGATAATTTGACATGCTGAGATCGGACCCATTTTTATCACATCATGTATTGTGGCATATTTATATGTATATATATATATCTATATCTATATCTATATATATATATATCGGCATCCTTCAGTCTCGAGAGACGATGGCACATCACCGTTGAGTTGGGTTGCATTTCCTCGTGTGGCTGAGCAGTCCTATCCTTGAGTGACAGTCTTTTCCACAGCTTTTGTACACGAGTTCTGTGGTTCCCAATGTTTTGTCCTTTCTACTAGCTCTTCTGTCTGTAGCCTCCTCCATCCTTCGTTCCTCGGCTGCTATGATGCCCTCTTTGACAACTGCGAGGCATATTAAGTCTTGTAATCGACTCAATCTTTGTCATGTCATATGTAATACCACAGATTATAGTACAGGATTGAGTAATGTTAAATTTACAAATATTTTGTAATTATAAGATGGCTTGCGGTCAAGAAGAAGTCGAGATGTCCTTTATGCTTGTGGACTTGTCATTATAATAGGATGTTTGTAACAAATAAAGGTTTTTCAGTTGAAGTTGCTTTATATTCAGCGTCTTATTCTAATATTTTTGTGACAACACCCTCCCCTCGGTTTGACTTCGACGCCCAAGATTAAAACAAGGCGTGCCATATTGTAGCGCCTTAGTTAAAACAAAGGCCTGCTATATTGTAGTCATATTGTAGCCAAATTGTTGCGCCCTAGTTCTCCTTCCACTTGCAAACGCTGTCCTTTTCGGGACTTATCACTTTCTGGACTTTAACCTTTCGGGCCATTAGTTTATGCAGAATTAGCCCTTCGGGTTTATTTATGTTTAATTTTCATACCGTTATTACTCCATCTATGTCGTGGTAATTCTCTGGCTTCAGTCTCGTGAACGATTTTAAGCTGAAATGAAAACAAAACAAACAAAATGAAGAGAAAAAAAACATAATTAAATAAGGACTTGTACGTTTATTAAAGAACTTAACTTTAAATATTCAAGAAATATGTTTTGATCTTCATAATATAGCAAAATTATTTTTTTTAAAAAGACATTCTGCATACGTTGTAATTTATGACATGTTGAGCGGCTGCGGGCCTCTCTTTATTGCCGATAATTATTCCTTGTTGGACAACCAGTGCAATAAGATCAGTCAAATGTCTCCCCTTCATATTGAAAGCTGTTATCATTCATTTAATTGGTTCTGAAAATAGTTTGTTTCGGATTTCCCAAACAACAACAGATATCGTTGACTCAAGGCCAAACTTATCTCGTCAAATCTAATCGCCAGAAACTCGTGGCCAACTCCGGATATCAACACACGAGGACACGCTGAGTCAGCTGGTTGTTTCGTGACTTGAGCCGTGGACATTTGCTGCGATTACAATTTATACTGCCCCTCTTTGTCGCAATTGAAACAGTCAATAAAAATTCTATGTCACTAGACAGTTTATGTCATCTCTGAATAATTTACGTCTACAGTTTACACTTAACTTGACAATTAAAACAAGACCTGAAAATTGTAAACCGATTGTGTAGACCTTGCCCACATGCAGTCTTTGTTATAAACCGATTGTGTAGACCTTGCCCACATGCAGTCTTTGTTATAAACCGATTGTGTAGACCTTGCCCACATGCAGTCTTTGTTATAAACCGATTGTGTAGACCTTGCCCACATGCAGTCTTTGTTATAAACCGATTGTGTAGACCTTGCACACATGTAGTCTTTGTTATAAACCTATTGTGTAGACCTTGCACACATGTAGTCTTTGTTATAAACCTATTGTGTAGACCTTGAACACATGCAGTCTTTGTTATAAACCTATTGTGTAGACCTTGCACACATGTAGTCTTTGTTATAAACCTATTGTGTAGACCTTGAACACATGCAGTCTTTGTTATAAACCTATTGTGTAGACCTTGAACACATGCAGTCTTTGTTATAAACCTATTGTGTAGACCTTGCACACATGCAGTCTTTGTTATAAACCTATTGTGTAGACCTTGAACACATGCAGTCTTTGTTATAAACCTATTGTGTAGTCCTTGCCCACAGTCTTTGTTATAAACCTATTGTGTAGACCTTGCCCACAGTCTTTGCTATTTCATCTGCAATTATAAGACAATTTTGAAAATAAACATTAACTATCAACTCCTGTAATTTATAATAACTGTAGACAATTTTCTCTAAATATTTTCACATGACATCTATCGGCGATTAGCATAAATTTTCTCTAAATCTTGTCACATGACATCTATCGGCGATTAGCATAAATTCTCTCTAAATCTTGTCACATGACATCTATCGGCGATTAGCATAAATTCTCTCTAAATCTTGTCACATGACATATATCGGCGATTAGCATAAATTCTCTCTAAATCTTGTCACATGACATATATCGGCGATTAGCATAAATTCTCTCTAAATCTTGTCACATGACATCTATCGGCGATTAGCATAAATTTTCTCTAAATCTTGTCACATGACATCTATCGGCGATTAGCATAAATTTTCTCTAAATCTTGTCACATGACATCTATCGGCGATTAGCATAAATTTTCTCTAAATCTTGTCATATGACATCTATCGGCGATTAGCATAAATTTTCTCTAAATCTTGTCATATGACATCTATCGGCGATTAGCATAAATTTTCTCTAAAACTTGTCATATGACATCTATCGGCGATTAGCATAAATTTTCTCTAAATCTTGTCACATGACATATATCGGCGATTAGCATAAATTTTCTCTAAATCTTGTCATATGACATCTATCGGCGATTAGCATAAATTTTCTCTAAATCTTGTCATATGACATCTATCGGCGATTAGCATAAATTTTCTCTAAATCTTGTCACATGACATCTATCGGCGATTAGCATAAATTTTCTCTAAATCTTGTCATATGACATCTATCGGCGATTAGCATAAATTTTCTCTAAATCTTGTCATATGACATCTATCGGCGATTAGCATAAATTTTCTCTAAATCATGTCATATGACATCTATTGGCGATTAGCATAAATTTTCTCTAAATCTTGTCACATGACATCTATCGGCGATTAGCATACATTTTCTCTAAATCTTGTCATATGACATCTATCGGCGATTAGCATAAATTTTCTCTAAATCTTGTCACATGACATATATCGGCGATTTGCATAAATTTTCTCTAAATCTTGTCATATGACATCTATCGGCGATTAGCATAAATTTTCTCTAAATCTTGTCATATGACATCTATCGGCGATTAGCATAAATTTTCTCTAAATCTTGTCACATGACATCTATCGGCGATTAGCATACATTTTCTCTAAATCTTGTCATATGACATCTATCGGCGATTAGCATAAATTTTCTCTAAATCTTGTCATATGACATCTATCGGCGATTAGCATAAATTTTCTCTAAATCTTGTCATATGACATCTATCGGCGATTAGCATAAATTTTCTCTAAATCTTGTCATATGACATCTATCGGCGATTAGCATAAATTTTCTCTAAATCTTGTCACATGACATATATCGGCGATTAGCATAAATTTTCTCTAAATCTTGTCATATGACATCTATCGGCGATTAGCATAAATTTTCTCTAAATCTTGTCATATGACATCTATCGGCGATTAGCATAAATTTTCTCTAAATCTTGTCACATGACATCTATCGGCGATTAGCATAAATTTTCTCTAAATCTTGTCATATGACATCTATCGGCGATTAGCATAAATTTTCTCTAAATCTTGTCATATGACATCTATCGGCGATTAGCATAAATTTTCTCTAAATCATGTCATATGACATCTATCGGCGATTAGCATAAATTTTCTCTAAATCTTGTCACATGACATCTATCGGCGATTAGCATAAATTTTCTCTAAATCTTGTCATATGACATCTATCGGCGATTAGCATAAATTTTCTCTAAATCTTGTCACATGACATATATCGGCGATTAGCATAAATTTTCTCTAAATCTTGTCATATGACATCTATCGGCGATTAGCATAAATTTTCTCTAAATCTTGTCATATGATATCTATCGGCAATTAGCATAAATTTTCTCTAAATCTTGTCACATGACATTTATCGGCGATTAGCATAAATTTTCTCTAAATCTTGTCACATGACATCTATCGGCGATTAGCATAAATTTTCTCTAAATCTTGTCACATGACATCTATCGGCGATTAGCATAAATTTTCTCTAAATCTTGTCACATGACATCTATCGGCGATTAGCATAAATTTTCTCTAAATCTTGTCACATGACATCTATCGGCGATTAGCATAAATTTTCTCTAAATCTTGTCATATGACATCTATCGGCGATTAGCATAAATTTTCTCTAAATCTTGTCACATGACATCTATCGGCGATTAGCATAAATTTTCTCTAAATCTTGTCACATGACATCTATCGGCGATTAGCATAAATTTTCTCTAAATCTTGTCACATGACATCTATCGGCGATTAGCATACATTTTCTCTAAATCTTGTCACATGACATCTATCGGCGATTAGCATAAATTTTCTCTAAATCTTGTCACATGACATCTATCGGCGATTAGCATAAATTTTTTCTAAATCTTGTCACAT
Organism: Ampullaceana balthica; assembly: GCA_944989445.1. Classification (NCBI taxonomy): domain Eukaryota; kingdom Metazoa; phylum Mollusca; class Gastropoda; family Lymnaeidae; genus Ampullaceana; species Ampullaceana balthica. Next base: position 76,008 of record CALYLW010000697.1, on the reverse strand, counting down.
GACATCTATCGGCGATTAGCATAAATTTTCTCTAAATCTTGTCACATGACATCTATCGGCGATTAGCATAAATTTTCTCTAAATCTTGTCATATGACATCTATCGGCGATTAGCATAAATTTTCTCTAAATCTTGTCATATGACATCTATCGGCGATTAGCATAAATTTTCTCTAAATCTTGTCATATGACATCTATCGGCGATTAGCATAAATTTTCTCTAAATCTTGTCACATGACATATATCGGCGATTAGCATAAATTTTCTCTAAATCTTGTCATATGACATCTATCGGCGATTAGCATAAATTTTCTCTAAATCTTGTCATATGACATCTATCGGCGATTAGCATAAATTTTCTCTAAATCTTGTCACATGACATCTATCGGCGATTAGCATAAATTTTCTCTAAATCTTGTCACATGACATCTATCGGCGATTAGCATAAATTCTCTCTAAATCTTGTCACATGACATCTATCGGCGATTAGCATAAATTCTCTCTAAATCTTGTCACATGACATCTATCGGCGATTAGCATAAATTCTCTCTAAATCTTGTCACATGACATCTATCGGCGATTAGCATAAATTCTCTCTAAATCTTGTCACATGACATCTATCGGCGATTAGCATAAATTCTCTCTAAATCTTGTCACATGACATCTATCGGCGATTAGCATAAATTCTCTCTAAATCTTGTCACATGACATCTATCGGCGATTAGCATAAATTCTCTCTAAATCTTGTCACATGACATCTATCGGCGATTAGCATAAATTCTCTCTAAATCTTGTCACATGACATCTATCGGCGATTAGCATAAATTCTCTCTAAATCTTGTCACATGACATCTATCGGCGATTAGCATAAATTCTCTCTAAATCTTGTCACATGACATCTATCGGCGATTAGCATAAATTCTCTCTAAATCTTGTCACATGACATCTATCGGCGATTAGCATAAATTCTCTCTAAATCTTGTCACATGACATCTATCGGCGATTAGCATAAATTCTCTCTAAATCTTGTCACATGACATCTATCGGCGATTAGCATAAATTCTCTCTAAATCTTGTCACATGACATCTATCGGCGATTAGCATAAATTCTCTCTAAATCTTGTCACATGACATCTATCGGCGATTAGCATAAATTCTCTCTAAATCTTGTCACATGACATCTATCGGCGATTAGCATAAATTCTCTCTAAATCTTGTCACATGACATCTATCGGCGATTAGCATAAATTCTCTCTAAATCTTGTCACATGACATCTATCGGCGATTAGCATAAATTTTCTCTAAATCTTGTCACATGACATCTATCGGCGATTAGCATAAATTTCTCTAAATCTTGTCACATGACATCTATCGGCGATTAGCATAAATTTCTCTAAATCTTGTCAATGACATCTATCGGCGATTAGCATAAATTTCTCTAAATCTTGTCACATGACATCTATCGGCGATTAGCATAAATTCTCTCTAAATCTTGTCACATGACATCTATCGGCGATTAGCATAAATTCTCTCTAAATCTTGTCACATGACATCTATCGGCGATTAGCATAAATTCTCTCTAAATCTTGTCACATGACATCTATCGGCGATTAGCATAAATTCTCTCTAAATCTTGTCACATGACATCTATCGGCGATTAGCATAAATTCTCTCTAAATCTTGTCACATGACATCTATCGGCGATTAGCATAAATTCTCTCTAAATCTTGTCACATGACATCTATCGGCGATTAGCATAAATTCTCTCTAAATCTTGTCACATGACATCTATCGGCGATTAGCATAAATTCTCTCTAAATCTTGTCACATGACATCTATCGGCGATTAGCATAAATTTTCTCTAAATCTTGTCACATGACATCTATCGGCGATTAGCATAAATTCTCTCTAAATCTTGTCACATGACATCTATCGGCGATTAGCATAAATTCTCTCTAAATCTTGTCACATGACATCTATCGGCGATTAGCATAAATTCTCTCTAAATCTTGTCACATGACATCTATCGGCGATTAGCATAAATTCTCTCTAAATCTTGTCACATGACATCTATCGGCGATTAGCATAAATTCTCTCTAAATCTTGTCACATGACATCTATCGGCGATTAGCATAAATTCTCTCTAAATCTTGTCACATGACATCTATCGGCGATTAGCATAAATTCTCTCTAAATCTTGTCACATGACATCTATCGGCGATTAGCATAAATTCTCTCTAAATCTTGTCACATGACATCTATCGGCGATTAGCATAAATTTTCTCTAAATCTTGTCACATGACATCTATCGGCGATTAGCATAAATTCTCTCTAAATCTTGTCACATGACATCTATCGGCGATTAGCATAAATTCTCTCTAAATCTTGTCACATGACATCTATCGGCGATTAGCATAAATTCTCTCTAAATCTTGTCACATGACATCTATCGGCGATTAGCATAAATTCTCTCTAAATCTTGTCACATGACATCTATCGGCGATTAGCATAAATTCTCTCTAAATCTTGTCACATGACATCTATCGGCGATTAGCATAAATTCTCTCTAAATCTTGTCACGTGACATCTATCGGCGATTAGCATAAATTCTCTCTAAATCTTGTCACATGACATCTATCGGCGATTAGCATAAATTCTCTCTAAATCTTGTCACATGACATCTATCGGCGATTAGCATAAATTCTTGAACATTTGCATTCATTCGGAACAATGAGTACTTGTTTGACACAAATTACTCCGTCTCTTTCAGATTTTGAGACTCGTTAGGATATATATATATAGAGAGAGCTTTCCAAAGTCCCCACATCAAAATCATCAAAACATTTTCCAAATACTTTTTCTCTAAAATAAAAACACAAAGTTCCATAACATTCTTATAGATTTTAGATGTTCATCTTGTTATAAATTTCAACAGTGACTATTGCTGAGATATAAAGTATTGTAATTTTACTATAATTTAACCATTAAGTAATGCGTACATGGGGAATAATAATGAGTTATAAGTTCATAGATCAAACAGTTTTATATCAAGACTTAAACATTCTGTCACACAACTTCGTGAAATATGATCGACATATAATATCTTTTTGTTTTAAAATCTAATCAAATTAATTTTTTACCAATTATTGCAATGACAAAAGTAAATAAATTAAACTTTAAATAATTTGTCGATTAAAAGTTGCGCACGATAAGTTTGTTATTAAAATTCACCCCTCCTTTTAAAGGCACTCTACGAAATGTGTAATTTCACAAAAATGAAGGGAGACGATTGGTTAAACGTTTTAAGCGGAGTTATTTCTCACAGTTATACTTTATGGTATCTTTGACTTTTATAAAATGAACAGAAACAAAAAAATGAGATTAAAGTGGAAAAAAATGTGTGGACTATTTTAAAACAGACTAAAATTGTTCTCAAAAATGTTTTATATAAAGAAGACAAAAGTTACAAAAATATGAAAGAAAGATAAACGTCTTCATTTTGATTGGACTGCAATTGTCTGGCCACACTTTGGCATTGAACTCTGGAGCGTAGTTAGAACATGTCATGTCATAGTATTCTATAATGATTCAAGTGGACTTTAAACACAAATGTATTAGTCCTTGTAATGTCCCGATCTGTTAAGTGAAAAACTTCGACCTGGAGACTGGCGTAAAGAAAAAGAAATAGAATGACAAAACTGAATAGATAAGACCGTCAACTGCTATATACTTAATAGAGATCTGAATTTGTTCATAGCATAATTTATGTGAAATCTAAACTCAAGCAAATGTAAAATTTATATGTTAAATTAATATTGGCAAAACTGGCAGTAATGCATTGCTCATTAAGATCTTAAGTAAGTGATGTAAGTTCTACAGCAAAGAACGCTTTCAGCAACCTGACTTGTAGTCACGCAGTCGTCCCAGAAAAAAAGATGAATGTTAATTTACTGTAAAAAAAAATAATGATAACATCTTGAAGTTCATTGTGATCCAAGAAAGATTTTTTCTTTATCTTTTCTTTGTACAACTTTTTCTCCAAAATACTGCTCCGCTTTACAGTACGTGGTGTTGTGTATAATGTCAACGTTTGTGTTGTACCAGATACATTAGTTCTGTGTCTCTTTAATAATTCTTGTGGTTTACTATTTCAGCAGTAATTAAAACACCACCGCACTTTTCATATGCCTGTTTAGCGTATTTTCATTCTTAATTAAAAAAACAACAACATACATGCACTCTTCTAAAAAAGTTAACAATGTAAAAGCTTAAGGCTTAAGCTATAATTGATGGCTGCGGAAATTAAAGATTAATTAATCGATTAATCCTTAAAAGTTTTAATCTTAAATAATTTGATCGTTTGAAATTCGAATAAAATTTTAAAAAATATTTCTAACATTTTTTCCCAATTTATTAATAATTGATATTTTTTTGTTACTTACATGCTTTTCCCTTGTATTATTATTATTTATTTAGACGTGCATACGCAAAAAGATGTTTTTCTTCCTTATTTCTTGCATAGCAGAACGAATTTGCTGTGTTACGTCAAAAAATTTGGGAGTCATTGAATTATCTCGACTTAACCGATTTCGCGAAATAATGAATCGTGACTTATCTATCTATGGCATCCGTACATCCTCATGGGATGATGGCGTTTCCTCCTGCTCCTCTACCCCCTTCCCCTTTCTCCTGGCCTTTTCTCCTCGCTCCTGGCTGTAAGGGAAGCTTCCGCGACTTGAATGCCCTCGCGTACTTTAGCCCGCCAGGAGATGCGCTCCTCAGCAATGGTCTCCCACGTTTTATGGTCTATCTGCGCCAGACTCATGTCTTTCTTGCAGAATCGTGACTTAATGGGATCTATATATGCGTTATATAAAACATAGTTAATCGAAATTAATGGATTAAATTTTCCCGATTAATGGAACACATTTTTAAAATCAGTACCAGCCCTACTATAATAATTATTATTTTTAAAGTGAATTATTAAAAATGTCTCAAAAGTCCGGCCTGCTCAATGCAATTCTTCTATCCAACCAATCCACTGACCTCTGCTTTCCAGCTCGGCCACATCTTGAACGTCCTTCACCCCCTCATCCATCCTTCTAAGTTCATGGTCGGCCTGTTAACTTTCTGCCTCCTTCTGATTAAAGAAAATCATTCCTGCTGCACAGTGCGTACAATCTAACAAATATTATTTAAATATTAATCTGGCTGGAAAAAAGAGAACATAGAAATGAATGTCTTTAAAAAAACAAACAACTAAGTATCGTAAGATCTATGCTGTTTTTTTTTAAAATTATAAATTGCATGCTTGATAGTGGTATACTTATTTCATTACCTTTAGCCTCATCTCCAAACACAACCACAGCCATGAAGTGCTTCGTTGCCCTCGCTCTCCTGTCGGTGCTTGTTCTGTCGGTCCAGTGTCAGGATCCACTCAAGGCCAAGGTACTGTGCATCATCGAGACCCTGTCGTCCAACGCCTGCAAGACAACGGCCCGCAGTCAGGCCAACACCAACAGTGACCCGGCCACCGCCTGTGGCACGTTGGAGACCTTCAAGCTCCTCCTCCCCCTGGTGGGCTGTACCCACGACGACTACCAGAAGCTTCACTCGGTCATCTGTGAGCACATCGATGTACCCTGCACCCCTGCATAGACCTCAATGGACTCATCCTTTTTTACAATAGTTTATTAATTTAAAAAATTTAAAACATGTTAAAAACTGCATTTTGAAATTAAAACAATTTGTTTAGTTGTTAATGAATGAATTAACAAATGTTGTATTAACGTTTAAAATATCCCTTGTGTGACGGCAAAAAATATTTTCAAATTGGAAAACAAATTAACCAGAAATAAATTTTAAAAAACAGATTTTCACTAAAGATTTTGTTCAAGGAATCAATAGAGTTAGATTAGCTTACAGTATGTTAATATTGTTGTCAATTGTATACAAATATTTTTTTATATAAATAAAATAATTTATACGATACGATTGTTATAGTTTGTTTATTTATATTAAAAAAAACTGTACGTTTTTACACGCTTTTATTTAAGTCACACTGTTTGTATGTTGTATCCATCATTCACATCTTGAAACGTAAAATTAAACCTATTCTGATGGTCCTAGAGATCTCAAAATTTTACCACAGATAGATCTTGGATGACAATGCATTGTATCAATATTTCAGATCGATCGAATGTACCGTATTTAAATTATTGCATTTTTAGTTTATCTTTATATAAGCACCGGTACCCGTCTGCTTTGTTGACATCCATGAGTTCACCACATGAACACATCACCGTGGTATAAAACGTTGGGCTGGCGCTTATGAGGTGTTTGGTATAAAAAAATAGAGGTAAAAAAAGATGTGTGGGCTTCAGACGTGAATTGTAAAGAGTTTTTATCACTCGCGTCAATGAACCATGCCTCAATTCGCCCTAGAGGGATACAATTATTATAACTTTAAAATGTACTTTCAGCATCAAGTCTTGCTGGCCGAAATATAAGCATGATCGATTGCCGACATGGGGGTACGAGGTTCAATTTTCAGTTAGGGATAATGTTTTTTTTTGTATTATACATAAATTTGTAATGAATAATCTTTCTTTTTACCACTATCACATTTAAGTTATTGACAATGAAGTTTAACTAATTAAATTGAATTGATAAGGTCGAAAAATCAATTAAAAAAATGTTGATACTAAAAAGTAAAAAATAAAATAATGCAAAAAAGTCTATTTTTAAAAAGTACACGCTTTTATTTACATATAGAAAGTGCACTAAAAAGAAGAAAATAAAATTTTTCTATGAAAACAGGTGAAATCGGTGAACCTATCTACTGCACATAAAAGCGTGGGGTGTTCATCACAACTCTCTATCGTGTACAAGGCTGCGAAACATAAAAACAAATTTGTATGAATATTAATAAACAGTGAAAGTTTCACAACTTTGATCATATACATGCTACTATCACATTAATTAGAAATATTTATCTATATGTAAGAGAATAGTTGCAATGAGAAATGATTTGTGATGGGCGCCCCACGCTTTTATGTGCAGTAGATAGGTTCACCGATTTCACCTGTTTTCATAGAACAATTTTATTTTCTTCTTTTTAGTGCACTTTCTATATGTAAATAAAAGCGTGTACTTTTTGAAAAAAGATTTTTTTACATTATTTTATTTAATGTTTCTTTACCTTACTTTAAATATTTGAATACATAATAATATGGAATAGCTAAATAACCAGACAGTATCAAATAGTTTGCCGACAAAGAGTTTGTTTGTTCAACCAATTAAAAAAATTTAAAAATTACAAAAAAAAACGTTAAGCAAAATTAATTTTAAGTGCTATTGGAAGATTGTTTACACGTATGACGTTCACTTAACACACTCACTCTTTTATGTCCTTCCCTGTTTTAGTTTAGATCAGGGATGGCCAAACATGTAGTAAATGAGAGCCATGTGTTTAGAGTCGCATTGAAGTACTATGTGACTATCAGTCGCCAAAGTCTGCAGTTATTTGAATATAATATTTATTTATTATTATTAATCCTCGATTTTCTTCATTTTAAAGGTCGTTTAGCACGAAAAATGTTCCAAGCGATGAAATAACTTGCCTCATTTGAAGTGAGCCTTTGCTGAAAACAGAAAGTAGGGTCTACTGATCACACAAATTCACACATTCCATACTTTTACTCAGCAATCTTGCTTTTTCTTCATAATTCAGATTGCAGTGGATATAGGCAATATGGCGATGCTATTTCTTCATGACTTTTTCGTGGTGAATCTTGATAATTTAAAATTGCTAACTTTTTAATTTACTAGCGGTGTTTGGCATATTAGGTAAATTGGCTTTCCGTCTTTATCCATATATACTAAGTCCTCTTCCCATTCTGGTAGAAAAATTCAATTTTTCTTTTTGTATTTTCATTTCGTCACTTCAATCAGAAACAATCAGCATTTTTTAAAATTTGTGTCAGTCAAGATTGTTTAAAAATTTTCATTTATTTTTCATATTATAAATTTCAAACGAAAATTTATCATTTCACTAATTGTTCGCGAACCGCAATGTGAACACAGATTAGCCGCATGCGGCTCGCGAGCCGCAGTTTGGCCAACGTTGGTTTAGATATTCAAAATACTGAATGGGCCACTAAAGGGGTGTGCAGCTCCGAACTTACCTTGTTAATTTTAAGCGATGTAATATTTGTTGTCAGGATTCACGCAGGAAAATATCTCCCATTCTCATAACAAGCTAAAAAAATTGTTCGCCCAAAAAAAACAGAATTAATAATAAATAACTTGTGAAGGAACTTTAAGAAAATACATTTATCATGAAGTGACGGCAAAATAGACATTTAAAACTAAATTATGCACCGCTAACACTGTTTGACAATCATTAGATAAGATAAACAAAACGTGTTGTAGCTGATGACTGCACTTTACTACATGATAAAACCAACTCATTGACATCAACACAACGTGAGCAGCTGTCGCCTGGTTGCTGGGGATTGGCGCCAATTAATGTCCAGCTGAAGTCGTCAAAGAATTATCAGTAATTTATTAATGTTTATCATAATTTTTATTAAATTTTTATGATTCAGTGCTTCTCAAGCAATTGTGCGTGGATTACGTTGGATGTTGTTATAAAGAAAATGAGTGGAAAGAATATTTAAAAAAACAACAACAGTTTTTGTGAAAAGGAAAAAAAAATAGTACATTTTTTATTAATTGGATATTGAGGCCCAGAGTTAAATTCAGTTTTGTATTCGTCTTACAAGTCTATTGTATACGTGACAGAAAAAAGGAAATCAAACGGAATATACCCTGCGGTGGCCAGGGAACCTCTTGATATTGTAGGGTCTCATGGCTATGATATACCCTGCGGTGGCCAGGGGACCTCTGGATATTGTAGGACCTTAATTAAGGCTATGATATACCCTGCGGTGGCCAGGGGACCTCTGGATATTGCAGGGCTTTAATGCTATGATATATCCTGTGGTGGCCAGGTGACCTCTGGATATTGTAGGGTCTCAAGGCTATGGTATACCCTGTGGTGGCCAGGGGACCTCTGGATATTGTAGGGTCTCAAGGCTATGATATACCCTGTGGTGGCCAGGGAACCTCTGGATATTGTAGGGTCTCAAGGCTATGATATACCCTGTGGTGGCCAGGGGAACTCTGGATATTATAGGGCCTTAAGGCTATGAAATGAAATATAATAAATCAAATGAAATATTTTTTTTTAATGAAAAGGGGCGAGAGGGGCGCAGGAAACTGAATAGCGGTTTTCAAAACGTCTGCCGATGACGGCTCATTTGTTGACACACAATCAAGCTAGTCTGTGCTTTTCTACAAGGCGGTAAAAACGTGGAACAAATAAAACATAGAGGTATATAGTTTGGCCCCTGATTATTAAAATGAAGAGGTAATAATACGACTGCTCTCCCGACCTAAATATAAATACAAAACCTGAAAATTTAGCGCATTATCTTTAATAATTGAATCGACAAGAAAATGTGGAGTTCAAGTCACATCCTATAAAATAATTGTTTGCATCATTCTAAAATAAATACTGGAATTATGATTTATATGAAAAAAAGCGACGTTAATTCTTCTTATTTCTTAAAGTCATTTGTGTGTGTGTGTCCCATAACCTCGTGATCGTTGGGGTCCTCGTGTTTCCATTAGAACTTTCTCGGGCCTTGGTAGACCTTGGAGGCGCCCATCTCCTCTCCAAGTCAGCGGAGGACTTTTTAGCGATATTCATTCATCAACATTTTTATTGGGGCTTTAACGTGGGCTCGACCAGCTTGTGAGGCGTGCGGACTATTGACTTCGCTATCCAGCCGCAGTCATTACTTTTGAGTTAAAGTTGCGACAGTGGTCAGCAGAAGGTAGTTAAATGCAGGAATGGATCAATGTTTAAATATTTTAGTTAAAGTTAGTGGCACACATGTTCGAAAAAACAAAAACAACAAATTTTCTCATAAGAAATATTTAGTAAATAGTAACGGTCCAGCATTGTGAGACAAGCCCTCACATGGAACCCCCCAGGCAAGAGAAAAAGAGGTCGTCCCAAAATGACCTGGAAAAGGGAACTGATGGCAGACACCAAAATGAGTGGGCACAGCTGAGGGCAGATAGAAAGATTGGCGCAGGACCGGGATGCCTGGAGAACCTTTGTTCGTGGCCTATGTCCCAGATGGGACGAAGGGCGATGATGATGATTGACGGTCCTAACCATTGAGACTCGTGTGCTTTGCCGGGATGGCGCCAAAGTGGTAGCGGGTCGTAGTAGGGAATTGCACCCCTCCTTGCCGTCATCGGCAGACGCTATTCAGTTTCCTGCGCCCCTCTTTAGTGGGAGGCATTTTCGACTCTATGTCCTGGATGCCCAGGTGGCCGCTTCAGAATCGATCGCTACGGTTCTCAGCTGTTAGGTCCCTTTGGGGGCCAGATAGCTGAGAGGGTATTCCGGGAAGACCCATGAAGAGCACTTGGCTCGGGGCTTCTGATTTTCTTCCACATGTAGGGATCATTAGTAAATAGTGACTCCTCATGTCTTGAACAAAATCTGGGTACCAGAGAGACTTCGACAGACAACCCGTCATTGGACCAAGAAACATAAGCATGCTCAGATAAGATGATATTTGTCGGACCAAGAAACATAAGCATGCTCAGATAAGATGATATTTGTCGTTAGGGATAGTGGTATAGGAAGATTGTTTGAACACACCATGAAGCCGAGGAACAGGGGGCCCCTGTCAAACCACGCCATTGACTAGTATTTTTAGTTCTTCGCGCTTGTTTCCAGCTCTTTCTGGCTCATCTGAAACACAAAGTCTCCTTGTCTTTGATCTTCTTCTGTGTTGTTTGTCTTGAGCGTTTCACACTAGGGACTGCTGCGTTGCGCTATTGTGGATGTGTTTTCCTCCACTTTATTTGCGAGTTAATCCTGCCACGAATTCCATGAGTCCATGTACACAATGTAATAAACTTCAAGTATTTTTTAAAACTGTCATCTGATCATGAAAGTATTTGAGTGAACCCTGAGTGTCAAAAGTAGACTCTTAATTTTGACGGATGAAACACAAAGATGCCGGTTGCCAAGACGAATACAATGGCGACGTATGACTATTCAATTATAATAATGACGTATGGCTGGTCAGACACACCAATGACCTATATAATTGGACGAATAAAAAACTATGATTGGACAAATATATTAACGACGTATGACCAGACAACTAAAATAATGATGTAATACTGGACAAATACTGTGATGACGTATTACAGGAAAACAAAACGTTGGAAAAGTGCATATTTTTACGCTTTTGTTACGCTCCCATTGATAGCAATCATGATTGAATAAAATTAGTGATACTGCGATGCGCATTACTTAGAGCAGGGGTCTCCAAAATTTTCTGCCGAAGGGCCGCATTAACTGTCAAACAGAAGTTTGGGGGCCGACTACTAACCCCCAACTACTAAGTTTTGTGGTAAACTACAGGTAAAAAAAAATCTTCTTTTTTTTTGTTGTGGAAATTTAAAGGTCTCCAGGGCCCGTATGAGAGGGCCACGCGGGCCGTAGTTTGGAGACCCCCGACTTAGAGCAAAGAACATTAAGATCACGAACTCTTCACACTTTAAAAAATGACAGAAGTAAGCGGGTGAATTGATTGTATATTTTTAGTACATTTTCATATCACATTTTTGTATGAATTTTCATAAAGTTTTATTTATTTAATTTTTGTCCTATCTTGCCAACAATGGCAAATTTAATGATGGACATTAATACAAATAAGAAACAGACATCTTTATTAAAAAAATTATGCTCCATATGCCTTACACCTTCATATTTTTTTGTGTCTTTTTTATTAGCACATTGAGTCAATATCACTAATATTCAACGGATATGTTTTAATCAGGTGAACTTTAAAAACCGACGTGTTTCAATGTTAAGCCGTTAAGCAGCAATGGGACAGTTCACAAAGTAGAACGTCCAATCAGCTGCGACTAACAAGTAGTTTTGTTTTGTTTTGTTTCTCTTCTCAACAGTTGCCAAATTACACACCTCGCTGACAGTAAATATGTTCACATCCACATTTACGCGAGGCAAAACAAGTTATTAATTTAACAATTACACCCTGTGACCTATCATAAAATTTTACAAACTGATCCATTTTCATGGAAGCAACCAGCGGGCTTACGCCACTATGGATTGTATACTGCCCACTGACAAGCTTGCCATCCCTACTAGTGATTTGATAAGTTGATGCCGAGGAATGTCCACGCATCGCCAAGTTCATACACTTACATTGTTTTAGTCATAAAAACTGAGTGGAGGAACTAGACTATATAAACACCGATGGTTGTCTATCCTCTAACAACTAGCAATCGAAGCTTCCAGCCTCTCACACCTAGGTAAGCTCGTTGATATTTCAAAATATTTCAAACACTTGGTGCCTTTAGAATATTTTACACATTACTCGATATACGCAGAAGCAGTTTTAAGGCTATTAGAATATAAGCTCGGAGCAAATGAAAACTACTGTAAATTACTGTAAATTACAGTGAATTACCCAGGCAAGATTAATGTTTGAACGTAATTTACTATACGCTTGAATGACATATTATCTGAATATCACCCATTATTCAATATACAATCAGATATATATTTGCGACATACACGACATTTGTTCATCACAATGGGAAATTATTATTTTTCTTTTTTAATAGTTGGGAAACTAGTCACATTACAAGATTTTTTTCTTGCCGTATTCTCTATGACGCAGCTAGAATCAAATTATAATGTTTGTTTTTAAACAGAGAATAACAGTAAACAAAAAATAAAATGTAAAAAAATATACCAATAAATATTACATCATGATAATTTATTCTTTTGGTTGCTTGAGAAACTTGGGTCCTTCGTCAAAACACGCCACTCAGTACAAACTTAAGTCAGTATTTTTTAAAGTTCTTTTCATTTATGCTGTCTGAGGTTTATATCACATGGTACGTCTCTATGCTTCCTAGGGTCATTCTTGCCACCGTTCGCCTTGTGGGTTCCTCTATAAGGGCTGACTTGAAAGTGGACTAATTTTGATGCTAAAAAAAAATTAAATTTCGAAAAATTTCCTGCGGTTGTTTCCAATCATAAAATATAATGTTCTTTTTTGGGACATATTTGTCACCCTTCTACCGTCAACAAAATTTTTAAACAAAATCATACACGCTGAACTTCTTTTGTTTTTCAACCCATTGAAAGTGATATTGATATAATCCCTGCTTATAATTTTATCACTATTCAAAAACTACGATGTCTAATTTCTCACTAATTTACACCAAAAAAAAATGTGTTTAGAATTCTAAAATTACATTGTTTGACCACGACAAAATAGGAGTAAAGAGAGAAGAGCCAGGAGAAAGGGGAAAGGGGGGGGGGCAGAGGAGCAGGAGTAGACGTCATCATTCCATGAGGACGGACGGATGCCATACCATATATATATAGTTTTATCTTAATTAATCAGGTTTTTAATTTAGGAACAAGATCGAGATTACTGAACATCAGAGAAATAAAGGAAGCCATGTACATTTTGAATTGAAAAATGCTTTTTTCAAAAATGGCTGTAAAAACGAACAAACAAAAAAAAAGTTAGGATCTCCGCAAAATGTAATCTTGCAAAACTCTTTTGTTTAGTAGGTACAAATGTATGAAATCTAAGTAGAATAAAAAGTCTTTAAAACATGTCGAGTTGCACCAAATAACACGAATAAGAATGCTTTAAAAAATAAAATTTTGTTTTTAATTTGAAGAAGTCTCTAATCCAACAGTTAATAGTCAAGGTTCAAACGGGGTATTTTTAAAAATAATTGCAAGGACATTTAATTTCATGATTATTGATATTATAATAAATATACCTTTACTACCCAACTCATTACACATATCTTAACAATTATCTAAGTTTAAAACAACAACAACTTTCTTTTTCAATATTCTACCTAATTTTTCCAGTTTTCATTAATAACGATATTTTGTTTGTGTTTTTTCTTCTTCAGCAACTTCTCCCCATCCACACACAACGATGAAGTGCTTTATCGCCCTCACCGTCCTGTCCGCGCTGGTCCTGTCTGTCCTATCTCAGGGTCCCACCAAGGAGGCCGTCCTCTGCACCGCCGAGAAGCTGCCCAACCCGAGCTGCAGGGACGCTGTGATCAATAATGCCAACATGGCCATCGGCGACCCGAACAACGCGTGCAACGAGCTGGAGTCCAACAGGGAGACCATGAAGATTGTTGGCTGTGACGAGGCTCACTACGACATACTTTACAAGACTGTTTGCCTTCTAGAGCCCTGCGTACCCGACTACTATTAGGTTTAGTTCCCTGAACTTGGTTTGAAAACAACACGCAATAAAAAACAAAAAAACCAAACAACTGCATTAATAATTTACTTTATTTCTTAACTGTGAGCCATTCAGAATGACGTAAAAGGGCAGGTTATAATTAAGTTCGAAGAGTTTCGTTAAGAAGCATGGAACGTAGTGATTATATTGTTTCAAGTGTTAAATAGTTTTACTTTAATTTTTTCAATGTATTAAAATGAATTATAAGGTCTGTGATCTCTATCAGCGCAATAAAAAATATTTTTAAAATATAATCAAATTTTATTGTTATTTTATGAGAATTTCACTAAATTTAAGTGATTTAAATATTTTATTAAAAAAATGTGCAAGAGTTGAAAAGTTTGAACGTTTAATTATAACTGGTCATCACTCTTCAACAACAGGGCTTGAATTTAAGAAAATGCGACACATCACTTCTAAATTTCTCTACTGTGACACATAGAAATGTACCGCCATAAAGCTTTGAAATAAATTAATTGTATGATTAAAACAATAAATTAAAAGCTTTTTAAATTGAAGAATAAATTTGTTAACGTCCGGCAAACGCCTCCACAAGAACCAATTCAACAGACAATTATTTCAAACAAAAGTTTACGTCATATTTTAATGTACCATGGACAAATTATCGTAGATTTAAAAATAATTTAAAAAGAAACATTGGCAGAAGCACTTAACTAAAATACAGGAGAGAAGAATATGAAGGAAGCAGAGGCGTCACTAGGGTTGGTGTCACCCGGGGCGGTAGCTCATGGTGTCACCCCTTCACGACTGAAGGGGCCGTCCATAAATGACTTCACGCGAGGTTGCCGATTTTTACCCCACCCTCCCCAGAGTCATACTTTGTCACAAAAACTTAGACCCCACCCCTTTTTTACGATATGACGTCACAAAGCTTTGACACGCCCTCCCCCAAGCCGTATTTTCTCAATAAAAATTAGCATGTTGCAAATTATTTTTGTCATTTAAATATGTATTTAGGGTAAGTCTGCACTGTAATATCGTAACACGCGTGAAGTCATTGAAAACGTAATTAAATAAATGGTAAACAATCAAATATTTAAGTGGAACTTTTATTTAAAGTTTCGCGTTTTTGATGTGACGTCACATTTCTTAAACACCCCCCTCCTCGTACCACATCGTCACAGATGCGTGGACACCCCCCCCCCGCCCCCATGGCGGATTAAAAGGGGGGTGCTGAACGGGCTAAAGCCCCCAATAATTTAAGGGCCCCAAAACTTTTTATGAATTATAGTGTATAATAAAGATGCAGGCCATTATGTCTGTACGAATCCCTGAAAATGCCTTGGACAGTCATACGGCAATGCTGCAAATGAGTATGAAGCATAACGGAAACCAGGCTATTCTTCGTGAGAAGTGCATTGTAGCTCATTATGTGCCGTGCATAGCTCATTCCTTTAATTTGGTTGGGAAAAGAGCAGCAGATTGTCCTACTGCGGTCAGATTTTTTTGTCTTCTGCAAAAACTTTATACCCGACTTTTTGCATCTACTCATCGTTGACAGGTACTTAAAAAACATATGAAATTGATACATGTTAACAAAGCCTTGTCTGACACAAGATGGTCAGCCTGAAACTATGATGTAAGGTCTGTTAATAGCTCATACCATGAGAATATCGCAGCACTGGAAGAATTAGCAACGAATGAAAATCAACCACGTGACTGCCAACTTGAAGAAGAAGGATTTCTAAAGGAAATTGAACAACTGGAAGCCGCTATTTTACTTGAAATTTGGGAAACAATTTTAGAAAGGAAGTCTCTCATTGATTTTGTTAAAAAGTAGCAGTCTTAATTTTATTCCTATGAAGACAAAGGAAAGGAAAAGTCCGTGGTAAAAACAGTGTAAACAATCTTCAATACTATAAAAAAACGAAAGCGTCAGTTTGATAAAGGGACATCAACAAAACAGTATTCTCCTGGAGCAAAAAAAATTCAAGATTGAGGTATTTCTGGTAATCATTGACAAACTTTCTTAAGCCCTACAACATTGGTTAGGTGCATATAAATACATCCATGAGAAATTTGGCTTTCTTACAAATCTAACTGAGCTCAGCACTTTCGCCACCCGATGGCCAAGTTAATGGAAGAACATTCAAGTGATTTCGAAGAAGGGGTCGGGTAAATCGAAGCAACCGTTTCGTCCCCCTCAATTTACTAGCAACGCCATCGAACGGTGCTGGTTTAGGGCCAGGAGCGCCAGTACGGATTAGCAAAAAGTGCCGCGAAGAACGCATTGGACGCCAGCTCTGAGGAAACCTTCCAGTGGGGGTTGCACTCTAGGTAGGTTTTTGATGATCCCCCGCACTGCGGCGGTCCTAACCATGGAGACCCGTGTGCTTTGCCGGGATGGCGCCAAAGTGGTAGCGGGTCGTAGTAGGAAATTCCACCACCTCCTTGTGAGGGCAACTTAGTGGGAGGCATCTTCGACTGTATGTCCTGGATGCCCAGGTGGCCGCTTCAGAAGCGACCGCTTGGGGGGGGGTTTCCTCAGCTGTTACGTCCCTTTGGTGGCCAGATGGCTAAGGGGGTCTTCCGGGAAGACCCATAAAGAGCACTAGGCTCGGGGCTTCTGATTTTCTTCCACATGTAGGTTCATGAGTGATTTCGAAGACTGCTTACCTTCAGAATTAGTCCAATTTTCAGAACTCTTAAAAAAGTTATTGTCCAGCCCCAGGCTCAGGGTAAGGAAAAGGAATTAGCACAAAGCGAAACTCAAAAAACTTGCACAGAGCTAAAAAAAATTGCTACTTTTGAATGAGCTATATTTCACACAGTCCTTTACAAATGTACACATCGCACTTCGCATCTATCTTTCAATGATGACATCAAACTGCAGCTGAGAGCGATCCTTTCTAAGTTGAAAGGAATATATAATGAGTTAGAATTTGTATGGGACGAAAAAGGCTGAATATGCTCTCTATAATGAGCATTGGAAAGGAACTTGTAAGCTTACTCAGCTTTATTGACTTGATTGAAAACTTCGCCATTTGAAAAATGTGCTAACGAAAGTTGTAGGTTGAAATAATAATCATACATATTTTCAATAATTGTTTTTATTTCAAATAGAGAAAAGAATTCGTTACCTCGTGAATTTTTTTTTAATACGGAATAACGCGTAATACTATTCTTTACGGGGGCGCGTTCGTAAGCACTAAACAGCTTAAGTCGGGATGGGACCGTCGTAACCGGAGGACTACCTGTATATAAACAGGCATATCTATGCTTTCACGCCTTAAATAAATATATATATAAAAAAATATTAACTCAAAGACATTGAAATCATAATTTTCCTTAAGAATAACATCAACAAAGAAAACCCATCTTTTGATTTTTTTTCTTTGGGGGGGGGGTGGTGCTAAAAATCGTATCCCCCCCACCCCACTGTGGTGGAGGGAGTCGTGAAGTGGGATTCGTTCATGCTGTCGGTGTGTCCAAGCCCAAATGACTTTATATCTTTTATAACATAAGACACTGCCTCTTTCATTCCAGCCTTTTTTAAAGATCTCTCTGCTGCGACTATTTCTTTTCTTTTTTTCCTAATTTGTTTTTGTTGTTCGTGTGTTGGGACTGTTTTATTATTGCAAGTTAACTGATATTTTTTTTAATAAGAATTTTCGCGTTTAACGTATTTCATTGTATTTCTTAATATTTTTCTAGATTAAAAAATTTGTCATCTTTTGTTTTCTGACATAAAATCGTACACAGTAAAATTTTAGGCTCGGGTGTCACCCCCTGACGGGTGTCACCCGGGGCGGCCCGCCCCCCGCCCCCCCCTAGTGACGCCACTGGAAGGAAGTATCATGAGTTACAGTTAAAACAAAACAGGAAAAAGATTTTATAGTTACGTACAATAAAACAAAGGTCAAATTTTCAAATCTTATGTGTGAAAAGCAAAGTGTATGTCGTATGAAATGCTACCAGGCCTATAACATATCAAACCTCCATTATCTAATATTTTTTGCCAATTCTTTAAAAATTACATTACAATTAAAGCATACATCAATATATCAATTAGCCCATAAACTTACTTACAGCTTTCATAGTTCTTCCTCGTGATTAAAATATTCCACTAACTTGTTTTTATTAAATGAAAAGTAATTAAATGCCTCTAAAAAATAAATAAAGATGATAAGTGTTAGTGATCCTTTAAATTTAAATTATACTTTGAAAATCTTATTTTAAACTTTAAAACGAATTAGGTACTACAAGTTTTCCATTTCCTACCCAAAAAGCCACAAATTACGTCCTCTCACGTACACTAAAAATAGCAAATGTTTCTCATTACATTTGCATCTTTTAGCATATTCCATAACCATAAATTATGCCCAAACATAGAGAAGATCTTAATATCTAACAAACCAAGTGCATGTACTACGAAACATAAAGGATACACCAAAGCCGTAAACTTAAAAGATATTAATAAAAACAAACCGTAAAAAACCAAGTTTTCGACTATAAATCCTTTATGTATGAGACGTAACTAAAAGAATGTTCATTATAACACGCAGCGCAAGACCATCCAAAAATACAAAATTGCAGTTGTGTCGTAAAACGTGTTTAATATAATGCGCACCGATCAGGAATAGGTTTATAAAAAGTGTTGTCAGTAAAATACGCACCTTATTGCGCGACAGAAAGGTTGTTCAATATAATACGCACCGCGACGCTCTATCTAAAAAAATAGCATGATACATAGGAATAAATAAAATAATCTACAAAATCAATAATTTAATTACATTACATGCGATCGATCTGAAATTTTGATACATTGTTTTTATTATCGGTACGAAACTGCCTGCAAAATTTCAACTCGCTGGCTTACGAGCAAGTGGGTTAAAATCGATCAAACGTTTTGGCGACAAAGGCGGGCGGTCGGGTGGGCGGGCGGCCGCAGACACCACGAGTTAATATAAAGGATTTTAAAAAAAACACACAAAAAACAACAACAAAAAACAACAACCACAACAAAAAAACACAACAAAACAACAACAAAACTCCAAAAAGGATCATGAACACCAATCTCCTATTGAAAATTAATCAAACATAATTTAAATAAACAAATAGACATTCACTTTTTTCCTTTCATCTGATTGTCAGCACTTTTCATAAGAATATTCGACAAGTTTATCGTTTTATTTAATTGTTAATATGAGATCTTGCAGGTCTTTTTGAAAAGTTAATTTGGCTTTTGTACACGATAAAACCGATATAAGCTGCATTATGATAATTTTAGAAAAAGTGGAGGTGCAAACTTCATGATGGCATTCATTTCTAAGTTGTTAAAACCCACAAAATGCTGTCATGGCCGTGACCTGTCACACAATGCTGTCATGGCCGTGACCTGTCACACAATGCTGTAATGGCCGTGACCTGTCACACAATGCTGTCATGGCCGTGACCTGTCACACAATGCTTTCATGGCCGCGACCTGTCAAACAATGCTGTCATGGCCGTGACCTGTCACACAATGCTGTCATGGCCGTGACCTGTCACACAATGCTGTCATGGCCGTGACCTGTCACACAATGCTGTCATGGCCGTGACCTGTCACACAATGCTGTCATGGCCGTGACCTGTTAACGCTGCGTCACGTGCCAACATACCGGCATGTGAAACAAAATAATAATGTGCATGAAATCATTTTCAAAGAAAAAAAAACAACTGAACTAAGTCAATTTATTCCTAAAATAATTTCTTGATGAGATCCTCATGAAACGTTGACCATTTCTGTGATACAAAAATCATTCCTAAATTATTTACATAGATGTTAAAATCTACTTCGAGAAACGTTGCACTAGTGTATAGTCCAAGTCTGTCTTTGATTTTTAAAAAATGTTAAGAACATGTACACAAACGAAAGTCGACTACAGCTTTCTATCAAGTCTTTAAAAGGTCTGTTTAGGAAAAAGGTCATTCTTACATTGGGACACTTTTCATTTGTTATTTGGGAACAACTTAACACCAGAATTGGCCTCATAAACCGTCTGCATATCCATTTATACCGTGATTTACATTGGTTCACTAACATATCTGGGACGCGGTGGTCGAGTGGCAGCGCACTGGACTGTCGTACCGATAGTCACGGGTTCGAATCCGTGTGAAGGCAAGGGTTTGTTCCCGGGGCCTAGGGCGTCCCTGAGTCACCCCGCTCCGAATGGGTACCTAACACTACATGTAGTTAGGCGGCTGGGTAATGCGTGGAACCCACAAAGCCGTGGCCTGTGAACGCTGCATCACTTGCCAACAGATCATCTGTCATGGTCTGTGGACGCAACTATCTTCTGCATAGAAGGAGCGTCTGTATAGATAAGATAAGATATCGTCTACAGCGGAACACCATAAGATTAGATTCATCAAGCATTGACATAATTTATATCTTATCTTATCTTATCTGTTTCAGACGCTCCTTCTATACAGACGATTATTGCGTAACAAAGATGTGATCATCAGCAAGCTGTAAGCTGTTTTTTCCCCCCGTCGTTGTCTCAATGAGATTGGCGTTACAGATACCTTCTTTATATAACAAAATTGTGCTCAACGGTAGCCCTTAGAGGAATATCCGATTTAGTTCCGTTTAACTCTGAGTTCATTTAAAAAAGCTTACATTACACATTTTTTAATATAGAACGTTGAAAGTCGTGAGTTCTTAATCTGTTGACAAGGAGATTAGTGGTGCAATGGGAACGGCTTGTATCGTTAGAAAAACTACAGCTGGGGTTCAAATAGTGTTTTCTCATTCAACATCATTCCAACCAATGAACAATACAATAAGACTTCAATTTGCGGCCGAGTATCTTCTATATATATATAACTAGATGCCCCGCGGCGTAGCTTACGCCGCAGACTTGCTCACGGAGAGTGCAAAGAAATTTGAGAAAGAACGGACACAAACTACAGCACGAAGAAATCAAAACAACGCATGTGAACGTCGGTGTGGGGGGGGGGACTGCCAACTCATTGTTGGTTTCGAGACATTTGCAGGCGAAATTCGGTACACCCCTAACTTCTATGAAGTCAGCTGTAAAACAATAATCGGTTTAAAATCGGATTTGCATAATCGATAATCGGTTTTCCAAAAGAAAAAAGAAAAAAGTAAAAAAAAAGAACTCGCAATTAACAACCCTAAATATGACTAACCCTCGCTAGGATCGGACAAACAAAGTTTATGTTTAAGGGATGGTAGTAATAAATGGGAGGCGGGTAACAACAACCTATGTGTGCATGTCTTCACCTTTGCTCGCAATTTTTTTATTTACTTAGTGCTGCTTTTTGTGTCTGTACTCTCACCCCCCCCCCTAACCGTTCTTTGCACTGTCTATGATGAGCCAGTCTGTGGCGTATGCTATGCAATAAAGAGGTAAAAGAACGGGCACAAACAGACATTTCAAAAAAAAGAAAAAAAAAGAAAAAAACAATATATTCGCCGGGGCTTGAACCCAGGACCTTCCTCGCATGAGGCGGACGTGTTAACCAGTACACTACAAATCTCACGTTTTCTGTGAAAGAACAATGCAAGTGAAACGCAAGGGCCATTGTTGGTCACCCCTCCACTGCCTTCGCTTGTCAACCGTTAACTGTGTTTGTTGACCTGAGCGAGGGTCATTCGTCATGCTCTGTTGCACATACTTGCAGCTTCTTGCCTTGCATGGTCCGACCATGCAGAGAATTATATATATATATTCTCTTCATGGCGGGACCATGCGAGGCAAGCTGCAAGTATGTGCAACCGAGCATGAAAAATGACCCTCGCTCAGGTCAACTAATCACTATTGGCAGGCGTGGTGGGATGAAAAGAAGAAAAAAGGGGTGGGGGGAGTGGGAGTGGGTGGCAACAAAGCTCTTGCGTTCACTTGCATTGTTCCTTCACAGAAATTTGAGATTCGTAGTGTACTGGTTATCACGTCCGCCTCATATGGGGAAGGTCCTGGGTTCATGCCCCAGCGAAATTTTTTTTTAAAAAAATGTTTAAAAATGTCTTTTTGTTCCCCCTTCTTTTACCCCTTTATTGCCAACACTAGCTGATCCGCAGCGTAGCACTCGCCGCTAATGATTTAGTGACGTGTGAAGACTTCCTGAAAGTCACAGTTGTCAAAATGGGGTGGGTTTGGGCAAACGACTGTGAGTGAATGAAAAGAAGGAACTCTGGAGAGACCCGCGGCGTAGCATACGCCACAGACTTGCTCATCATACACATTGCAAAGAATGGTTGGGGGGGGGGCGGGGTGAGAGTACAGACACAAAAAGATTTTAAAAAATAATTTGAATTTTTCTTGATCGTTTTTTTTGAAGTATCAAATTTTAAAAACACATTTTCCTATTCTGGAGAATTTATGTGACATGCCCCATGTGTGAGGTTGGGGTGAGGGGGGGGGCGGAGACTGAGGGGCGTATTCACTCTTAATATAGATTGAAGATCAACCCATGTTAATAGGCCTACTTTAATTTTTTTTAAAAAATGAATATATTTGAAAAAAAAATTTGTATTAATTCAAAACCCCACTTGCAGATAAAATGGTTAGGTTTTGAAGACATCAGTTGATCACCATTTGAACGTTTTCTGGGCAATAGATATAGCACGCCAATAGGGCAAACCGTGTCGAGGTTGTAACTTATATGGAACCTTCCCTTGGAGGGGATTGGGGCGGTTGTCTGAGGGGCACCCGGAGTGTCTACAAGAGCTTCGGCTCAGATTTGTGATGTTATTCCCCGTGTTGCCCGTTCATTACTAAATCTATAGTCTATAGTGTTGGCTTTGTATTCCTTATCTCTGTCAGCTAACTCACACAGAGTAAATACCACCAACAAGCGTGTCAATTTCTTACAGCCATGCGATGTTCCCCTCCAGACTGTCACAGGTGTATCCCATCATTCCTCTGCTCTGCCTCCAGCTTGGGACTCCACACCCTTTTTGGCCTCTGCACGTTCACATTATGTCCCGCACTAAGAAATGTTCGGGTGGGGGAGGGGGTGTCTCGTGGGTATACAACCAGAGGGGAATATCTCCCGCCGACCTTAATCAGCCTCATGCGATTTCTTCATTTCCTTTAAAAAAATATAAAGGATTAAAAATTTCAACAGAAAATAGCTGAAATAAATACGATGATAAAGTGTTTTTTTAAACAATATTTTCAACGTTTGTAAAAATATCCACATTGTTCCGTCTACAAAACTTGTCGCTCTATGTTTTTAAAATTTAGTTTGAAAATTCGGTTGTTGCAGAGAACTTTTTAGTTATCTTGCTATTTTTGTTTGTTGTGTGGATGAATTTTTTTGCACACAAGTAATCTGTGAAAATAAACGTTTAAGGGGGTGACAATTAAAAAAAACACCCCAACTTTTACCTATGAGAAGAATGTCTGATCCGACACCCACATGCCATTCCCAGGAAAGAGGCCAGTGGGATTTCACTCACACCACGCCGTGTTGGTTTATGTGGGATTTCACTCACACCACGCCGTGTTGGTTTATGTGGGATTTCACTCACACCACGCCGTGTTGGTTTATGTGGGATTTCACTCACACCACGCCGTGTTGGTTTATGTGGGATTTCACTCACACCACGCCGTGTTGGTTTATGTGGGATTTCACTCACACCACGCCGTGTTGGTTTATGTGGGATTTCACTCACACCACGCCGTGTTGGTTTATGTGGGATTTCACTCACACCACGCCGTGTTGGTTTATGTTTATATGAATGGAAAAGTCGAAAACTTTGACAGGAGTCGTAGATGTCAGTATGACAGGAGTCGTAGATGTCAGTATGACAGGAGTCGTAGGTGTCAGTATGACAGGAGTCGTAGGTGTCAGTATGACAGGAGTCGTAGGTGTCAGTATGACAGGAGTCGTAGGTGTCAGTATGACAGGAGTCGTAGGTGACAGTATGACAGGAGTCGTAGGTGACAGTATGACAGGAGTCGTAGGTGACAGTATGAGAGGAGTCGTAGGTGTCAGTATGACAGGAGTCGTAGGTGTCAGTATGACAGGAGTCGTAGGTGTCAGTACGACAGGAGTCGTAGGTGTCAGTACGACAGGAGTCGTAGGTGTCAGTACGACAGGAGTCGTAGGTGTCAGTACGACAGGAATTTAATTTATATCAAACCTTTTCATTCACGTGTACTAGTTGACATTGGTGAGTCACTGAAAGAAACTCTTGTTAGGGGTGGAGTGGGGGTGGGATACATTATTAATTTTTTTCGTTTTTTAATCAATTTTTTTCAATGGACCGGAGTATTAATTGTTTTTTAAAGTGACAAAATTGACAATGCCAATACTTATTTATTAAAAAAATATCACTCTTATCCTAACTTTTCATTAATTTGATGTAGTCAATAAATAGTTTTTTTCTGACATAAAAAAAAACTTCTGGTAAGTTAGGAGCACCCGTAGTCAGTAGTAACGATAAATTAGCAGGACGAAAACATGTTTTTATAAATAGTGCTTAATAATGTATTACAGTGTTAAGCAAATGGATCCATGTGTTTCTTTGTATGCAAGACTATTAATTCAGTTTGGACTTCAGAGGCGGATATAGGGGTGTAATCCGTTGACTGTACATTAAATCACACTTTGACTATGAATGTTTTCGCCGAGGATCACGTACAGAAATTTTTACACCAATCATCTATGGGGGCAGCATTTCGGTATAAAAGGGAAATTTCTCTCTCGTATCCTTCACATCTGATCTCAACGTCTACAAATTCCCGACGATAAAATAAGTCTCCTGTAGTTTACCGGTGGTAAGTCACATTCTGTGCTGTTTTCCACTGCATTATGTGTATATGTATAATTAAATGGCGAAGTTGCAGTTTACAGTATTTAGAAGAAACCTTTGCGGGTTTGTGTCCAGCCAGATTGAAAATACGCAGACAGAGAGTTATTTAATGTCATATCTTTTAGTCATGTGACTTTTCAACAAAAAAAAATCAACAGCAACACCAATGACAGTCAATGAAATGACCTCTAGCCTCTGACCATCTATAAGGATGCGGAAGGTATCCGGCAATATCAGGAAGTGAACCATCCTTCCATAGCACACGTTCAGGAAATGAACCATCCTTCCATAGCACACGTTCTTTACTTATTTTAGAAACACAAATCAAACTCCCGTATCAAAGACTTTTGGTCAGTGAAAAGAATAAGTGTTGAGGGCATCTCTCAAGCAGAACAATGGATCGGCTCAAACTCATGGCGAAATTATTGAAGTCTTAAGTTTAATCAAGACAGCATCTTGCGGAAGTTTAAAACGAATAACCTTGTCAGGCCTAGTCTATACCATAAAATAAGGTCCTCCAGCTCAGTAAGAATATATATATTTTTAACTAACTTGAAAATAATTAATTAAAGTGTATGGTTGGTACTTAAGATTAAAAATAAATGGGGAAATTCGAAAAGCGAGTAAGCGATAAATATATCACCCCCCCCCCTTTCCAATTATTTTTTTTTACCATAACTCCCATCTATCTCATAAACATAAAAGTCTAATTAGTATATATATTTTCCTTATTTTTAAAATCACGGAACTGAAATAACTTTAAAACAAAAAAATATTTGATCTAATTAAAATAAGATAAGATAATAGTTTTAGTATCCACGCATAACGCAATATAAGTTCTCAAATTATTATTATTATTTTAAAGTGAAAGTTGAATTACCTCTGAATCAGCCCTAAGGAAACTAAGTTGTATTCTAACATAGTGTTCATATTCATATATTTTAATACGAAACTGTACACACAACTATATCTACATCAATAATTTGACTTTCAGTTTAGCACGTCTCCCGATTTACATTCACAAGATTATCATGAAGTGCTTTGTTACCCTCGCCCTTCTCTCGGCGCTCGCGCTCACCGCCCGGTCTGAGTACGCGAGTAAGGAGACCGTCCTTTGCCAGGCCTACAAGCTTGAAAGCCCGACCTGCACGGACGCCATCGTCAACCACGTCAACACCGCCATCGGCGACCCCAACAACGGCTGCAAGGAGCTCCAGCAGAATAAGGGGGCCATGAGCATGATGGGGTGCACCGAGAGAGACATCTGGGACATGGAGAATGTCGTCTGCAATTTGGCGCCGTGTGAACCTGACTACCCTCAATAAATATTTCTTTCGTTTCTGTTTGAAAATAATGACAATGTAAAATAATAATGTGAAACTGAATTTAACGTTTTTTTTGACAAAATGTACAAAATTTTGTTGAAATATGTAAAATTAATGTGGAAAAAGATACCAAAACAATTGTAACTTTAATAAAAGACTACACAAAAAATCAAACAGCATTCGTTCACTAGTAATAGAAAAAAAAACACTTTTTTTTATTATTGTGCATTAATGAAATTAAATATCGATTTAACGTCCTGTTTTCACTATTTCTTTTTGAAAATATAAATAAAAAATAAATTGTTGCATGATTTAGTCTTACGAAGCCTTTTAGTCAGAACAAGTCATGAACCTTTTCAGTCACAGATCTTTTTGGATATATTAGATTTAATTTTTGTATTATTAAATTTTATTTATAAGTGGATATAAGTAGTTAAAGGAAATTTTTTAAACTTTACATCCTAAGGGAGTAAAACCAATGCGTTTAATTGTTCAAAAGAAAAACAACACAAAAGAACATTTGTTAAGTGAATCATTATTATTTCTCAGGTTGAGGTGGTCTCCTGTCATTGTTGTGACTCCCCACACACCTCTGCCATAACAACAATGTTCCCCTGACAGTGCTACGACCACTACCCGCACCCACCCCATCAGAGTGCATGAAATAACCCCAAGTTTTAAAATTAAAAAAATCAGAGGCGACACTAGGTGTATGCGAGGGGTGCAGACCATTACTAGAGATGACACCAAAGTGTAAAATTCTGTATGTTCCCGTTATTTGGCACGTTCAGACTCGTAGGTCTGTGAGCTAACTCGTGAAGAACTGACACCTTGAGCTACCGCACTTGGTGACACCAACCCTAGTGACGCCTCTGCAAAAAAATCAATAAATCAATCAATCTTTAATAATCTTTGGAGAGACAGAAGGAGACTTCAAATGATATAAGTTTAAAAAGAGTCCCTAAAGAAACAGTTTTCAAAGGAGAGAAAAATGACATTTCGTAGGTGATTCATTTTATAACAAATTACTAGTGTATTACCCGTCAAAAATGACGGAAATTTTCAGCTAAAATCTATTTATTTTGAAAATATACGGCGCCCACCTTTTTCAAAAGCCCAACTAACTTATCCTTGTTTGATAAATACGAAATATTAAACTTTCTGAAATGCACACAAAGTATTTTATAAAATTAGTTGTAGGGCACCTACGGCGCCCCATTTGTTTTTTTATTTTATAATTAACCATCATCAAATCCTCTTTTTACATTGTTCCCTTTTCCAAAATTAAAATATGAGCTAAAACAATGACGTCACATAATATTTTTTACAGCGCATCTTTGAGTTTGCACACCTTTTGATGCATTGGTGCAGTAGCGTGGTGCGCTGCTGCTTTCTAAAATTAGTAGCGTCACGGACAGACACTACAGACGTGACAGAGATTGCAAATTATGTATATTGATAATTTGTTAAAGCTATGGAATTTTACAATGTAATTTTAGAAAAATCATACCATGCGAAAGTATCTTAAATTTTTTAAACAAAATTATTATTATTTGCTTTGATCGAACTAAATAAATAAAGCTGAGGGCTACTTAACAATCGTAAAATTGTTTAAAAACAAAAACGTAAATGAAATTCCTAGATCGTTAACTGCTACAAACATTACTTGGATCCTCTTTTCTTTTTCTTTTATTTGTTGTTAAAGATAAACTAAAAAGTTCGCCTTACAAGAGATTAAACATTACTGTCGGGGACCATGGTTAGAGTCGGATCTGACATCTCGTCTTTGGGGGAACCAAAGTTTGTAAAAATTTTAATTTCTTAATGTAACAAAAGGTTTTCTTTTCATTTTATTTATCATTTTATTAGCAATAAGTAAGCCCTACACAACTTTTCAATTACAAATATTGTTACTTTTTACATAACTTGTTTGTTAACTAAGGAATGGAAAGATTCAGTATTCATACTGTAATTTTACAATTTAACCTTTTGTGCTTCTGTATTTACGTGGGCCAACGCTTATTTTCCAGCGAAAGAAAAAAGAACAGAAAAATCAACATATACGCCATTTCCACCAGACGGTGTCAGCCCTTCCATCCGGGTTCTATTGTGGGTCATCATATTTAATTATCAAGTGTGCCAGCTGAATGCGCCTTGATTGAGGTAATAGAGTTGGGGTAAAACTTTCTGTATCCGACTCTGGCAGCAAACAGACTTACTCAAGGACTACGAAAGCAGTACAGAGTCTAAAGGTTATTATTCTGGAACTAGGTCAATGCACGGGAAAAAACTCTTTAATAATATGTCTTTTTTATGTTAAAAAAAAGAAAGGCAATTTCTTTCTGTTAATAAATGATAAAAGCGTGTCCTTAACATTATTTAACGTACGTTTTAAATCAGTTTTTAGGTACTGTTATACCTTTTTAAATGTATGACACTAACGTAAACAGTTTATCTATTAACTAGTAAAATAAACGACACTTTTTTATTTTAAACCATGGCACTAAAAGTACATTTTGCTCACCTTATGTGTTAATTGTAAGTTATTAATAATTGATTTAGCCTTGAACAGTATATGAGTTTCAAAGCATTAAAATGCACACAAATCTCTTACTCTAACGCCCAAAAATAACAAAATCTCATAGACAAAAAGCATATTTGAACTTGATTACCTCAAAATAAGTGTTTTGTTAGTTAAATACTTATGGCTAATTAATGACGGTGTATTGAATAAAATTAATGCATTTTTCAAATTAGTTGAGAAACAAGTTTAAAAAGTAGAATTGCAAACAGAAATCAAGTGGACAGCAGCAATTTTTTACCCCGTTGTTTTATCTGCTTTTGTGGCTATTCTATAAACTATCTGAATAATGAATTCTTTCGTGCGAAAATCATTTCGTGCGAGAATGATATACATGACTAGTGCTGCACGTCGGCAAGAAATGAAGTTCTGTAAAGCACATGGCTTTCACGGGTTTTGGTTATGGTGTTTTTTGGATAGGTTGATGTTGGTGGTAGTCAGTGGCGTAGTGAGGGGGGGGGAGGGGGTCAAATGCCCCGGCGGCACTTTTTAGGGGCGGCAAATTAGCTTACAAGCAGACTTCAGGATACAAGATAAAGAATATATCATGAGCTCATTTTGAAAGCTATAGAAAAAACTGACGTAGGCAGGCACACAGTTAAACACACGAACAGACAAAGGAACTTTGCTAGTCACAAATGAATTATTTTGTTTTCTTCCTAATTTCCTAGACATTTGGTAAACATGTACTTTATCAAGTCAATGATGCTCAAACTTATTAACAAAGGTATAGAGCTAAAATGCTTTGCAGAGATTACTCTCAGAGATGCTAATGGAATACTTAAAATGATGTTATGACTTTTTGCTAAAATTTCAAGTGGAGACGTGTTCATTTTACCACGTTTTATTTAACTTGCTTTCGTCCTGTCTGTCTGTCCGCATTGTTTTCGTTCCTGTCTGTCCGCAAAATTTCTAAATTTCCAACGTAAAATTAAACCAATTCTGATGGACCTAGAGATCTCAATTTTTAAAAAAAAATTTGAACCTTCCAGTCAAAGAATGAGAGAGCACATTTTTAGCGATCAAAGTGAATATGTAGCCATGTCATGTAAAAAAAACAGTTGAAAAGAAAGTTGTATTCTTCTTTAGATGCGGATACTGTAGAAACTCATGTGAGGTTTTGGCAGTACTGTTATAAATTTGGAAAACATATGACTTTCGTACACCAGCTAATCTACTGAATGAAAGTTTTTCTTCAAATTCGAGTATTCAAATTATCTCATTTGGCATAGTCATGCAACTTTATGGGTAAAAAAAATGAAGTAACTTGGTTATTCCGTTATTTAGGCTCGAAGTTATTCTGCCAAATATAATATCATTACTTTGAATATTCCTTACAACTATCATAAGTAATGCCAGCTGCGAGAGAAGCTTCTCTAAAATTAAGTTAATGAATAATTAGTTAAATCTATGACGACTACACCAATATTGAATAATCTATAGCTATTTTGGCTTTTGGGCATGGAATGCCTGACAACATTGATTCATCATTTATGGCTTAAGAAAAAACAGAAAATCAATTTTTTTTTCAAGATGTGAAAGCTTTTTTTATTTATTTCTAACATAAAAATGTATAGTGTCCTTATTATTATTTTTACATTAAAAAAAAATTCTTTATAGCGTCAACATATTTTTAGGGGAAGGGGGGTGGCAAACCTGGGTTCTGCCCCGGGCGGCACATACCCACACTACGCCGCTGTTGGTGGTAGTGGTGATATTTTAATGGAGGTGGTCTTTTGGGTCTGGTAGTAGGGGAGATGGTGGTTGTAAGGGTCTTAAAATGTTAAAGATGAACTCATTAAACATTCATGATCCAGGCCTGAGCTAAAACTTCCCAATTCAGAAGGTGCGGAAATCGTTGTGATGCGGGCTCTTTATGGGTATTGTAGATAGTGTTTTGAAATGTATATATATATATTTGTTCGAAAAATGATGCCATATTAAATAAAGAAATTAGTCATCTGGAATAAACTGAAATTTCCGGTCATCAAACTCCTCGAACATGTCAAGCTAGGGGTCAATCATGATCTCAAACTTGTACTAGGATTCTGGACTTGGAAATCGATCAGAACTCAGAACTGTCACGTCGTTTCAATAATTTTGAGGGACAGCGTAGGACGCAATAATTTTTTATATAGAAGTAGCATTTGTAATAAATAAGATAATATAATTAAAAGATTCCGAATCCCTCAGTAACATTTCTCCCAAATCAAAGTCTTCTGTAACAAAAGATCAGTTGACGTTTATAGTTTTAAACTAACTGCTGCTGATATCCTGTGATCATAAGAGGCTGAATGATGACCTCTTTCTTTAACAACATGTCGTCATGTCATACAACCATCTATTACATACATTAGCGGTCCCCCTTTCCTAAAGCCCCAATACCTGTAATCTGTTTTATTGAAACATTGTTGCGTACTGACATCACATATTTCAACCTGTACATGATATGTATTGAATATGTTGATCTAAAGAGCAGCTTTGTATTCTAGCATATCGTTTATATGACAAGTATTAACAATGTGGTCTAGTGAGCGTCTCAGTAATCTAAAGACCACCATGTAATCTTTGTATTTCCGCTGTAGTCGAACCAGACGGAATCAACCACTAACTACTCGCTACGTGGACTCGTGACCTGGTGCCCCTGGCATCTTACGATAGTTCTCGATTAAAACAAAATTTCCACGTCCATACTTTTTTTCCTTCTAATTTTTAAATTTTTTATTTCAAAATATTTTTTTTTAAAACTGGCGACCTAGTTACTACATAAAGCGGAGTCCATTTGCGTAGCGGCTAATACAAACCTCGAAAAATCACCCGGAATCTTTTCTCGTTTTAATCAAAGGTAGGGAATTTTGCCTAGGTTAATTCTTAAAACACACAATTTAAGATAAAAGCAACTCAAAGTACTTTTTGGATTACAAAATAATGCGGTGTATTTTACTAGTCGCTGCTGACGTACATTGGATTAGTCTAAGACACTGATTAATGTACATTTACTTTTAAACGCTTTTGATTTCTTATAATTAATTGCTGGAAATCTAAATTGAGTAAGAATGAAACTTTCGCGTTCATGATTAAAAAGGCGAAGAAAGAACATTTCAGGCAAGGTCCAATAAATATTTACTACTTTCGCCAAGGTGGCTTTTAGTTGTGCTTTAATATGTTGTAACACATGGTGACTTCAGAATTCCTCAGCTTTAAAAAACCTTTAATGTAAAACGTACTAAAAAGATTGTCAACATAAAAAAGAAGGATCTTTTTTATTTGCTTCTTCTCTTAAAACGACTTGGCTATGCTAACAACAAGACTCTTAATTCGTGCCTGAAAGAAAATATTATAACATTGTTTAATTAAATTTTGTGGTCGACAAGACCGGTATTTGCCATTAAAATATGGGGTTTATTGGAGTTTCAAGTGATTATCTCAACTAAGTTTTCATCAATTCGATTTTTTTTTGCGTGGAAACTTTGGTTAGAATCACTTCCACACAAAATATATATTTTATCGAGCAAATAAAATTTGAGATAAATATACAACATTCCTAGACTTTACATTCTTCATTTATTCCCGATGCTGCACTTTCGATGAAGTAAATGTCTTTTTATAGATGGAAGGGACAGGTGAGCTTTGATGTTTTCGGGTATCAAAATAATTTAAGACTACTCCCAGCTCAACAGCTGGTTGCACATCTGTCAGAGGTCATGACCTAGACAAATTAAATACATCTTCACAGCTGTACAGTCTTGCTAGAATGTCGGTTAGATAAGCCATGCACACTGATAAGAGCTTCAAGACAAAGAAGTCGCTAACTAGCCATTAAAATGTACTGTACTATTTCTTTATATTGAGGCAGGTTTTGTTTAAAGTGGATTTTTCACTAAACCTTGCGCTGTCCTATACCGAACTCAAACTTTGATTTTGTTTGTGCGCTTTTTACACAAATTAAAACGTCTCTATATATCAATGTTTTACCATGTAACAGAAATGAAGTGTTTTTTTTGCTTTAAAATAAATGACTAAATATTCTTCTTAAAGTTTTTGCTATTTAGTCGAGGGTCACACAAACCAATTAAAAAAGAGGGCATAACCACAGTCAAGTATAACCAGTCAGTGGTTAAAATATCAGGATTTTATATTTGTTCAATTCATCGCTGTATATTTTCTTTAGCTTAATGGATTTGACACATACTTTTCAAGTAGTTTGCATGATCAGTCGTCCAAATTACATTTTGTACTTACGCATGTAATTTTAAAAATATATCTTTAAATGACGTCAGTTTCTGATGACTCCCACACCCCTTCCATTTGTCAACATAAATAACCTGACACCACTCACCCCTTCCATTTGTCAACATAAATAACCTGACACCACCCACCCCTTCCATTTGTCAACATAAATAACCTGACACCACTCACCCCTTCCATTTGTCAACATAAATAACCCTACACCACCCACCCCCATTAAGTGGAAGTCATCAACATACAACCGCCAGAGTTCTGCCATGTACAAAAGGATGAAAGCGTATATTTGATGTATTAAATTAAGCGCACATTTAATAATGAACAGTGATGGTTATTAAATTGATTTTCTTTTCTTGTCACGTTTTAAAAAAAAATCGATGAAACTTATTAACAACACATTTTCCAATGCAGATTGATTTTACCGTTTTTCACAATTATAAGAGAATTATTTATTATATTTTGTTTTCAAATCTTCTGTTAAATAATATATTTATTTTCATTTTTTTTAAAAATGTGATATTAATTCTATTTCTGGCTTACAATAATTCCTGTGGCTTTTGAGTGGATGAAAAGGGAAAAAATCAAAGGGGGAAAAAGCAAACAAAGAAAGATGATTTTTACATGATAACTTTTAAAGACATGCAATCAGACATATATTTAATTAATACTGCCAACTAATAACTGACGTCTTAATGATATTTATTTATTTATTTCATATAATTTTTGTTTGTTTTGTTGACAGACATCCCATTGAACCATGAACAAGCTGATCCTCCTCGCACTTCTCGTCGCCGCAGTGGCCGCCCAGGACCCGGCCGCCCGGAAGGCCCACATCCTCTGTGTCATAGACACTCAGCTGTCCTCGGACGGCTGCAAGAGGACAGCCAGGTCCCAGGTCGAGGCACAGTCCGGCTCTGACCCCGCCAGCGCCTGCGCCACGCTGGAGACCTTCCGTCCTCTTCTGGGCATCATCGGCTGCACCACCGCTGATTACGACGCTCTCCACAAGGTCATCTGTGAGAATGACCAGACTCCTTGTACGCCCGCGGCTTAAAATTATATCCATGACAACCGAGGCACCGCGTTGAAGTGTATTGACAATACGACGCGTCGGCCATGACGAATTTATTCACATCAAATAAATGCAATAAATTAAGAGTTTATATATATATTTTTGTTAAAAAACCTAAATTAATAGTGAATTACAATAGTGAATAGTAATTTGTTGAGTTTGTAAATTCTGTCACAAGTACATTATCCTTGCATTGCTCGGATGTTTTTTCCCCATGTTCCTGCTAAGACGTTCAATTTACTGTTCATTCTAACGTCTTTACTTTGTCTCACTTTTCTATTAATTTTTTAACACGCCATCTACACTTTAATACATTTGCTTGTCCGCTGTCAATGGTTGTTCCCTCTCCCAATCTCTCTTCTCCAAGGATTCAAGAGAGGTAATACGGCTTAAACACTTTCCTAAAATTTTGATAGCTTAACTCCCTTTTACTCAGGTATCAAGCTTGTTTTTAAAAAATATGTTTTCATTAAATTTTTTTTTCAAACTTAAAATTATTTTGAGATATGTATTTAAAAAAGAAAAAAAAACCTTACTTTCAAGCAAGTTATTGTCACATTAATCCATAAAATTTTAAATTTACTATTAACTTTATACTTTAGTTAAACGATCTAGTGTCAGATTTTCGACTGTGTTATTCCTATAATTTAAGAATTTGTAAAAACTCATTAAAAAAAAATTCTGTTTGCCGTCCTCTTCTTCAAGACTTCATCAATACCTGCCTAGACGGCTTCAAACGGTTGGCGCTTTTGATTGAGGTTTGCGTTAGAATAAGGAAGTTAATTTATGCTAGAAATGTTTATTATTGGTGTGTTGAGAGGTCAAATGCCACTTGTTCAGGACGTGAGAAGGGCCAAGCTTGTAAACGAGACACAACGTTGAATGGCTTTGTGTGTAATATATATATATTATTTCTAAAATCTTAGTTTTAGAGACCGCTTAACGAATAAGCATAACTTAAAGTTTTTAAATGTTTGAGTTTTTTTGCCGTATTTTCACATATACCTTTATCTTCATAAAAAAAAACCCCATCAACAACAAAACAAGAAGAAGAAATAAAATAATAAAAAATACTTTTTGTACTACCTTAAAACTACATAAAAGAATCTGAACCGTTTTTCTATAGGTTTACCAAATGTAGACGCTTAGTTAAATATTATTATGCTATTCAATGGCGAAGAGAAGATTTAAAGACACAAACAAAATTTATGTAGATAAAAAATACATTTTAACAATTAATGACAGAAGATATAAGAATTTAAAGAAATTAATTTTGCATATGTTCATCAGCAGTAAAGAAACTCAAACATTAAAACTAAATTTACATACTATAGTATCTACCCCACTACTGAAACATAATAAAGGGGAGAGAAAAAACACGAATGGGCATTCGTTCATAACAGAAGAGAAGCTCACTAGAACATTTGAAAAGATTAGTAATTCTTAACGACCAATCATCACTCGAAGATAACACGGGATGACTTCCAACGACCAAGAAGGCCTTGATAAGTGCGCTAGTCCTTACTTATGTGGAGCAGCTGAATTTTGTGTAACCTGGGATCGGTCATTGACTGACTTTGCAGCCCCTTGATAAGAAAAATATAACACATGCATGGTCGACCTTCACCACAATTCAAATGCAGCACAAACAAAATGCACTTTTAAAACAAGTCGCAAACATCTTTTAACACTTCTCAACACTTCTATTTACTGAGTAATTAACATTTAAAACTTAATCTTTTTCTTTTCTTTTCTTGGGGCGTAATACTTTTTATTGTTATCGTTGCTGTTCATATGGTTTAACTATTGCTACCGATTTATTTGATTCTAAGGAGATCGTAGTCATAGATATTAAGCAAACCTGCTATCCTCTTTAAGAAACACACTTTGTTTCTGGCTAGACACGACTTCAACGTCATCATCTCAACGTATCTCCAGGCGCGTTTAAAATCTCCGTGATCTTCCACTTGACGTTCGTTTTGGAGCAGGGCCAATTTTGATTCTCTCTGGTCATGTTTTCTTTGCTAAACTTGGAACTTATTTTGATCTTAACACGATATGAAGGGGTATCTATACTTACTTGACTAACAAAGATATCTACATATATATGAATTGCTGGGGCATCTATAGATACAAGAATTAAAGGAGTACCTAATTGTGCATCACTCAAAGGGTTACCTATATATATGTTACAGGCAAAGTGTGAAATTCAGGCATTCTATAGACTGTCTAGGCAATGTATAGAATGCCTGATGGTTTCAGGCAAAGTATTAAATGATTGCTATTTCATACATTGCCTAGGCATTCTATAGAATGCCGCGTTGTCGTCAGGCAAAGTATGTACGTAATTTGACCTACCCCCAGACTATTTTTCCAGCCACGAATGTTGGCGGTGGCGCTTTGGTCATTGTTTGATGATGGCGATCGAAGCTTGTGTTTGTTGAAAGTTATCGTAAGACATCGTCTAGCCAGTACGAGGTTCCACTACCAAATCAAAGACAATATTGCAAAAATTCTTCTCACGACGTCAGTTTATATCATTCAGCTGAGATTTCACAGACGTTCTCCCATAACGATTCCTCTTGGATTGCTGTGTGACCATGTCGGAAGAAAATGTAGTGCTAGGACAGGAATCACGCCATGTTGACAAGCAACGACGGTTCTACGATGAGTTATCTAAAGTAAGAGCCAATGCAGCTAAAAACAGCGTTTTTTAAAACCGAAACTGTTACCACCCTGATGAGAACACAAGTTTATAATGGTGTATCAAGATCATCCCACCAAGTTTATAATGGTTTATCAAGATCATCCCACCAAGTTTATAATGGTGTATCAAGATCATCCCACCAAATTCGTGGTTCTCTGAGCACAAGACAAGGAGGGCACAAGACGTAGCATACCAGCTCGTAGACATATTTACGTTGCTTGGTGCTCCAATGATTCTACAGTAGTACAATAACGGCAGGGAATTTGCAAACAATGTGGTAAGCAGCCGAAAGGAGTACTGGCCTACATTGAAGATGGATCATGGTACAAATTTTGACCACACTTGGTCTTACCACAACTTTCAAAATCTTTAAGCATAGCTAAAAATAAATTATGAGTTCGTCAAATAAAATAATGCGTGAAGCAAGTTTCCATGGTTGTTTATCAAATTTTGATCAAAATTTGTACGTGTGAACAGGCCTTTAGAGTATCTTAAAAAAAAACAACATTAAACAAAAATTAGACTTTTTCCAGGTTTGTTTATTTTAATTTAAGTCACAAGAAGACGGCGGACGGGACTATATGCGTCACTGTCATAGATACATATCTTGCTGAGGTACTTAAAGATAGATAGATGACTTACAGGGGTGTATAAAGATACATAAATTACAGGGATAAATATAGAAACATGGCTCAAAGAGGTACATTTCTCATCAAAGAAACATGGGAGGTTGGGGCATCATTAACTATAAAACTCAATAAAAGGCATAATTCAAAGTCTACCTCAGTTTTCAAATTTATTCCAATTGGTGAACCACGGTGAATGAAAACACTTTGATGCAGTCGCACTGGTTCTTTAGTAAAGCAACAACCTTAACTTTGTGGGCCTGGTATTCTTTGGTAGTTACATGCACAACAGTGCCTCAGCTATGGTAAAATGTTGCATTTTTTAAATCTTCAGTTGATTCAAAGATATGCAACTGTTAACCCGACAAATTTAAACAACAAAGCGTTTTTCTTGAGCCTTCAAGTCACCGTTCAAGTTATACATTTTTCTTGTTCAAAAGATGACAATTTTTTTCACTCAAAGGATTTACAAAAAATCCCCAGGGGAAAATAAAATAATTCAAAACATTACACTGAATTTTTGAATGGTCAAGATAAAGGGATAACAAATAGTTTAAGATTATCTGACCTTTGAATGACTTTTTTCCTTTAAATAAAAAAATAAATAAATAAATTCTGGATTATACATATTAAGCAAAAATTAAAATCGTTTTTAAACATAAAAAAATTTCCAATGCAACATTTTAACTTCTGTATCGTTAAGGAATTTGTATTAAAAAAATGTAAGCTACGCTTTAAGCAAAGTTTACATTATTACAAAAAAAAATAATCTATTTCACCTGTTTGGTTTCCAAACTTTTTGACGATAGCGTATCACGTTACACTAACGCATCTAAATTCACAAAAATATAACGAGACGTCAGTTACTTGACCTTGTGGTCAACATATTTTCAAGGAGGCAAAACAAAACGTGTTTTTTTTAAAAAGGGAATCGAAGGCCGAAAATATTTTACAATTTTGCAAAGTGATCCATTTCAATGTTTGCTTTCAAAACCATTACCCCAGTTTTGATTCTAGTTACCATCAAACACATTTCAGGCACAAGAGATCTAAAAACGCAATTGGAACTTTTTATTTTGTACCAAAATTTTTAGAAATTTTTTTTATGACACACAATACTGTGTGGTCAGTTTACTACATAAGGGCCGTTACATTCACCAACCAGATACCACTGTCCTATAATTCAAAGCATCCACACTAATTGGCTATCGTTCTACAGGTAAGTATCATGTTTTTAAGTAAATGACCAGAAGATCAAAACTCGGTTGGAAATGTAGACAAATTTTGATTTATTATATTCATAAAATAAACACATATTTATAAAATTTATTTTATGTCATGCAACATCTGATTTTTTCCATAATTTCAAATGAATTACACAAAAGACTAAGAAAATTAGATCGGGGAAAATGGCAGATAAATAAATAATCGGTGTAACATTGTCAAATTAATTATGCTGTCTAATTTAGTTCATGCCTTAAGATATCTTGTTTCACTACGTATTTACTTTCAATGACTTTATAAAGTAGTCTGCAATATAAAAATTGACATGTCACTGTGGTTATGTATCGATATTTTACTGTTACTCGGGAGCGGCCTTGGGGTGGGGGGCGCGTTTCAGACTTGAGAATGTCATGTAGTCATGTACACAATGCACTTGCGATTAGAAACATGCATTTGAAATATTGCCTTGTACAATAATTTGAATTTTAATGTAAGTCGTTACGGTATTTTTCGAAAAGAAACCATTGTTCATAAAATGCGAACATAAATATATTTTAGTAACAAAAGAGCCGGCAGATATTGCACTACTGAGTTTGCGCAAGAATTGATCTAATCAAGATATTATGACCTTTTAGGCATATTGGTAGTTCGCGATCGTTACCAGTACTCTGGCCCCGCGGGGTCATTTTTGCACCAGGCCTCGCGCGTACCTAACGCCGCCGCTGTTGTTACTGGTTATCAATATTTCATTGTTGCTAAGGATGGATACCTCTCGGTCTGTACCATCTGTGCGCTCTGAGATGATGTGTTCTTTGACAACACTCCCCAAACGAGTTGTTATTTGACCGCACTCCCCAAACGAGTTGTTCTTCGACCACACTCCCCAAACGAGTTGTTATTTGACCACACTCCCCAAACGAGGTGTTCTGTGACCACACTCCCTAAACGAGGTGTTCTTTGACCTGACTCCCCAAACGAGTTGTTATTTGACCACACTCCCCAAACGAGTTGTTCTTTGACCACACTCCCCAAACGAGTTGTTCTTTGACCACACTCCCCAAACGAGTTGTTATTTGACCACACTCCCCAAACGAGGTGTTCTGTGACCACACTCCCTAAACGAGGTGTTCTTTGACCAGACTCCCCAAACTAATAAGAGTGTACAGATCTCTTACTTGCCAGAATCTCTATGTCCAATGTAATTTTTAGCAATTCATTTATAATCATAAATAATACACAAGTGATTGCGCGACATTGTGAAGTAAATTTCAATCATCGGTTTGTTTTTAAATACGTTATGTTTTAAGCGCAAAACCTAAGGCCAGTATTGAATTTCGAAATACCATTAAAATTTCGATGTTAAAACTTACAAGTGAAACCATTGCTGTTTGTCAAAGATATATTCTAAATTAAGCGCTTGTTAAAAAGTTTATTTCACGATTTATTTATACTTCATACTAAAAAAAATGGAATTTAAAATATATTTTAACAATTTTGTGTGTCATAAAACGATAGTAGATTTACATGCATCTTTTGAAAGCCGACCTTCTGAATTTTTTAAATTTCTGAAAATTATAAACGTCTTACCTGTATAATGTCCTTATATTAGTAAAAGGTTTTAAAGAACAAAATCTTGAAATATTTACAATATAAAAATTAGAAAATATTTAGATTTATAAAATGCAGCACTTTAGTTTTAAAATCCTTTAGTTTAATAAAAAATCTTCAGATAAATCCAACAACAATTCATTTATAAAATATTTAAATTTTTACAATCTCTTAAAATTTGATAAATCCGTGAATTTGTTGACATCTTATAATTAAAAGAAAAAAATCATGAATGAGCCCCCACCCTTCTGATTATCAAATCGTTAATTCGATCTTTTACTTTAATTTATAAAATCCTCAATTTGATCCCACCCTTGACTTCTTCAGGTCGAGTTCCAACAATGCTCAAGTTATTCGTCCTCGCTCTCCTCGCCATGGCCGTGACCGCCCAGGACCTGGCAGCCCAGAAAGCCCACGTCATGTGCGTCATTGAGACCCAGCTGTCCACCGACTCGTGCAAGAGGACGGCCAAGTCTCAGGTCAACGCCGCTGCTGACGCCGCCTCCGGATGCGCCACCCTGGAGACCTTCCACGGGTTGCTGGGGATCATCGGCTGTAACGCCCACGACTACGACATCCTCCACAAACTCATCTGTGAACACGTCGACATCCCGTGTGCTCACGCCACCACCGTGGCCCCTGCGTAAACAGCTCCCCCACCCCCATACCACCACCACACCATGCCCACTCCGGCCACTCTTGCAACATATATCTACCACCAGATAATAACTTGGAAATGTTATGACATTTGGAAATGATGATAATTATAAATTATTTTCAGTACTTCTGAAAGTGTTTTGTGTTTTGTTTAAAACATTTTCTTTATAGCACAAGCGGACGTGTCTTTAAGGACAAGTAAACTTCGTACAAAATGTATTTTGGATTACAATTACAAAAAGACATTAAGCTTCGTACACTAATGTTAAATTTGAGGCTGTGTAACTTAAATGGTTCGTGAAATCACTCATCAAATTCCTACAAAGTACAGATTCAAGCTTACTAGTTGATTTTACCATTGAATAAGTGCGGTAACTGTAGCATAATTTAAAATTAATTGTCTAACTTCTCTCGATACAACAAGTAAACATAAAAAAGTTCCCATATGTAAGTGAGTGGGTGCGTTTAAAATAGCAATCAACGGAACACGCGATTAGCTAGGAATATAGTTAGGAATATATAAGTGGGTACTCAAGCTGAGTATAGCTAGGTAAGTATGTAGGTGAATTAAGCTGAGTAGCTAGGTAAGTAGGTAGGTGAATTAAGCTGAGTAGCTAGGTAAGTAGGTAGGTGAATCAAGCTGAGTAGCTACGTAAGTTGGTAGGTGAATTAACGGTCTATAAAGTGAAGATGCAACAAAATATGCTGTTAAGGGACAATGAAAAAAATTACCCCCCCCCAAAAAAAAATAAAAAATAAAAAAAAATAAATAAAAACCTATAAAAACATTGATAAAGAAAAGAAATCCACAATAAAATTTTCTCTTTCTCCACTATCTCCTATAGAGCTTACAAATTACAAAGGGCTTGACAGAACTTTATAACATGAATGTAACTCTGTGATTTTTAACTCGTAGTTTTAAACAAACTCATATTAAATATGACGTCATGTAATATACAATCTCAGCGCAAGGAAAAAAAAATTTAAGTCAAAGAACAGAAGAAAAAACAAACAAACAAATTCCAGTCAGAGCCAATGTTGAAGATGATCATACGCATTAAAAAAAAATTATATTGAGCCATAATTCAGTTTTTAACTTGATGTTATGTCCCTAGTGGTTATAAGCTACAGTTTTATGAATTAAAGGACTTCAAATAAAAAATTTGATTCCACTGCCCACCCCCCAAAAATTTTTTTCATTATATATTGTTTCTAAAATTTAATACTGAAATTAACAAAGATTTAAAAAAAAGATTTTTAAAAAAGTTTTCAAGAGAATCTTACTAATAACATGCTTAGAATCCTGTTAAAGATAATTGTACATCTGAACAATGAGCATTTTCGTAATGATATACGAAATAAATTTCAGTTCTTTACCTACAAATTACACGTTTTTTCCTCGTCAAAGAGATGAGGCTTTTAAGCCCAATACTGTCGTAAACCTCACCCGGTGACTACACAAGTTGGAGCGATTCGGTCAGTGACTGTCTAATCCTGGTTTCCGGTAAAACGGTCATTGTGTTGTGAATAGTGAAATTTATTCCGCGTATAACTGCTATAAATCTCTTCGAATGAGTATTGAAACGCAATTTCCAACTCGGTGGTCGAGTGGCAGCGCGCTCGACTGGCGTACCGATGGTCACGGGTTCGAATCCATGTCAAGGCAAGGATTTGTTCCCGGGGGCAAGGGCGTCCCTGAGTCACCCAGCTCCGAATGGGTACATAACACTAGTTAGGCGGCTGGGTAATTCGTGGAACCCACAAAGCCGTGGCCTGTGAACGCTGCATCACTTGCCAACAGATCATCTGTCATGGTCTGTGGACGCAATTATCTTCTGCATAGAAGGAGCGTCTCTATTGATAAGACAGGATAAGATAAGAAATAATTTCCGAATTTTTTTTCAAGGGAAATCATTCTAGAGTTACACCAAGAATGTGTCAATGTAATGCGCGCAACAGTTTAACATTCGCATTCACAAAGCGGGAAAACCCCATTAACTATCATTCTAGAATACATTAAAAGTCATTTCAAATCAATAATTCTGAAACTAAACAAAACAATTGCTATCTTAAAATTGCTGCTAAAATCACGGGAGTCAAACCAAAATAGATTTTTCAAAAATCCATTCTCCAACATTGTTCTAAATATTATTATCTATCGTTTGGCGTTTGTTTCAACCCGATAGATGTTATGGTTGGCAAGAAATTGACAAAATACTAGTATTTGTTCGTTTTTTTTTGTTGTTGTTGATTTTCCAGAAAATCCAGTAAACCTTTACGTTATTTTTTTTACCACGTTTTTATTAACTCACTTTCGTTCCTGTTTGTCTGTCCACAATTTTTCAAATTTGCCAACGTAAAATTAAACCACTTCTGATGGTTCTAGAGATCTCAAAATTTTACAGTGGGCCGGGCGTTGAGGCGTTTTGCCAAATGATTAGGGTTTACAAATGACGAGTAAGAAAATGAGTGAATTGAGTTAGTTAAGCCTGAAAAGCGCCCGCCCCATGTTTTTACTCATATTACATCATAGTACTTGAGCATATAAGTTTGAAATTTTTATCTATCCACAAAAAGTTTTGTACGTTACACTACAATTCTGTGAAAATAAAATTTATTTTCTTCTTTTTAGTCCACTTATAAAAACGTGTTTTTTAAAAATCTTTGTTTTACTTCTATTTATTTACCTTTGCACATCCTTGGGACCTCCTTAGTATAATGGTTTAGGAGGAGTTGCTTGTGGAAGCTCGAACAGACAGCTTAGACATTTCAACTATATAAAAGCAATTTTTTCCCACGGGAAATTGCGTTAAAAATTTATATCAAGTGTAAGTTTCCGTAAATCTAGAGCACTTTTTTCCAAAGAATCATCACAACGATTAATTTGAATGACGTGTATTTAAAAATTTAGGAACAAATATTGCTGATTAATATTTAGAGATACACATGTACATTAAAGCCGCAAGACCAAGACCAAGACCAAGACCACCCTTGCCAGAAAAGACGGTTAAAAGAGAGTTTCGTGTTTTGTTTTTTATTTCATTTTCTATATTTACGAGATCCGATGCAGTGAATTCAGTCATCTGCCACGATTTTAAGGCTTATAAGAAATAAACTTTCAATATTTTTTTTCAATCTTTGGACTCGGGTTGAAATTATTCATGAGTTAAAATAGGGAGCGTGTATTACATTACGAGAGATTCCGTTAATAATGACGTGATACAACACGTTAAATGCATTTATTGTAAGTATAAGACAGCAAATAATAAAAAACCAACACCCTTCTCAAACCAAATTTTGATTGATTAAATTAAAAAAAAATAAAACCAAGTAATTGTGCCATTGCTAAAAACATCTTCGTTTAACTTTACAACTAGTGAATCACCCGTCTAAAATGACGGAAGTTTTCAAAATAAATACACATCAGATTAAAAAATAACGTAATACAGAACTTTCATTTATTTTATTAATTATTATTTTACTCATTTATTTCCCTATTACATAATTTTATGCGGACGTTCGAAAAGAGTTATTTATTGGTGCAGTAATTTGGTGCGCTGCTTTCTAAAATTAATAGCGTCACGGACAGGACAGAAGG
Source organism: Ampullaceana balthica (assembly GCA_944989445.1). Taxonomy (NCBI): domain Eukaryota; kingdom Metazoa; phylum Mollusca; class Gastropoda; family Lymnaeidae; genus Ampullaceana; species Ampullaceana balthica. Next base: position 31,163 of record CALYLW010000697.1, on the reverse strand, counting down.
GACAGAAGGGACGTGACATACATTGCAAATTGTGTATATTGATACTTCTGTATTTCTAATAAAAAAATTATAATGAAAATCTTGTCTTAAAAAAGTAACATTACGCAATTACTTATGACGTTTGTCATTCAGAGGAACAGCAAAATCCTGATGACATTAAAATTTAGTTTTGTGTCTGATAAAGTACATTTTTATAAAATGTTTTTAAAGCATAACTATTTTATTTATATCCGAAAATCGAACCCCAGGTGTTTTTTTCCAACCCCAACAGATCTCGGTTTTAGAATGTACAAACTCTATACTCTTGCCTTCCTTGTGGTGGCTGCTACGTCAGATGACCAGGCAGACGTGAAAGTTCACGTGGCCTGCATCGCCAAGACCCGGATGTCGTCAACTGGTTGCAAGGCCGTTCTACTCTCCGCTGTTTCCAACTTCATTAGCACTGAGCAGGGCTGCAGAGCTTTGAAGACGAGCAAAGAAAACTTCGGACAATTTGGCTGTCCCCAGTGACTACGACCTTGTACACAAGGTCGTCTGTGACAGGGATGTCATCATGTGTTCACAAAATGAAACTAAGACATAAATGATCAAATGTTCAAAAAGTGAACCACTTGTGGAAACTTGTGATATCTTGATATTTAACTAAGATCACCACAAAACGTCTGCAAGAAAGACATGTCATTGGCACATATAGACCATAAAACGTGGGAGACCATTGCCGAGGAGCGCACCTCCTGGCGGGCAAAATTGAGTGAGGGCATTCATGTCGCGGAAGCATCCCTCATAGCTTTGAGTGAAGAGAGAAGGACCAGGAGAAAGGGCAGGGGGGGGCAGAGGAGCAGGAGTACACGCCATCGTCCCATGAGGACGGACGGTTGCCATACCATACCATACCACAATATGAATAAAATGCTTCTTAAATTTCATTCAAAGTGTGAATTAAATTTTACTTATTAAAATTAAACAAAGTTTAGTTTAAGTTTGTAACAATTATATATTTAAACTTGAATTGAGTGTTTCAACAATGTCAAACTTAACAAATGCTAACTACTAAAACAGTTATATTTAATGGGGACTGCGTACATGTCGATTGCAATTTAAAAAAAAAGTAAGATGATGTTTGCAAAAGAAAAACAGATAATAAAAACAGATAAAAAACAGCTTTATGCTAAGTCTTTGATAATTCAGATCAAAACATCATCATAATTCTGGTACCATAAATATCATCATCATCATCATCATCATCATCATCATCATCACTAACATCCAAAACATAATCAAATAATCAACTTCATTATTCATTTCCAAAAGATCATTCATAAAGTTTAAAAAACACTTCATTGTCATTCAGCGCCAAAACATCATCAACATCAGTGACCAAAACATTACCTGCATTCAGTTCAAAACATCATTTTCTCAATTCAGATGCACCAATAAAGGCTTTTAACCCCTTATGGTTTGACAGATCTCAACGCTCAAAATGTCTAAGGCTGAAGAATATTCATCCAACAAACACAATGTAAACTAAATAAACAATTGTATTAATTTACGGACAATCAAAACCAAAATTTCTCGAATCATGGCATCGTGATTGTGCCTCAAGCACAGTTTATAATGTCTAATTTTATTTTAAAAATAAATTATTTGGTAAACAGTGACAAAAGCGCGCACATTAAATTCGTTGTTGAAAACAAAATTTGTAAAACAATTTATTAAAACGTTCACAATTAATGAATAAAATGATTAAATAAGGTAAGTGCATATGTTTAATAATATATTATAGCCTCTGTAATAGCAGTCGAATCTTGCAGAATGTAGAAAAGGACCTTGATGATCTACAATAATAAAACCGCTATTCAATATCCATGCAGAAATCACCTATGACCCGCTCGTAAGCCGACCCCCAACTTTTCCCCCTAGATTTTGCCCAAAAAAGGTCGCATTGCTAACGAGAATATACGGTACCTACAACAAAACCCATAGCCAGAAATATAATAAAAAACCCAGTAAAAAACCAAGTTTTCGACTATAAATCCTTTATGTACGAGACATAACTAAAAGAATGTTCATTATAATACGCAGCGCACGACAATAAAAAAATACAAAATTGTAGTTATGTGTCGTAAAACATGTTTAATATAATGCGCACCGGTGAGGAATATGTTTATAAAAAGTATTGCCAATAAAATACGCACCATATTGCGCGACAGGAAATTTTGTTTAATATAATACGCACCACGACACTATAGAATTTTTAAAAACATGTTACATAGAGATAAATAAAGATAATTTAAAAATTCATTAATTTAATTACAGTACATTCGATTTATCTGAAATTTTGAAGCATCATTTTTATCATCGGCACGAGTCTGCCTGCGAAATTTCAGCTCGCTAGCTTACCAGGAACTGGGTTAAAAATCGACCCGAAGTTTTTTGACACCGCCCGCCTCAAGCAAGCAAGCAGACACCACGAGTTAATATAAAGGATTTAAAAAGAAATCAATATATTGTAGATATCTGAAGATGTTGTTTTCTAAAACAACAACCTTCCACATTTTTTACACGTCACATCATGTTTTGGATGTTTAACAACGTTTTACATAAATGGCAAAAAAACAACCCAACAATTGTGGTTATCTGAAGACTTGTGATAATACCAGAGAACTATCAGCTGTCTAATATCAAGACAAGGGTACCTGGTTAGGATAACGAAAACAAGTTGTTGATAACATCCAAAGGCGTATCAATGTAATGAGTTGAGAAAGTCTTACAATAAAACGTTTCTTGGTGTTATCTATAAGTTTTCATTATTGCGATTGTTTAATCGGCGAAGCAATACAAACGCGAAAAAAAACAAACCAACACAGACAATTTCTTAGAAATCGACAATCATCCAGTATATCTCATTTGTGTAGGAATCCTTCTACTTCAAGTCACCTTTATAAAATATTATATCTCAAGATTTTATTATCACATTCCGTTACCCCAAAAATTCATATCTCAAAACTGAACCATCACTTTTTTACACCTGTACACGATACATCTGATTATTGTTTCATTATTTATTGTCAAAATATATTAATATTGTACAATAAACTCCTATCATCTGCATACAAAAGCTGACTGCCATTTGTATAATGGGACATTGTTCTATCTCTTTGTTAAGCAATCGCTGCCTTTAAGCTTCATGACAAATTTTGTACAATTAGTTTTGTCTATTCTTAATATTGTTTGGTCTCTTAATTTATTTGTACAAATTGTCACACTATTGTTGTTGTTGCAACTAGCTATTAGCCATCAGTTGATATACAACCACAGCTGATAAAACGATTCGAAAAGAGGAGAGACCCAATGAGGGTAGATAGAGAGTAATTAATTGAATGAAGTCTGCAAAGACATAAGACAACGAACTTATCGGCATGAAAACCTCCTGGGCGAGTGACCATAAGCAAAAAAGTGAAGAAACGAAAAACTTAGCTGCAGTGTGCGAACCGGGATTTTGACTCTATGCTTAGTTTTTTCTTAATAAATCCTTTATATTAAATCGTGGTGTCTGTTTGAGCCCTTGCTTGCTTGCTTGTTTAACGAAAAAATTTGGGACGATTTTTAACCCACTTTCTCGTAAGCTAGCGATCTGAAATTTTGCAGGCAGACTTGTGTCGATGATAAAAACGATGTATTCAAATTTCAGATTGATCGCATGTACTGTATTTAAATTATTGAATTTTTATTTTATTTTATTTATCTCTATGTATCATGTTAAATTTTTGAGATACAGTGTCGTGGTGCGTATTATATTGAACAAGCTTTCCTGTGGCGCAATAAGGTGCGTATTGTATTGAAATTTTTTATACACATATCCCTGATCGGTGCGCATTATATTAAACATGTTTTACGACACAACTACAATTTCGTATTTTGGATGGTCTTGCGCTGCGTATTATAATGAACATTCTTTTAGTACGTCTCGTACATAAAGGATTTATAGTCAAAAACTTGTTTTTTAACGGGTTTTAAATTTTTTTTTAAATTCTTACCCGTGGCATTGATTAACTCTCCTACTTCCACTTTGACTGTGCATTAGAGCCAAGATATAAAATTATAACTATTTCATTACAGCTATATCTCTCCTTGTATATACATTAGACCCGGTTAAGTCGCGGTCGTTTGGGACCATATTTATGTAGTCGCGACGTATCGTCACTTAGGGGCCGTCTACAAAGTAAGTCACGCTATTTTTGACCAATTTTAACTCCGCCCCTCCCCCTGTCACAAACTGTACCAAATCTTGGACCCCCCCCCTTTAAAGTACGTCACACTTTCGTACAAAAATAATAATTTTTTATTAACAAAATAATTAAAATTTAATATAAAACACTGTGACGTCACACATGGCCGGACCCCCCACTCCCCCTGTCACAAACTGTCACACTTTCTTACATCCCTCCCCCCGCTGGAGCGTAACGTACTTTATGGACGGCCCCTTAGTACATATTTCAGTGTAACTTAGAGCGATAATAAAGGATGCAAATAAAAACGCGTTTTCTTCCCTATAATATTTATTTAAAATTAAATTAAGTTTATAATCACTTAAATACAACTAGGGGCAAGTACCCGGCTTCGCCCAGGTTTAACAACAACAGCAACAACAACAAAAACAACAACAGCAACAAAACAACAAAAACAAAACAACAACAACTACAACAACAACAGCAACAACAACAAAACAACAACAGCAACAACGACAAAACCAACAACAGCAACAGCAAAAAAACAACAAAAACAAAACAACAACAAATTCAACAACAAAACAACTACAACAACAACAGCAACAACAACAAAGCAACAACAACAAAACAACAACTACAACAGCAATAACAACATGAAGGACATTGTCGTCGCAGGGCAAGGGATGTGGACAACAACAACAGCAAAAACAACACAAAAGCAACAACAACAGCAACAACAAAAAAAACAACAACAACTGCAACAAAAACAAAACTACAACAGCAACAACAACAAAGCATCAACAACAAAAGCACCAACAACAAAACATTATTTTATGGCGATAGTCGCCTTCTTGTTAATCTCGACACCAAAATGTTTATTATTTTGCGTCATTATTTTACGTCTTAATTTTCAATAATTTTTATTTTATATAGCTCATATAAGGAAAAACTACATTTAGGGCCCCCGGCCCCCAGTATCTTATATATATGGAACGAAACCTGTTTAATAACCTTTCCGGTATAATTTTGTGTAAGTGTACCAAATTTCACGTTATTTGGTTGTCTGGATCTTGAGTTATTAGGGAACATACAGACAACAAATGCGTCTTATATGTATAGAGATATAATAGTCCAAGTCACTGTCTGGCTGGAAGGATGTGGAACGCTATGACGTCATTTTTTGAGCTTATATTTTAATACAAGGCGTGCATCGAAAGGCGCGCAAAAAGGTGTGCAAAATAATTATAAATTAAAGACACTGTAATATATTGAGCTTTATTCTTAGGGGAACTCACTCTCTTGACTTGTATTAGTTTTATTATGTTGAGTGATGTCCCTTACATGTAAAGTAGAATAATAAACAAGCAACATGAAACATGGCTTCTTCGTCACTTGTATTGTATATCTAGAATTATAAAACCACAATCCACTTCATTGGCGACGAGGATTAATCATCCACTAAAAAAGAGCACATGCTTACGTAAGAAGAAGCTTGCTAGAGCATATTTGCTAAGTATTTTTAGGATAATGGCTCTGTATGGTCAGATAAACGAATTTAATTCTAATGAAGAAACCATACATGATTATTTAGATAGGTTAAGTTTCTACCTTGAAGCTAACGACGTGACGATAGAAGCCAAAAAGAGAGCTGTTTTGTTAACAGTAATAGGGCCTCAACAATTTAGGCTATTAAAGGACTTATGTGCACCATCTAGTCCAGCTACCAAGAGCTTTAACGAGCTGAGCAAACTTCTCACAAATCACCATGCGCCTGCACCACCAAAGTTCCTGTGTCGAGCCAGATTTGACGGTAGGACTCGTCAACCAAACGAGTCTATATCGGAATATGTTGCAGCACTACGTCATCTAAGTGAATTCTGTGAATTCGGCGACACCCTGTCCGACAGACTATGTGAAAAGTTTGTCACCGGTGTGAACAGCCCTGATGTGCAGAGAAAGTTACTTCTCGAGACAGATCTAACATTGGAAAAAGCAATACAACTTGCTACTTCATTCCAGCAGTCATCCGATGCGGCCAGATCGCTGGCGCCTTCAGAGATCCATGCAGTAGACAGCAGGTCAGTCAACAAACACCAACCCCATCAGAGCAGTTCAACTTATGCTAAACAGCCTGCAAATTCAAAACCTAGATCTAAATCTAGTAAGAATTGTCAAAAATGCCATCGATGCAACGGTCCCCATGCATCTCATCAGTGCAAATTCAAGTTAGCAACTTGCTATAAGTGCAGTAAGCAAGGTCACATTGCCAAGGCCTGCTTTTCAAAGTCTTCGTCTGTTGCTAGATCTAGCCAGTCAGGACAGTACCGCAACCAAAGGCAGCACTATGTTAACTGTCACCAAGACAGCCTAACCCAACCAATGAACCACTCTACCAGTGAAAATGATCAAACTGATCCGCAGCCGGAGTTCCACCTGTTCTCTGTGAAATCAACAAGTCATGCTCCCATCAACGTACCAGTTTGTGTCAACGGTAAGAGCATCATCTTCCAGCTTGACACTGGAGCATCTCTAACCGTCATCACAAAGAAGGACTTTGACGCTGTCACAGGAGGATCAGTGCCTCTACAACCATGTCACAAGTGCCTAACAACATACACAGGTGACAATGTTCCAGTGATAGGAGAGTGTATAGTTCATATAAGCTGTAATGGTCAAAGTGTTAAACTTCCTCTTCTTGTGGTTGAAGGAAATGGACCACCATTACTAGGTAGGAACTGGTTAGTTGATCTTAAGTTAGACTGGGGGAGTATATTTTCAATGGACAAAGCAAGTGAATCTAGTTTTACTTCAATAGATAAAGTTGTATCTGAAAATGAATGAGTAAGAATGACACTGAACATCTTAAAACACTTGATAAGGTCTTGAAAATAGTCAGTAAAAAGGGTTTAAAAATAAACAAAGATAAATGTCAATTCATGCTAACAGATATTAGTTTTCTGGGTTATAGATTGAGCAGACAAGGTCTCAGACCTCAACCTGAGAAAACAAAAGCCATTAAAGATGCACCCAAACCTGAAAATACCCAACAGCTAAGAGCTTTTTTGGGCTTGACAAATTACTATGCAAAGTTCATAGGGAATCTGTCTGATAAACTATCACCACTGTACAAGCTGCTGCAGAAAAATGCAACTTGGCACTGGGGTAAACAACAAGATGCTGCTTTTAATGCAGCAAAAGAAGCTTTGTCTTCTGACACCCTGCTGGCTCACTATGACCCAGGTAAAAGACTTATCTTAACATGTGATGCTTCACCAGATGGTGTAGGAGCAGTTTTATCTCACATAGATGAAAATGGTGACAGACCCATTGCTTTTGCAAGTAGATCTTTGAACCAGGCTGAGAAAAATTATTCTCAGTTAGATAGGGAAGGCTTAGGCATCATTTTTGGTGTTAAGAAATTTCACAAGTTTCTGTTTGGTAGGGAGTTCACCATCTTTACAGATCATAAGCCATTACTGGGTTTGTTTGGAGAAAACAAACCCCTGCCTGAGCATGCCTCACCAAGGATGCAAAGGTGGGCTATCACACTAGCCGCATACAATTATGAATTGAAATACAAACCTGGAGTTCAGAATAGTGCAGATGGTCTTAGTCGTTTACCTTTAAAAAACCAATGCCTTAGCTATGTACCAGAAGATGTATTTGTTCTTTTCACTATCATGGATAACTCCAATATAAATGTGAATGATGTTAAGAGAGAAACACAAAAAGATGAGTGCTTGATGAAAGTATATGAGTACTGTAAGAATGGTTGGCCTGAAGAATCAGTGAATGATGATTTAAAACCATATAAAATAAGAAAATTAGAGTTAAGTCTAGAAGATGGATGTGTGTTGTGGGGGTCAAGGGTTATTATCCCCAAATTGTTACAAAAAGAAGTTTTAAGAACTTTACATGATACCCATCTTGGTTCTTCCAAAATGAAGAGTCTTGCACGATCATGGTTCTGGTGGCCACATATGGATGCTGATATTGAAAAATATGTAAAGCTTTGTTCAAGCTGTGCACAACATTCAAATCAACCAGCTACAGCACCCTTGCAAAACTGGGATTGGCCAATCGAACCATGGAAACGTATCCATATAGATTTTGCAGGACCCTTCATGAACAAAATGTTCTTAATTGTTATTGATTCACATTCTAAGTGGTTAGAAGTTAAAATCATGAACACAATCACTGCAAGTGATACCATTATAGAACTTAAGGAAATATTTTCAACTCATGGGTTACCTGATCAAATTGTTTCAGATAATGGGCCTAGTTTCACTGCTCACGAGTTTAAAACTATTTTGTTTAGCAAATGGTATTGAGCATATAACCACATCACCCTATCATCCTGCAGGGAATGGTTTGGCTGAAAGAGCGGTAGGCATATTCAAAACCGCTATGGTAAAAATGGGTACGGGTAACAAATTTTCTCTCAGAGAAAGAGTTAACAGGTTCTTAGCCAAATACCGCACAACTCCTCATATAACAACAGGTGTTGCACCATGTGAATTGCTGTGTGGTAGAAAAATTAAAACTCACCTTGACTTACTACATCCAACTGTTCAAAAGTCTGTTTCCCAACATCAACATACACAAAAATTAAATCATGACAAAACCTCCATTGAGAGAGAGTTTGGGGTTAATGATAATGTGTATCTGAGAAATTATGGGAGAGGGGAAAAATGGATGCCAGGTCAAATTGTTCAATGTACAGGACCTGTGTCTTATAAAGTAAAAACAAATAATGGACTTATTGTCCGTAGACATGCAGACCAGTTAAAAATAACTTGTGCAGATAATGAGTGCGAATCTGTCAATCCCACCAGATCTGACCGGTTCACACCAACTCAGTTTGTTCCACAACCAATGTCTGTTGATATGAGTGAACCAAGTATTCTAGAGTCAGAAAATGTAAATTCTGGAATTAAGGATTTAGATCCTGGACTCCCTGAGCTAGAGAGACCAGATGGTCAGAATCTTGAGTCACCAAATCAACAGCCACTGAGAAGGTCAAACAGGACAATCAAAGTCCCAGATAAGTTAAACCTTTGAGTTTAAACGTTAAGAGGACTTTGACATCATTGTTTTGTATTGTAATTATGTTGTAGCATATTTTGCATTTGTTTGTAAGGATTTAATCTACCAAATGATTCAAATCATATAATGTTCATGTTACAATATATTTAGTGATTCATTAAATTGTTTAACATTTCAGAAGGAATGCATAGGCCTATACTATACTATCCTATATAATATATATATATAATGTTTAGTATTGACTTTTGAGGTGTTATTAATTGAAAAGGGATCATTATTCATAATGCAGTTTCATACATTTCTTTATAGAATAGCAATGATAATTCAATCTTTATTTTATTATTGCTTGGAAATTCTAATGTGTTAAAGTAGAGAATAAAAAGGTAGTTTTAAGATACATGTACTATCATTTATTCTCTGGAAATTATGTTAGTATTTACTAAGGGTAAAGGGATGTAATATATTGAGCTTTATTCTTAGGGGAACTCACTCTCTTGACTTGTATTAGTTTTATTATGTTGAGTGATGTCCCTTACATGTAAAGTAGAATAATAAACAAGCAACATGAAACATGGCTTCTTCGTCACTTGTATTGTATATCTAGAATTATAAAACCACAATCCACTTCAGACACGCTGTAAAAAAATAATATATTATAGGACATAATAATTGTTTTAGCTTATATTTTAATTTTTGAAAAGGGAACGATGTAAAAATATAATTTGATGATTTATAATTATAAAACACTTTGTGTACATTTCAGCAAGTTTAATATTTCGTATTTATCAAACAATGATAAGTTACTCGGGCTTTTGACAAAAAAGGGTAGGCGCCGTAGGCGCCCCACAGCTGCAGTGAGCACCGTAGGCACCCTACAATCCCTATTATAAAATTCTTTGTGTACATTTCAGTATGTTCAATATTAAGTATTTATCAAACAAGGATAAGTTAGTTGGGCATTTGAAAAAAAAGGGCGCCGCAGGCGCCACGGCACCGCAGCACAACCTAGTTATATATAATACGTCATTACAAATCCTGGTAATTTGTTTTAATCCAATATATTAAAAAAACTTTAATTACAAAAATTACAGAAAAATCGGTAATTGCTTATAACTGATGCTGTGTAGTAGGGCGAATGTTAATTATTGGAATCCGTCTAACATTTTTGTTATCCTTAATTACTGTGTTTTAAATTTATGTTCATTTTAAAAATAGAAACATTAAATTGCGGGAAAATCATACGTACGTAATATTTATTGGTATGTTGCGTCACAAAATTTGGGAGCCATGGAATTACCAGACTTAACCGATTTTGCCAACTATCGAAGCACGACTTTACGGGGTCGTACACATATACATATATAATATATGTACTTTAACAAGTAATCTCTTAGAGTTGAGAAATTTCATGTGTAATGTAAAGAAACATATCAATACACATTTTCATTTACAGTTTTGCTTTTGAGGTTAACGGAGATATTAATTGCTTGTTTTTCTGAAGTAGCATTGAAAGGAATAAAAAGGGACTTGGAACAAAAAAGCAATTAAAACTGACATGCTTGTATCTGACAATGAAGATATCTAAAGTTTGTCTCATATTAAACTGGTTATAAGATAATTTCAATTGATAAAGTATTGAGATAATCTTGTCATTTTCTAAAAAAAATTATGAAGGCCATAAAAAAACATCTTTGTTGTATCTCAACTTACGCCTAATTAAAGTTAAAAGCAACTGGCAGACTTGAATGTGTCTATTGGCAGACGTGCACAACTTTATCACAAGAAAATACAATTATGAGTCCATAATTTTTCTATTCGCATTACGTACGAGGTAAGAATGATTGGACATGTTTGTTTGTTTATTTTTGTGGTTGCTATTAGTTAATAGATTTAAACTGACGCTAGATAAGCAACGTTTATAATAAATTTTGTATGTATTAACATCCGTCTCAAAAAACCAAGTAGAGACAAATATTACATTTCTTCATTTAAAAATTGAAGAACACAAAATTAATTCGAGGGTAATTTAAGGTTACGGAAGCCCCTTTTGGTAAAACCTGATTTTTTGTTTTTGTTTATCCATCATGATCGACGTGGACTATTATAATTACATTAACCATAAGCTATGGCAGCTTGGTGGGTCGTTTGATGGCTTATTACAATTATCCTTGCCCAAAAGTTGCGTCCACATGTCGGACAACAGATGGTTGGGATGTAATAAAGAAGTTTTTTAGCACGATCCTTCCTGGCCTATCGTTTGGACTAGGAAGCCAGGTGTTTGTTTGATATCCATGTTGCTGCTGCCTCCCAGCAGTCATGCCCATTGCCGTAAGCCTTCAGTGCGGCCTTAAGCGTATCCTTGCATCGCTTCCATTGAACTTCACGGGCTTTCTGTAAGCTCGCCATAGAAGGGCCTCTTTGGGAGCCGATGATCCGACATTTTCAAGGCGCCCACCATCATAGTTTGGGCTTCATCAGGCTTGTCTAGATACTCGAGAGTCCTGCCTTGACAAGGACTTAGGTGTTTGGAACTTTTCCTTGCCATTTCATTTTGAGAATTTTGTGAAAGTTGTTCCGCAACCTCACATGGCGTTGGTACACTAATATAATTAAAACTCATTGACATCATAGACAAAAGGAGGCCTGGACTTTGATAAATTACGAGCCAATTTTATTTTGGTTCTTCCTTTGTTGAGTAAAAAAATGTGTTTGCATACCCAGATGTTGATAAATGCTTTGTCCGGAGTAGACACAGAAACACTTGATGACATCTCACTAGAAACTCTGGGGCTGGTGACCACTGTGGCTAACTAAGCATGTTCAAAATAACCAATAGCTTAGTCATCTGGTGCAGTTTAGGGCAAAAGCTGACACCTCTGCCGTCAAGACAAAGGCGACGCAATGAAGGGCAGCTCAGGCTAATACTACAAGAACACCACACAGGAGGTCCTTGTTGCTGCCGAAGTACAGCTAGTCGAAGCATTGGTTTATTCCCTTATGTTCCCTAGCCTCCTGTCGCTAATGCCTGAATCATTATTGCCTCAAATTACCATATTTATAGATTTATTTACACAATCTCAACTTTCATAGAAGCAATAATGATTATAGAGAATATCAATCATGTGTCTTTGATCAACAGAAGAAGAAATAATGCCGTTTCTGTGTTTAATATACATTTATATACTGCTCAAAACGCTATAAATAATATCATTAACGCGACAAGACAATTAAAACTGTTGCATTGTTTAACTTATTCCCCTGGTCTTGAAACGTCATTATCTTCAACACACTCTGTGTAAATCTAAGCAAAGCACACAGGTGCAGTCTCTATTAATTTTTGGTGTGTAAACCAAATGATTAGGACATTATAAATGAGGTCGCATTTTAGTTTAGGTTATGGCACAATTCTCTGTCCTCCGTGGTAACGTTATTTAGGTATTCGTTTTGTAAAATAACTCCTCGTTTAACCACAGTAATTCCCAAAGTGAGAAAAACAAATAATTTGTAGGTGTTGGAATGTTCGCGGTTAAGAAAGGGGGGAGGGGGCAGGCATTGTACCTCATGTTACTTTGGAGCGAGGGTCCTCAAATAAGATATTATCAGTGGTTACATTAATTTACTGTGATTTTAATAAATAATCTTTTAATTCTAAACTTTAACATGACTTTTTTCAACTTCTTTCTTTACTTTATTTTAGGAGATAGTTAGAAATAATCATACATATATCTTTATTTTTCTTCGCTTGAAGAATGTAGATTTCAAGGGAGCTCAAAAGAGTAATTAGTTATTGAACAAGACCAAATACGCTTCGAAACCCATAGTTTAAGACGAAATTCCGTGTTTATCATAGAAGAGCAAGACTACATACGTGTAGAAATGTTATTCCCATAAAGAATATAGTTTTTGATAAGGTTTCTCTGTATTTTCAGGTAGAATTCGATGAAATTTAAGAATGCCAAGAAAGCAGATATTACTCCATCATATCACACTCTCTGTTGTTATCCTCCTCTGTTATGGGGCTTTTGCAGATGACGCCAATACTGACAGTGAGTTTTTGCAAGCAATAAACAGCTTAACTGTAACAGGTGATTGCAAAGCGGGATTGACTTCCAATGTCAAAGGACCTGGTGTCGATCAAAGATGCGCTCAGTTTCTACTTTTAAAACCAGCTTTGATGACAAACTTTGGCTGTGACGCAGGTGAACTAGTCAGGTTAGAGGGTTTTATGTGTGGAACGACGCCTGACCACTCTGCCATTCAAACAATAACGGGACTAGATACAACACAAACCAATATTACTAGCCACTCCACCGGACACATAAACGCTACCCAACTCTCCACAGCACAGATCCAAAAATCAACAACAATGGCCACGACGCTACACCCCACTGCTGTTCAGAGGCAGAGAGCCTTGGACTATATCGACAACAATGTCAAGTCTGAAGATTGTAAACAGTTTCTGTTGATGGCGGCCGAGGTTGTGCCCAGTCTGGAAGAGGCATGCGCCTTTACGGAAAGAGAAACCGTATATTTTGATCACCTGTGCTCAGCAGCGGATATGTCGGTCATAAAAACAGCTGTCTGTGTTTATGAGGCTACGACAACATCGTCGCCAGAACAGGAAATCACGGTTTATAAACAAAACTCAACAAATACAGATCGAAATAACTTCACCCATTCAGCCAACGAAGATACCGATGTTTCCCATACATCTACCTCACATCTCCAGATATTAACAACAACGGCTACTACCAAATATCCCATACTTCTCGAACAGAAACAGAAGGCATTAGACTATATCAACAAGAATGTGAAGTCTGAAGTTTGTAAAAACCTGATGTTGTCAACTGTGGACACAGTGTCCAGTCTTAAGGAGGCATGTGACTTAACGGTAACTCTTAGAGCTGTTTTGGAAATGCAATGTACAGAAGCAGATATCAGAGTTATACAAGCCGCTCTCTGTATTGTTGAGGTAACAACAACAATGTCAACAGAACAGCTATTCATTATTCAAAATCAGAAGGTCATCGACTATATCAACACGACTGTTAAATCTGAAGATTGTAAACAACTGGTTTTGGGGGCGGCGGTCGCACTGCCCAGCCTTGAAGAGTTGTGTAGGTTAACGGAATCACAGAAAGAATTTTTGAACTCAATTTGCTCAGGAGAAGACATCGCAGTCATAGAAACAGCTTTTTGCGTCAATGACACTGCAGTTGTACCAAGTACTACTTCAGCATTGTCACCAGAACAGGATATCACGCTTTATAAACAAAACTCAGCAAAAACAGATCAAAATAATTTAACACATGTCAATAAAATACAAAACAATGTTTCCCAAACATCTGCCACACGTCTCCAGACATTAACAACAATGGCTGCTACCAAAAATTCCATATTTCTTGAACAGAACAGAAGGCATTAGACTATATCAACAAGAATGTCAAGTCTGAAGATTGTAAGAACCTTGCCACGGCAGCAGCGGATGCAATGTCCAGTCTTAAGGAGGCATGTGACTCAACGATAACAATGAGAGATGTTTGGGAAACGAAATGTACAGAACCAGATATCGAAGTTATAAAAACCGCTGTCTGTATTGTTGAGGTAACAACTACATTGTCACAGCAATTCATTATCTAGATACAGAATGCCATCGACTCTATCAAAGAGACTGTAAAAACTGAAGATTGTAAATTGCTGGTTTCAAGTGCGTTCATTGTAGTGTCTAGCCTTGAAGAAGCATGTAGTTTAATTGAAACACATAAAGAATTATTGGGATCCAAATGTTCAGAAGAAAACATCGTAGCCATAAACAAAGCAATTTGCGTCAATGATATTGTACATGAAAATATTACTTATTCCACTATCACACCAACCATTGTTTCCTCCCCATCTACCAAAAAGCTGATGAAATTAACAGCAATGTAAGCTACACCATATTCCAATATTGTTCAGTAACAGATGGCAATGGACTATATCAGCAAAATTGTCAGGAATGAAGGTTGCATAGAACTGGCTGTGGGGGTGACGGACGCAGCCATCCGACTAGCAGATGCACGTGTCTTACAGATACTGATGAAAGATTAAAAAAAAACTCAATTGTACAGCAGCAGTAATAGAAAACATAAGAACAGATGTCCGTAATGTTAAAGTAACAACAACATTAATCACCAGGACATCAATTCATTAATCAGAAACAGAAGGTCATCGACTATATCAAGAAGACTGTTAAGACTGAAGTTTGTAAACAGCTGGTTTTGAGGGCGGCGGTCGCACTGCCCAGCCTTGAAGAGGCATGTATGTTAACGGAAACACAGAAAGATCTTTTGAACCCAACTTGTTGGGGAGAAGACATCGCTGTCATAAAAACAGCTGTTTGCATCAATTAAATAACTGTTGTACCATGTACTACTTCAGTTCCAAACAAAGACGCAGAAGCTCAGAGATACATGTAAAAAGTTTTTTGCTTCATAGACAAACAGTTATCCTCTAAAATGTGCAAAGCCGAAGGTAAAATTTACAGAGTGGAGGAGTGTAACAGCCTTAAATCATTTGACTCTCTTTTAGAGTATTTTGATTGGAGGGAAGCTGACTACAACAAACTTTATGAGGTCATCTGTGACAACAATCATGTTCAATGTACACCTTTTAGTCCCGCTTTTGAGTTTGTTAAGAACCTAACCAAGATGTGAATCGGACAAGATCCTCGAGGCTTCTAATCTTACCGCTGCCGCTTGATGCACTATTGTAAAATCTTTAAAAGATGAGCTTATTTATATTTTAATCTGCAAACCCACGGATAGTGTTAAGTTGCTCATAATCACTTTGTAAGCAAAACATTACCACCATAGAGGAACTCTCAACGTTTGAAAACATGATCAACCAAGCCTTTAAATTATACACACACATCTTTCCATAAGCTGCAGTGAATTCTTCAGATGCGAAATTCAAATTAAGGCTGTCATGGACGATGTTTGCGTGAAATTAAAATCTATAGGTACTGTCACTGGCTTTGCTTAGTAATATGTATCTAACTCTCTTGTAGGCGTTCTCTCAATACATAACCATGTACACAATAATCCTCTGAAGAACTTGTTTCAATAAAACAACTTTAATATGTATACTATGTACATGACATATAAATTGAGGTTATACAACGTGGAATATTCAGGCACACACATCACGTCCTTCCACCACGGAAGTTCTCTGACAACTGCCCCCCCAACCTTCTTAGCCAATGGGAACGACTCTTTCTTCCCACGCTTATTACTCACGTGACCTCTCCGTCATCCGATCACGCAATACACTCGTGATTCACCCGTGACATTCACCCCGCATCCTTCCAAAAAAAATGTTTATGAAATACAACATTTTTGGTCTTAATAAAATCCAATTAATCTAAATCTATATTCAAATTTCAAATATTTATCATCAATGAACATTCATTGCCTTACACACAACATCTGGACATAAAAATCAAGAGAAAAAATCTGTAGGACAGCAACCGTCTACCTGTGCTGAAAAAATGAAACTGAAACACATCTGTAATTTTGTGTAATTAAAATACTTTTAACAATCAAAATTTAAATTATTAAAATTAACTAATAATCCAGTGGAATTCAAACACCGTTCCTTGTCTATTGTTCAGCGAATAAAAATATTAATATTATTACAGTCTCTTGTTGTATCATTAGGAATTCACAGAATGTCTTTTTTAATACAGTCTCTGGTTTTATCATTGAGGAATTCACAGACTAATATTAATACAGTCTCTGGTTTTATCACTTAGGAATTCACAGAATGTCTTTATTTATTGTGGTCATTCTACTTAATATGTCTGCAACCACATTGTCCATTTCCCTTCACAGGTTTAATGTCAAATTTGTAGTCGGCTAATAGCATAGCCTAGTTCAAAAATAGTCATTCTTCAGTTGACGAGTATGAATTCAAATCGTTGGGCTTTGAATGTTTCTTCAGACTGTTAAATGTTCAATAATTCACCAACCCATGACTTCGATTATGTCCATTCACAATATCAATTCCAGCATCTTGAATAAGTTGCTTAGCTTTTGAGATGTCATTTTTGCTTCCAGATAGTTCAATAGAATTTCGACCAGATGAGTCACTGTCAGTAGAAAGCTTTATCTGAAAATCATTGTCTTTATCTTGTCTTTCATTATGCTTAATACACAACCAATTGTTCTTCCTACTTCAGATGATTCCACACGAATGGTTTCAGATTCACAAGTACCATCTTTATCTCTGCTACTATGGTCTGCATCCCTTTTATCATATACGTGATTGTCAATAGTGGCTAAAGTGTCACTAGTTCTTATTTCTTCTCGATTCAACTTTATTCTATCTTCCATGTCTGGTTTTTCATTCTTCCTCCATGGTCGATCAACATTTCTTATTCTGGAATCAAAACTATATCTGCCCCTCCATGATCTTCTGCTTTGATTATAGTCTCTATATATGGAATTATGATTATATTTGTCTCTCCATGATTGTCTATCTTGATCATAATCTCTATGTCTGGAATTATGATTATATTTTTCTTTCCATGATTGTCTATCTTGATCATAATCTCTATGTCTGGAATTATGATTATATTTTTCTCTCCATGATTGTCTATCTTGATCATAATCTCTATGTCTGGAATTATGATTATATTTTTCTCTCCATGATTTTCTACCTTTGTTTTCAAAGTGATCTTGTCTTGATTTTTCTTCTGCATTCTTTCTTATATGACTGCCATTAGGTGACACCCTATTTGGTTGTCCTTTATTGTGGTAACACTGCTTCGCCATATGTCCTGGCTTGTTACAGTACCAGCAAATAGTTTGTCTGATGCCTTGGTTTGGCAGACTCTGGTTTCTCATTCCTTGTCTTTTTTCTGTACTTTTAATTTGTATTGCTGCAAAGATATCTTGTCTCTTATCCATTTCCACATTCGGATGAGAGTCTTTGAATGTGCGTAATGCATTTGTTAGTTCTGCTTGAGTACGAACTATCTTATCAGTTAAATATGTGAATAGAGTTGGTGTTGCATTTTCTAAAAACGTGTCAATTAACACCATGTCTAGTATGGCCTTTGGATTGCTTGTATCTATTGCTGTAAGTTCCAGCCATTTTGTTAATTTAACTTGTGCTTCATGCACTATGATCTGTGGATCTTTGTCCATCTTGATTCTCATTTCATGAAATTCTTTTCTATAATCATTTTCTGACTTTCCGAAATGACATAGAAGTGCCTTTTTGACATTTTTATATATGCTTTTGTCTTCTTTGGCTATACTGTTGTAGGCTTCAAATGCTTCTCCAGTTAGTTGAGTCATCAATTGTGCTGACCAATCTTCTTCATCATAGCCTTTCATGGCCATTATGGATTCGAAATAATCCAGATAAACATCCATTTTTTCTTTCTGGCTATCAAATTTTCTAACTTTGAAGGTGTCCTTCGGTGCTGACTTTCTATTTGTGTCATTACCAGGATTGTGGCCTCTACTCTCTAAATCAAGTTGTAGTTTTAACTTGTCAATTTGAAGTTGTTCAAGTTCTCTTCTTGCACCTCTTTCTTCTCTTTCAATAATTTGTTTTTGCCTTTCTTCTTCTTTAGCTATTTTTAGCTTCTCTTCTTCTTTGGCAATTCTTTGCTTCTCTTTTTCTTCAGCTATTCTTAGCTTCTCTTTTTCTTCAGCAATTTTTTGATTATCTTTTTCTTCGGCTTTTCTTATCTTTTCTTTTTCTTCAGCTACTTTTACTTTTTCTTAAATGAAATCTCTCATTTCTTTTCCACTTAGTCCGATATCTTTAGCAATGGCAGTGAATTCTTTGTAGTAATCAATGTTTTGTTATATGGAATAATATGAGTCAAGCAATATGGTAAGGAATGTAGGTATATATTTACCAAGTTATAAGTCCTCCAAATGAAAAAAATCTTGATTTCAAAATGTTAAGTCCAAATAAGTGACACGTCTAAACCATGAAATTTAGTTTTGACAAGATGAGACAACAAAGCATCCTTACACGAGATCTTTAAGTATACTTTATATATACGCTCCCTCAGATTGACAAAACACATCCGATGGTCCAAAGTTTTTACTATGAAATACGTCAATTAGTTAAAATTTCCAATTTTCGAGTAGTTTATAGACAATTTAGTTCACTCCATTAATCCAAAATTGCAATTATCAAACTCTTCACACCATGAATGGATAAAAATGCCGTTCCTTTATTTATAATTCACACCAACACTGTTGTTAATAGTCCATAACTCTTCTAGTTCAAGGTTATGTTTACAACTATTTCCTGGAATCAACCACACCAGTGAGCTTGTTGACCTATATACGTTCACCGTGTGTCACCATACACTGTATTCACTTGACAGTAGGCTTATAACTCGTGAACCAGAATCCTGCACTGAACCAATTTAGAACCAACGTGCTTGCTGACGTAACGAACTACCAGCTCTCGGTAGTAGTTGTACTGTAGTACACTATTAGGCTTGAACTGAGTTGACTGTGTAACTTTCAGGTTAGAACCAACTAAGCTGACCCAGTTTTATACAGCGCACGCTGTGGTCACTTGCATTTAGGCCACCATCTTAAAATGCTACCTCACTTTGGTGAGACCTGCACTAGAATATGCATCTTCTGTATGGGACCCATCCACCAAAGAAAACATTGATAAACTAGAACAAATTCAAAAAAGAGCTGCCAGATTCATTACTGGAGAATATTCGAAACTGACAAGAGTAACACCATTAGTTAAATCATTAAACCTTGAAACACTAGAGGATAGAAGAACCAAGAGCAAAGTAGTAATCATACATAAAGCAATTAATTCTAATTTAGAAATACAACACAAAGATAACTTAATACAACCCTCAGATAGACATAAGGATAAAAACACCTTTCTTATTCCGTATGCAAGAACAAACACATACAAGTTTTCCTTCTTCCCGTCCGGAATTCGGGCGTGGAATGGGTTGCCTGAAGAATCCAGGAAAACCAACACTTTATCAACATTTAAATCTCTAATAAAAATGCAGGACTAAACACAAACCATAGATAAGCGTAGGACGCAATAATCTTCTGTATAGAAGGAGCGTCTGTAAACAGATAAGATAAGATAAGATAAGATTCCTGTATCAAATATTTCATTGAACCACAAAAGTTTATTCACAGCTTCTTACGAACTTGAATATTCACAAAATACGATAGCTGCTAATATTTCTTCTTTTAATGAACTTTCCTTCTTGAAATACACAATACTTATTTATATACTTGTAACTTCCACGAAACCTCCGTTATCAAATTTCGTTTTCTTCTGACACCAATGTCACTTGGTTTTACTTATTAATATGTATGTAACTCTCTTGTAGGCGTTCTCTCAATACATAACCATGTACACAATAATCCTCTGAAGAACTTGTTTCAATAAAACAACTTTAATATGTTTACTATGTACATGACATATAATTTGAGGTTATACAACGTGGAATATTCAGGCACACACATCACGTCCTTCCACCACGGAAGTTCTCTGACAACTGCCCCCCCCCAACCTTCTTAGCCAATGGGAACGACTCTATCTTCCCGCGCTTATTACTCACGTGACCTCTCCGTCATCCGATCACGCAATACACTCGTGATTCACCCGTGACAGGTACCGCGATGGTTACCTTCGGTAGCTGCACTCAAGATGACTACTATATTATGGAAAGTTTGTGTGAATTTCAGCTGCAATACAAGTTTATTCAGGTTGCACTCACTTTATCGATTGAATGCAATATTGTGATGCTATATTTAGTGGAATAGATGAAGTATTACATAAATAATATAATAGTCCAAGTAACTCACTCACTGGATGTGGAACGGTGAGGAACGATGTACAACAGTCCATAGCAGTTAAAAAATCGTGTGCTGATTAGCACTGTAAAAATGTTTTTTATATGACGTCATTGTTTGATCTTATATTTTAAAATACAAGGTGTGCATCGGTGCGCAAAATAATTATAAATTAAAGATGAGCTGTAAAAAAATATTATATGACGTCATTGTTTTAGCTCATATTTTAATTTTGGAAAAGGGAACAATGTATAAAAAGGATTTGATGATTTGCGTACATTCCAGGAAGTTTAATATTTCGTATTTATCAAACAAAGGAAACATTACTTTGGCTTTTGACAAAAAACAAAATGGGCGCCGTAGGCGCCCTACAACCCCTATTATAAAATACTTTGTGTAAATTTCAGAAAGTTTATTATTTCGGATTTATCAAACAAGGAAAAGTTAGTTGGGCTTTTGAAAAAGGTGGGCGCCATAGGCACGCTAAGAAAAGTGGGCGCCGCAGGCGCCATGGCGCCGTAGCACAACCTAGTATGAACTTTAATTGCGATATGTTCTCCTACATGTTCTCGACCGCCGCATGCTCCGAAGCTGAAGTTATCAAGATAAACTATTTCATCTGTAAAAAAAATCCTTCAAATGATAATTACTTTGACTGTAACGGTTAACGCTGTTTAAAACCACTACACTCTACACTATAGCCTCTTATTAGTGACTTCATATACATTCATTTTACTCAATTAATTTTTCTTAATATAGAAATTTCTTAATTTAGAAGCCATTTTGAAACATACGAATTTATAATTCTTTTTGATGTAAAAAAATCTAGCTATAATGTTAATAATTCTATTAACTGTAATTGCTCACAATAAACACATATTTTGCAAAGTTAAATAAACAGTAGTGTTTTGTTTAGACATAATCATGTAGTAGCAACATAAAATATCAAGAGAATCTAGAACATAATGGTAAAGTTGTATATGATCGTTTCCCTTTTTATGCTATAGATATTTAAGGATTTTAAAAAAATAGAAAATCTCGAATGTACTGTGCACTTCCGCATTTAAAAACGTAAACGAATTCAATCTTTTTACATTGCCTATTTCTCAATTTCCTTATAAAACCTACCCTACTCACCGTCTTCTATCTCTCTATTGAGAGGACGTAACTTATAAAATTAAAAACTACAACGCAACAAAGACGGTTTCTTTCTTTTTAAAAAATAATTCCTATTGTATAAAGCCATTTATTAATTTTTTACATCAACGAATTGACACATTTATAAAGTGCTACATAAAATTTACTAAAAGTTCAAAAAGCACAACTATATGGTCTCTATAGTCACAATATTGTCTCTATAGTCTCTATATTGTCTCTATAGTCTCTATATTGTCTGTATAGTCTCTATATTGTCTCTATAGTCTCTATATTGTCTCTATAGTCTCTATATTGTCTAATAGTCTCTATATTCTCTCTATAGTCTCTATATTGTCTCTATAGTCTCTATATTGTGTAACAGTCTCTATATTGTCTCTATAGTCTCTATATTGTCTCTATAGTCTCTATAGTCTCTATATTGTCTCTATAGTCTCTATAGTGTCTGTATAGTCTCTATATTGTCTCTATAGTCTCTATATTGTCTCTATAGTCTCTATATTGTCTCTATAGTCTGTATATTGTCTCTATAGTCTCTATATTGTCTAATAGTCTCTATATTCTCTCTATAGTCTCTATATTGTCTCTATAGTCTCTATATTTCCTAACAGTCTCTATATTGTCTCTATAGTCTCTATATTGTCTCTATAGTCTCTATGTATTTTTTAATATTTTGGGTAGCGGGTGGGGATGGGAGAATAATTAAATTTTTCTTTTAATGTTTTATTTCAAACTGAGTTTCTCATATCCAAGTATCCTTACGATGGCCTCTTGACGAATAGAGGTGAATCCAGGGCGGCTTACCTAAAGGTGTTTAGACATTCAGGTCAAATCCACACATGATAGGCATGTATATACAGAGACTACCCACCAACCTGTCCACTGTTCATCTTGGAAAAAGTGTTCGATTTCACTGGGATAAAATCACCCAGTTTCACGACTCTCTAACCCAGATTACCTCCGTCATTATTTAACACCTTATGGTAAACACTGTATGGTAACACTGTATGGTTATTTATATTATGTACTTAAAAAAATGTAACATCAAAATATAAAAAAAACAAAAAACAAAAACATGTTTGAAATAAAGAAACTTAAAAGGAGTTGTGTTTATGGCAATGCGTTGTGTGTAGGCCAATATCTCATATTAAAATACTTTACTGGACTTATTTCTTAACCAGTCAGATAGTCAACTAATTTTAATGTTTCAAAGGCATTTTTTTATTGTGACTGGCCCTTGCAACAAGCGCTAACAAATGTAAACCTATTTTAAATTATCCCTGACAAACATGCAGATAAATTGATGTTACCATTTATTTGGCGCAGATCTATTTTTCAATTTATTAGTAGCAGACGTCACTTTTCAAAATGGGACATAATTCTGTCGCAAGTATATTTGATGTTTAGATTTTACTTTTTTCCCTTTAACTTGAAGCCATGAGCAATTATGGAAAATAAAGTAAGTAACTCAAGGAGTTAAATAATTAAATATTAAAAAAAATCTTTTTTTTTAAAAAGGACACGCTTTTAACATAATCACTACTTTTAGTTATGTCTCATATATAAGGGATTTATAGTCAAAAACTTTGTTTTTACAGTTATTTTTAAATCCCTTATATTAACTTCGCGGCCGTCTCTGACGTCATCTCATGGGCGGGCGGGCGGAAAAACAAAAGTCGAAAATGACCCACTTTCAGTGATCCGATCGAGCTGCAATTTGGCACACGGACCCGTCTCACCTAACAATGTATCGTATAAAAATTTCAGATCGATCGATTGTACCGTAATTAAATTAATGCATTTTTAGTTTTTCCTTATATAACGTATGTAATTCAAATTCACGGTTTGTTATTGTTTTTTTCCCCACGTGAAAGTTTGAGTTGACGCTTTGAGGCGACCCATCGACGTACCCGCGTTCTTTTGTTTACATTTTACGTGTCATGCTGAGTTCGGTCAAGCGAACCGGTGACCAGACTTTTCCCCCTCTACTACCCCCCCCCCAGGGTTATGAAGCAAAGTTGAGTTACGACAGATTCAGTCTGTAAATATTTGTAAATACTTTTAGTTATGTCTCATATATAAGGGATTTATAGTCAAAAACTTTGTTTTTACGGGTTTGTTTTATTTAAAACTTATAATAAAAACTCTTTAAAATTCACGTCTGAAGCCCACACATCTTTTTTACCATGTTTTTATTAACTCGCTTTCGTTGGGCATTGTTTGTTTGTCCAAGATTTTTTCAAATCTGCCAACGTAAAATTGAACCACTTGTGATGATCCTAGAGATCTGAAAATTTTACCACAGATAGATCTTGGATGACAATGCATTGTATCAAAATTTCAGATCGATCAAATGTACCGTTATTACATTATTGAACTTTTAAGTTTATCTATAGTCTATATAAAAGCATCTGTATCGTCGGCTTTTGTTCACATCTGTGAGTTCGCCCCGTGACCACATCACAATGTTTTTAAAACGTTGGGCGGGCGCTTGTGAGGTGTTTGGTAAAATAAATAGAGGTAAAAAATATTTTTAAAAACCAGGTAGTTATAAGTGGACTAAAAAGAATAAAATAAATAGAAGTAAAAAAAGATTTTTAAAAACCACGTTTTTATAAGCGGACTAAAAAGAAGAAAATAATTTAAAACTTATTAGTTCAAGTACTTCGATTTAATATGACTAAAAACGTGGGGTGGGTGTTTGGTATAAAAATTAAAGATTTCTAATTTAGAAGGCAAAAGAGAGATCTATAAGTGAGAGAATGAGTGAACCGCATATGTTACACCTCATAAGCGCCCGCCCCACGTTTTAGTCATAATAAATGAAAGTACTTGAACTAATAAGTTTTAAATTATTTTCTTCTTTTTAGTCCACTTATAAAAACGTGGTTTTTAAAAATCTTTTTTTTAACTTCTATTTATTACTAGTCTTATATTAGCTTGCTTTGTAAGTTTAATCGGAACCGTCCGTCCAACCGTCGAACTATTTGTTTATAATTTTTTCACGTGCCCAGTTCACGCGTTGACGCCGACCGTCACTGTTCACACCCCCTACCGTCCCTTCGCCCAGGGGAGATAAAAACCAGGGGAGATAATTCTGTTTCAGTCTGTAAATGTCGCGTTTGAACATAATCACTACTTTTAGTTATGTCTCATATATAAGGGATTTATAGTCAAAAGGTAAGCTGGCTTTGTACTTACTGTAAAATGCGTAGACTAAAAAGTAGAAAATTAGTGCATTTGTAATATAAGACTAGTTTTTAAAAAGTGTCTTTAAGGTTAATTATTTACCACTATTTTTTTTTATACCAAACACCTCATAAGCGCCCGCCCAACGTTTTACGAAACACACACAGCGTTCTACATTGAACACATAAGTGTCAATAAAGCAGACGGGTACCGATGCTTATATATAGACTATAGATAAACTAAAAATGCAATAATTTCAATACGATACATTCGATCGATCTGAAAATTTGTTACAATGCATTGTCATCCAAGATCTATCTGTGGTAAAATTTTTTAGATCTCTAGGACTATCAGAAGTGGTTTAATTTTACGTTTCAAGATTTGAAGGAAGGGATGGATGGATACAACATACAAACATTGTGACTTAAATAAAAGCGTGTAAAAATATCAAATATTAAACATTATTTAAATAAATGCATTCCAATAATTTATTGTTTTAAAGCTAATAAAATAAAAACTAAATAGCACATCCTAATGTGAAAAATGCTCATTTCTTTTTCTCCTTTCGTAACTTTGACCTCCCAAACCGCCGGTGCCATCATTAAAGATTATTGTTTGAATTATTTGGTAATTTAAAAACTTCACTTTCACATTCCACCAGATTAACTACACCACACGGTGGCCTGCCACCAAGTTCAAATTAACTCCACTACACTATACCCTGTCAACAGATTAACACCCAGATAATATGAACTTCTACCACATAACTCCACTACATTATGGCCTACCACCACATAACTCCACTACATTATGACCTGCCACCACATAACTCCACTACACTATGGCCTGCCACCACATAACTCCACTACACTATGGCCTGCCACCACACAAACTCCACTACATTATGGCCTACCACCACATAACTCCACTACATTATGGCCTACCACCACATAACTCCACTACATTATGGCCTACCACCACATAACTCCACTACACTATGGCCTGCCACCACATAACTCCACTACACTATGGCCTGCCACCACACAAGGTCCACTACACTACTGCCTACCGTCACATAACTCCACTACACTATGGCCTACCGTCACATAACTCCACTACACTATGGCCTACCACCACATAACTCCACTACATTATGGCCTACCACCACATAACTCCACTACACTATGGCCTGCCACCACATAACTCCACTACAATATGGCCTGCCACCACATAACTCCACTACACTATGGCCTGCCACCACACAAGGTCCACTACACTACGGCCTACCGTCGCATAACTCCACTACACTATGGCCTGCGTCCACATAACTCCACTACACTATGGCCTGCGTCCACATAACTCAGCTACAGTATGGCTTGTCACCAGCTAAAATGTTCTTCATTTTTCTCTGCTCTTTCCTCCTCTCCTCTTTTTCTTATCATACTGTTATTCTCATTCAAGGTCAGACAGACACAATACAAGGCCGTGTTAAAACTGATAAGGGCCTTGTTCTCCGACAAGCCTAATCCCATCTAGATTATCACTGAGTCAATATATGGCATATTTTATTATGTTTTCGACCTTGATTTCTAACCCTCTGCCTGGCATTTATTAAAGCCTTATCAATATGCATAAATCTCTCGGCTGCAGTTTTCGATCAATCAGTCACAGTGACATGCTATTTTTAAAAAATACACATTTGCGATGTCTGTATTACATAAAATTTTAATGTACCCAGAGGCGTGTTGGTATTTTCCCCTGTTGTTTTGCGGCATGGAAATGCATTTCTAGCAACCAAATTTTTAGGGCTATTGTCTAGTACATGTGTAAACCATCAAGTGTAAAGTAGATGAGCAAAGTTCTTTCAATATCGTGCTATAAAATATTTTTAAAAAACCTGCATCCGTCAACAGTGAGTTACATTGTTTTCACTTTGTAGGTAAGATAAAATTTTAAATGTTAAATATATAAAGGCTAGTTTAAAAAATATCATTTTATTTTTTGTCAATTCTTAAAAGGATTTATATCGAGTATAAAACTATTCTTAGATGACTGTAGGGGTAAGTATTCATGTGAAAGCATTATTTTTGAAATTTATATATCTCTATATATATAAGACGCATTTGTTGTCTGTCCGTCGTCTGTCTGTTCCCTTATAACTCAAGATCCAGACAACCAAATAACGTGAAATTTGGTACACGTACACAAAATTATACCGGAAAGGTTATTAAACAGGTTTCGTTCCATATATATAAGATACTGGGGGCTGGGGGCCCAAAATGTAGTTTTTCCCTATATGAGCTATATAAAATAAAAATTATTGAAAATTAAGACGTAAAATATTAAACATTTTGGTGTCGAGATTAACAAGATGGCGTTTATTGCCATAAAATAATGTGATGTGACGTCATAGTTTGAGTTCATATTAATTTGTAAATAGGAAACAAAGTGAAAAGAGCAGTTATTATTTTAATTTATATTTTTAATTGTTAATATACCGCTGTGGGTATGCGTTTAAGTATTTGTGTGCACATGTGTGAATCAGTGAGTGTGTGTGTTTTTTGTTGTGAACTAAATGTTATGAAATGGTTTATTTTTATGTCTGTTAATGTTGCGCCTCTAACAAGATTACGTATATATTTTTATAAAATTTGTTTGCAAATTACATATTTTTTTACTTTACACTGTTTCTTTTTTGTATATTCTATATGTATTTTATCCAGTCGTCCGATCAAGCTTTTTCCTTTTATCGGCGAGGGTAGGAGTCATTAATATCGTCCATCCCTGGGTGGCATAAACACTGTAGCTAAGCAACTGTGTTTATACTTTTTGCATAACTTAAACGAAACCAGCAGGGCACATTTTAAGCTCAAACATTGCGTTTCGAAATGTTTCTTTAAAACAAATAAACCCCATACAACAGAAAAATGAATTATATAAATTATCACTTACTGGGGGCGGGGCCAAAATGTATTTTTTTTCCGTATATTTAAAACTGACTCAAAACTAATTCTCCAACCTCCCGTGAGGGTAGAAGCATGAAACTTTTGGGAACTTGCCAAATACACTATTATGACGATAATTGGTGAAAAATAATGTAAACATTTCCACTCATGGGTGGCCGGGTGCCCCAAAACCGGTTTTTCCTTATATGGGCTATATAAAACTGAATCAACACCAATTCCTCATATTCCCGTGTAGGTAGAAGCATGAAAATTTGGAAAGTCGTTGAGTACCCTCCCGCAATGGTAACAGTCGAAAAAAGTATAAAGTTATCATTAACTGGGTAGGGGGGTGGGCGGGGGCCCAAACGTAGTTTTTTCTTAAATGAGCTATATAAATCAGGCTCATCATTAAATCTCCTATTTCCTGTGTAGGTAGAAGCATGAAACTTTGTGAAGTTGTTATATACCCTCCCAAAATGGTAACTGGCGAAACATTAATAAACATTATCACTCACTGGGTGGTCAGAGGCCTGAATGTAGTTTTTTTTCATATATCAAACTGACTCATCAATAATTCTCCAAATTACCATGTAAGTAGAAGAATGAAACTTTTGGAAGATTTTGAGTACCCTCGCGCGATGGTAACATGCGAAAAAAATATATAAAATTATTACTCACTAGGGGGCCTTGGGCCAAAATGTAGGTATTTTCCTAATATGAGCTATATAAAACAGACTAATCATTAAATATCCAACTTCCCGTGTAAATAGGAGCATGAAACTTTGGGAAGTTGTTGAGTACTCTCCCGCAATGATAACATACGAAAAAAAAATATATAAAATCCAGGCAGATCAGGTCCGCCACAGAGTTCCCAGAGCAGCTGAAACAGCTGAGCAAAGAAACTCCAGGCATGTGCTGTTCCAGTGGTAAAGTCAAACTGCCCCCAATTCTAAAGCCACCAGAACCATTGTGCATTCTGTTGAATGGTGAAACTGCACAATCAAAGGACTTTGTGAAACTTATTAGACTATTCAATAATATGTTTGCCGTGACTTCCTTCAAGTCTAATGTTGTCGTGAATAACGGGTGGACACCAACATTCAAGGTCCAAGGCCAAGTGTACCACCATGCTGGACCTCTTCATCCAGTCAATGCTGTAGACAGCAAATATCTCCAGATTTACTTCTTGGGAGAAGATGAGCAAGTGCAAAGACGACTGGATTTGCTTGACAGTCCTGTTGACAGAAACATTGTCCTCAAACTGCAAAGAATGCTGCATCAGCATAACAGCTATGTGAGGTCATTTAAAATGGCTGCTGAGATTATGGATAACACTCAAGTGGACTACAAAATCAAAATTTCCGGCAAAGCACCATTAAAGGAACACAAAGGCAGATTCAATGCACCATCTGTTAGTGAAGTGGCATCATGATTGCTGGAGAGCTAGGTGATCGTAGAGACATTGTGCTGCATTCAAGAAGTTGCTCACAAATGCCACTTCAAAGGATTCAAGACACTCACAGGTCATATGATCCACTTCAGTATCCTCTGCTATTTGTTAGAGGAGAAGATGGCTATGATTTGAACATAAAAGATGTAAACAAGGCCACAAGCAATGACTACTATGCATATCGCATGATGCAAAGAGTCAACGAATTTAATACACTCCTCAGATGCCCGCGCCTTTTCCAGCAATACATAGTGGATATGTATGCTAAGGTTGAGAATGAGAGATTGCGTTTCATCAGACTCAACCAAACAAAACTTAGAGCTGAGGACTATGGTGTACTATTAGAGGCAGTAAGGAATGACAACAATGTGACTTCTGAAAATCTTGGCAAATTAGTGGTGCTGCCTTCATCCTTCAGTGGAGGGCCCCGTTACATGCATGAATATGCACAGGATGGAATGACCTATGTACGTCATAGAAACACAAGCATCAAGTAGATTTGCAATTATGTTACCAAGGGAAGTGATGCAGCCATGTTTACTGTTGCAAATGAAATGCCGAACAGGCTTGATGGGGTTACCAATTAATTATCAACAAGGACGATACATTAGTAGCAGTGAGGCAGTGTGGCGCCTGCTTAACTTTCCCATCCATCAAAGGTATCCAACAGTTGTTCACTTGGCAGTACATCTTGAAGGAGGCCAAGGAGTATACTATAAACCAGGACAGCCAACAGCACATTTGACAGACACTCCAACAAAGACTACATTAACAGCGTTTTTTGATCTCTGCAAAACAGATCCTCTTGCAAAAACATTGCTGTATTCTGAAGTGCCTAGACATTTTCGCTGGGATGCCAGTCAAAAGGTCTGGCAAATCCGAAAAAAGGTATACCTCTTGCAGACTTCCCGGGATATGTGACAGACAATGCCTTGGGAAGAGTGTACACTGTGCATCCTCACAACAGAGAAGCATTTCACATGCGCCTCCTGCTGCACCATATTCGGGGACCTATTTCATTTGAAGATCTCAAAACTGTTATTGTGAAAGATGAGGATGGTGACATCCTTGAAATTAAGCCATGCAGCACATACACTGTTAAATGTACCATTTTATAGCATGCAAGTAAACAGTTAGTTGTGTACGCTTCTACAGAAAACCTTATTTTAAACCCGGGCGAAGCCGGGTACTTGCCCCTAGTATATATATATATATATATATATATATATATATATATATATATATATATATATATATATATATATATATACGTATAATTACTGTAATAATGATTTCA